>JARHVA010002694.1:0-410000 GCA_037957365.1 Torreya grandis
TTCTCACCCATTGAGCTACCTTGTAACCTTCAACTATTCAACCTCGCTATGTATTGATTTGATGGTGATCTTGTAGAACTATTTTTTTTTTACTTCTTGACACTAAGATATTTTTACCTTGGATTCTATAATATTTTGAATAAATCCATCTGGTAATATCCATGTAATAATATATCATTCATTTTTTCAACCATATTATCCTATTAGGTTATATTTTCTTTACTTCTTCTTCATCTCTCATTTTTTACCTCCTTTTACCATAACATCGCATGACCCTTTAAATTTATCCTATGCCACATTCACACACTATAAATCGCTAATATCATCAAACTTAAAATATTCTTCTATATCTAAGATCTATTAATTATCTATTTTGAGTTTAAATATCCTAAGAAAATATGGTATGTTCAACTTGGTGCCTCATTCAATATGTAACATAATTATCAGACAAGCTTACCTTCTCCTACATCCATTTGAACCTCATCATATTCATCCTCTCTAGTGATTATTTTCACATTGTTCATCCTCAGTATCCCTTCAATCAAACCTTTCATATGAACCCTCAATTTTATATCCTCTTAAAATGGATCTAAGAATGTTTTCATTGTTTTAAACATATAAAGACCTCATCCAATATCCAAACCATGTTAGCTACCACATCCATTTAATATAAGTATCATTTTCTCTCTTATAGGGTAAAATACTAATATTACAAGTCCTTTGCTCACAATACTACTTTAGTGGACTTATAAGCACACCATGTTACAAGGTTATAGACCTTTTATCTAATACCAAATGATGTATTCATAATGATTGTAATTTTCTAATGAAAGAAATCCGCTAACCTAGTAACAATGGTATATCACACACAACACAAATAATGAAAACACAAGCTTCTGATTTGCATTGATATGAGAAATAAGATTACATATATTTATTCTAATGCATAAGTTTAAGGCTTTGCTTGGATCTCAAGAGATAACATGAAATCTTATATATAAAATAATGGAAGTCTCGTCAAATTTCCATGTAAACACTTGGAAGGCTACAGGCTTATATTCCTCTCCAACTTTCTCACTCTCTCTCTCTCTCCCCCTTTTATTTATAATTTGACAAAATATATTTAAGTGAGTTAAGTTAAGCTTTCCAATCTAGCATAACCTCCCCAAGTGATATAACATAAACTACTCAAAAATTAACACCATCATGCCATTATATAGGCCTCTTAAGGTGTTACATGTCAAAAATTTCTCTGTGTAGACTATTTATATCTACACATGTCCCAAGTATCATTTATTCCTATCCACTCATAAACCAACAAATTAAATTAATTTGGTATTATGTATCATGCACTAGAGATGTAAATATATATATATTTATATATATATATATATGTATACTCTAAAATTCATAGGCTCTTATGAATATACCACCACTAAATCTCAACTACCTATCAAGATAATCTATGTTCATTTATATCACCAATTTTTATCCTCCATGCTTACTTATTCTTCACATAATTAATCTAGGGTTTAGGTAGGTTTTTCATAGGTCCATATGGCTTTGTAATCAAGCCTATAATCTTGACCTAGCACTAAATTTCTCTACACACTAATTTTTTTTAGCCTTACTTTGATATAATTACTTATGTGCCTAGGTTTCGCATTACATTATGCCAAAATGTGTTATCTTATATCATGCCTACACTTGGATTCTTTATGCAAACTACACACCTTGTAAACCTTACACAAACCAAAATATTATAGATACTACAAATGATGTTACAATTTTTCAAACTTACATTCTACCATTTAATTTTTGTGCACAAACATCTTAAACCCTTAAATATCTATGATTTTACCTTAGACTCCTAAGGTTAAACCTTTACAAAACCAGACTTATCCATCCTCGATGATGCAACATCATTTTTCACCTAGGATGCTCCTACATTGAAAACACTATGGATGAGGGATTAAAGTTGAAAAATATGTTGAGATGGTTGAGGATGTTGAGAATAAATAAAATAAGAATTGAGACTAATTTGGGAATGAAAAAACATAGCAACTTGATTTGAATAAATAAGTAGAATACCAATAGTAGAAATGATCTAAGATATATATAAATTATTTGGAATGCAAGGGAAACCTCTATAAGTTGGAATATTAGAAGCATTCAAATACATATGATTATTTTTAAAATTTATCTCCTCAAGTATAGTCTCTTTAACTTAGATTTTATTTGCACATACTTTAATGCATCTAATATTGCATTCATGTCATTAAGAATATTTATGATATGTTTTCTAAATATATGAATTATTTAAACCCTATCTTTATTTATATGAAAATGTTTAATACTTTGAGATTAGTAACACCATTTCAATATCATTAATAACATTTTCATTCAAATTGGTTACATTTTCATCATTCATATAATTTGAATTTATGCCATATGCATTATCATCCAGATGTGTATCAATAGAAGAAGCATTAAATTCATTATATATAATGCATGGAAAAAGGAGGGAAAGGTGATGGTGGAGGGAAAATGGGAATATTAAGTGAACATATTTTTCCTAGTACCTAAGAATCTTGAAATTGAATGGATTAGAGATGTCTACACTCAAAATTTTAAGATGATATAAGAATATGAATTGTTGCATTTCGAGTCTAGTTTATAAACTAATTTTTTTTTAATGGTGAAGTATAAATAGTTTAAACATCTAAAATTTGAATAGCTACTTCTATTTTTTAGTAAAAATAGTAGATAGTCAGGAGTGTGCCCCTTACCTTTATATAACATTGTTTAGTATTTTTTGAAGTCCTTTGGTGGAAATTTAAATAAGATCAAGTAGTTTTCAACCTATATTCATTTTGAATTTTTATATGATGTGTGTGTGTGTGTGTGTTTGTGTGTGTGTGTGTGTGTGTGTGTGTGTGTGTGTGTGTGTGTGTGTGTGTGTGTGTGTGTGTGTGTGTGTGTGTGTGTGTGTGTGTGTGTGTGTGTGTGTGTGTGTGTGTGAATCAAAGATTTTTTTTCCAATATACATAGAATTAAGCCTAATTACAAACCCTCTAAAAATTCCATCTTTAGATGAATGAAATGAAGTATACATAAATAAATATATACATATATATTTTTGACATAGATGAAAACCTTAAAATATTCAAAATATTTTTAAAATCACATATTTAGAAAGAGGACAACTTGCTCAATGTCAGAGTCTTTTCATGAAATTTCATGATGAAATTCATAATGTTTACCATGGCCAAAGTTGGATTTTATCATTTTATATATAAAAAATGAATTCAATTGTGTGTTTAGGACCATTACTTTGCTAAAAAATCCAAGTCATTTCTACACCTAGAGATAGGTGTTTCAAATTTAACTAATTAGAAGTACATATGCACTAAAAATGGCATATGTATTGTTAAATTTATATTATTATATTTTAGATTTATTTGAGTAAAAATTATAAATTAATTACACTATAAATATTATATAATTAGTCTCAAATCCCTAATATTTACCATTTAAAAGATAGATTTTTAAAATCTAATCTAGTCAGTAATTCATCATTTTCAGGATATAAGTATTAAGCCTATGGATTTCAGGGTTTAACACTTAGTTGTTTAACCATTTTTTTGTTAAGGTTATGTAAAATATCCTAATAAATTATATAATAAGATATTATAAATCAAGATAATTAAATAATTTATAATTACAATATTTTGATAAATATATTAAATCTAAGAAAATGCTAAATATAAAAAAATAATGCCAAATAATATTCTAAAAGTATCAATCTGAAGGAGAAAGAACACTTAGATTATTAAATGATGTGAAGGTATATATAAAAATAATATTCATGTAATAATACATTATTATGATTCCCCTTAATTCATTAGATTCTATAAATTAGCTTTATATCAGTTGAGACACTAGCATCAAATTACAGACACTAGCATTGACATTTATGTCCTAATTTTGATGCTTCTATCTAGAATATAATATACATCCTTTTATATAAAATTAATTTTCACCTTTTAGGGTATATTTTCACCTTGTAAGTTATCAAGTTAGATCATGCACACATGTTCCTAAGATCAATCTTTTGCTCAAAATCCTAATTCCTCTAATTAGGGTTTGTCACCTTTCAAAATATGGGTTAATGGGATCAAGTGAAGTTGAGATGAACTCAAGGACACGTATATCAATTATAAATACCTAAATATTTAGATAATCCAAAGAGGACCTTAGACCTATGTATTTATCCCCATTATGTGAGCTTGTGTATGACTAATTGTGCAATATGTTATTCATTAGTGCATCAAGTGATCTAGATTGTAACTTGAAAAATATTACCCATGGCATTCTCTTTCAATGTTTGAGAGTCATAAAAATACTATCTCTATGACTTATTTATAAATAGGTAAGTATATGAAAGTATAGATTAATTTTGAAAATGATTTTTAGTAGTGTAGTGTGATCTTAAAAGGTGTTTCATAGATAGATAAGGTATGAATTTTGATTTGTATTTATACCACACCTTTTAAAATAATATCACACAAGTGTTAAATAATACAAATATTCTGACCCATGCATACTAGGATATCTTATATTTGATTATTTGTAAGGTAGGGACACTAACATCAAATTTGGGATACTAGCATCAATGTTAATGTCCTAATCTAGACACTAGTATCTTATAGGGTAAAAAGATATGTAGGATCTGTAACTATCTATTTAGAATATAAATAAAAATTTATGTAAATTTTAGGTTACATGTGGTTTTTGTCACCAAAATGTTAGGGTTAGACTATAATATAAGCAACTAGGCATAGTGAGATGGTGAAAGTGACCCTTTCGATAGTCACTTTTATCCAACTCCCTAAGCAATTAAATCTCATTTATCCACTTCCCTAGTAAATTTTGATTTCAAAATATCCCCTTACTAAGTAAACACCCTTTTTATTTATTTTCCTTCTATGTTGGCTGGGTCAATCTTGTTAGAAAGGATTCAATGCACATTATAAAACTAATTCACCCTATCTGACCTAGTTTGAAACCTAACAACTATTTTTCTTACACAATGAAATTGAGTCGTTCGATCATATTAGCTAAACTTCTAAAAGGTTTTATGGTTAATCATTGGTTATAAATACCACTTTCACTTCAATAAAATAGAGATTAACATTTATTTTTTCATTATTCCAGATCAAAAAATTTCGAATTCTACACTTAAGGAGTCATTACTTAGGGTTTTGCCTTAGAATGAAATAATCTTGTCATGTGGTAAAGTCTTAGATGCAAAGTAGGATTCGTTTAGCCTAGAGCTGATTTCTATATTGTGATCCTTACAAATCCATAATAACCTATTATAAAGCACCATTGGCCAAGGGAAAGATTGAAGAATGACAAATTCATTCAAGATAAGTATTCCTAACTCTTACTCTTTCATTTTTTTAGATAGATATTACATAAATTAATAAGTTTAATATTTTACACCTTACTTAGAACTACCTCTACATCGACTTGATTAGAGTTTTTTTTTCATGTTATATTTTATTGTTTAATTATCCCCCTTTGTGCCACAAGCTTTAGTGAGCACTTTATTATATTTATTTTATGTAATTGTGTGGTGTTACTTGACTAAAGGCTTTGAAACCCTCTATAGTAGTGTTGTGTGATAATATATCCCTTAGGTAGGTTTAGCAAATCTAAACTGGTCATGTCCCTATATAAATATCTATGAAATGAGTTGTTGGTAAGATTACCTTTTCTAAGCTTGGAATTCCATAAGATAAGTTTTATATCTATATTAATTCATTGCATATATTCTGATGAACCCAACATGAATTTAACCCTTGTATTCTTAATTTTTCAATCACAATCAACTAGATTGAATTGGTCAATCAAGTCTTATTTTATCAATAAATGTTTGCTTTCTAGATAATTAGATCGAGCTAGTCGATCTCATATTTTTATCTATCTACAAGTCCAATGTTTTAATTTAACTAGATCAATTTGGTTGATCAAGTCATTTTCTCTATCTGAAGGTATAAGGTTTTCAATCAACTAGGTCACACTAGTCAACCTAGTTTTATCTTCTCTTTATAAGTTCTAGTTTCATCTAACTGGATTGAACCAGTTAATCTAAACATTTAACTTATATTATACATTTTACACTTAACTAAATCAATCTTATTGATTTTGTTCATTCCTATGATACTTACAACTTTCATTTTCAACTAACTAAATCAAATTAGTCGATCTAGTCATTTTTCCTACTTTCTATATTTTACTTACAATTAACTAAATTGATCTCCTTTATTTTGTTTAGTTTCTAATATTTGTATTATTTAGTATTATAAAACTAGATCGATCTAGTTGATTATATTTATTAATTATGTTTTTAGCTTTAAACCTTTATAAGATTAAAATCATGTCTAGATAACCCAATCAACAAAAAGTATAGCAATACAACTAAATAGTCCTGTTTGATTTTATTATATCTTACAGGTTCACTCTTAACAACTTATCATTTCCATCTTGGCAATCGTAGTAAATTTACAATTCCTACTTTTTAATTTAATATTCAAAAATTTATTTAGTATTTTCTTCGGTTGTCAATTCTATCAGATTATACTCACACAGTAAACTAAGTTGATCAGCTCATTTGTGTCTATTTTTTTACCATAAAACTAAATCAATTTTTACAATTTAGTTTGTTTAGGTCTAATTTTTAAAAAAAACTATGTTGACCAACTCTATCTTTTTTTGTATTATTTGCTCAACTAGATCGACCTACTCGATCTTATTTTATATGTTTCATTTTTCATCATAAGCAAAAGAAATTAACCTCTATTTCATAGTAATTACAATTACTTTCACTTTTGAAATAAAGATTTGGTTTCTTGTTTATTTGATTTCATAGATTTCAACTTGATTTTCAATAAATTTATTTTTTACCTTTATTTTCATCTTGCTTAGCTTTCCCTAGAAACTATATATTGATAGTTTTAAAACTACTTAGCTACTATCATCAAGTGTTGCATAATATTCTATGTTTAGTCTTTATCTATCATTTATAGATATCATGGATTGAGGGGTTTACCATAATACTCATAATCATAGTACATATCTAAACACATTCTTTAGTTTGCATATACCTCATGGTATTTTAGAAATGCCCAAGATTTATCTTTATATTTAACCTTAATAATCCAACCATCCATTTGATTATTTGGTACATCAATTAGAAATTGGCTCTAAGAAACTACTTCCATCTTACCTTTTAAACTAGGTTTACTGAGTTATTTTAATGTCATTTCCTCCATATTTAGTGCTATGAACATTGAGCCATCACTATCCAGTAAACAAGCCAATATCTTTAGAAGCCTACATTATCAAACACAACCTTTTAGTACAACTTTCTGATCTTCTTTTTAGTTAATTAGTTGGCATTAGTAGTTAAAAAAATAATTTTTTTTACTATTGTTTGTTATTTTCTATTATATTATAGACTGTATTAGCTAGTAATGATACAAGTTTTATGTTGTATGTTTAAACTAGATCGACTAATTTGATCTAGTTGATTATGTGTGAACAGACTATGTTGACTAACACGACTCAATCTTATATTTTGTGCTTACTTTACTTTTATTTTTAAACTAAATCATCAAGTTTTAAATAATTTAAAAAAATATTATTATAGAATGAAATTGGCCAGCTTGATTTAGTAGATTGTTCATTCATCTTTGTCTATCCAACTAGATCGACTAGCTCGATCCATTAGGTTTATAGACTATGATTTCATCATGTCTACCTAGCTATATCAACTAGATTAATCTATTAGGTTTTTATATTGTTTATTCATTATGTCTTCCCAACTAGATCAGCCAACTCAATCCAATAAGTTTCCAGACTTTTTTTTCATCATGTATGCATAACTAGATCAACTAGCTCAATCCAGTAAGTATCTAAACTATTATTTCATCTTGTCTACACAACTAGATTGACCAACTTGATCCATTAGGTTTATATATTTTGATTTCATCTTATATACCCAAATAAATCATCCATCTTGATCTAATAGGTCTCTAAGCTATACTTTCATCTTATCTACCTAATTAGATTGATCAGCTTGATCTAGTAAGTTTTTAGACTATTATTTCATCTTGTCTTCCCACCTAGATCAACCAACTAAATATAGTAATTTTTAATATTAATATTTTATCATGTCTCCCAACTCAATTGACTAGCTTGATCCAATTAGTTTTCAACCTGTTAATCTTTACCTTTTTAGTACATGTCTAAATAAGTTTATTTTATCAGTCTTTTCATCATGAAAAACCTATTTGATGAAGATACATATCAAAATAAAACAAAATGATGAGTCTTACTAATCCTAATAAATCCTCTAAAATTAATCTACTTTATCATGTGGTAGATAATCATGATCTTAACAAAATCCATATTACTACTATAACCACCAAATATTGGACTCCTCATCCTTCTTATCTTAATCCTCTATTCATACCCATGGTAGAAGATGAAAGTGATCTTGAATATATTATTTAAATGACCATTTTCATCAATGAAAACCCTCAACATCAAGGTAAGCATCCCATAATCATCTATAACCTCATGATGTGACCTCACATTGGGAATCCCCCTTCACCTTCACCTAGTTTTTCTATAGGATTTAGGGAAACTCACCCTATGACTTTTATTACACCTTTCTACTCTCATGCCTTCCTATGATAGCATGTCTTCCTCTTCCATGTTTTTTTTCATATTCCATGCCATCCATTTCCACAAACATGACATGTATGACCTTTAGTGGGTCTACTCAAAATGCATACTTTAATACTCAAATTAATGCAACTACTAGTGCATCTCAAACTATTAATGCCTCTCATACTACTAATACATCCCATGTTGCTTACACTAGTCAAAATACTATTAACACTAATCAAATTTTATTACAAACCTTAATTAAAATGGATAATTTTCAAACTAATAGTGTCATTCAAATGATGAAAATGCAAAACCAATTAATGCATTTCCAAAATCATCCTCAACCTACTCAATGGGGGGTGAAAAATATTAATGCCCCCCCTCCACCTACCCTTATAGATGCACATGGTAATATTATACCCCAACTATGACCTATTAACAAGGCTATTAAACATTTACAAAATGAACCCCTAATTCCTCAAATTACAAACATTTACATAGATGGAATAGTTCTCACTATCACTTGTAATAGATCCTCTAATCTATATTTGTATTTGAAAGATTTCAAAAATTTATATAAAGATTTGGTTAAACTCAATACATTTGTCACCACTAAACTCTTAGATAAAACCTTTTTAGGTGACACTTTAGCCTAGTATAATCAGCTCAAAACCCATTCTGTCTCTAATTTGGGATACTTAGTCAATACATTGGTTCAATAATTGTAAACTAGTGATCTTTCTAAAATTATCCTAATTTATTTTATTAATTGTAAAAAACTAGAATTTAAAACATCCCAAGTGTTCATTAAACAATGGGAACCCTTGTATAATAAAGTTGAACATAACATGTCAGTTCATAATATTTTTCATTTGTTTATTAATTCTAAATTATAATATCATGTGATGACTATTTCTCCAAAATCTTTAGAAGAAGCTCTCGACCAAGCCAAATGTCAATATTTTCTTATATGATAATTTGAACCTTCACACCCTCCCACAAGAACTTGAATTCTTATGAAAGCTAAAAATAGACACGCAACCAATGATGGTGTTATAGCTACTTATGATTCCATATACACCATTCAATACATTACTCCTAGTGGTTCCATGGATTCTATTCCTCACCATTAATTTCTAACAATCCACATAGTAGCTCTACATTTTCTCAAGTAAATAATTTAGGCATTCATAAACCACTTTCCCTAGTAGATATCCAAAATCATCTTCCTAGGCCTTCATCATGAGATCTTGATCTTGCTCATCCTATCAAACATTGGTATGATCCCTACAATTTTTTTCAGTGTCATTCTAGTTGAGGCTATTATTATTAAACTTGTCACCAACTAAGAACCTTTTCTATGGAATATCTTCTTGGGCTTAATTTTGATCATGAAATGGTCAAAAGTACATGTCAAAAATACTATGAGGTGTAATTTAAGTCTCATAAAACTAAAACTAAAAATGAATCCCTTAATAAAACTAATTCTCACTTAGAAATTTAAAAGTATCCCCTTCCTAGTCATCAATCTAGTACTACCCAACCTCCCACTACCAATAATGTCAAAAAATTTATAGATCCCAATGTTAACATTCATGATGATAATGTCATCAATATGAATAATATGAGGAGAGTAGTCTCTTATATTGATCCTTATCTAACTTCAAGCTAAAAAAAATCCAATCTTCTCATACTGGTCAATATTCTTACCTATCTCATCTTACAAAATTGGGACATAATGAAAATAATTCCAACTAATTTAACAACATAAACTATTAACTCACATGTGTCCAATAAAATGACATAATTAGGCACTAATTCATTTTATATCGATATAAATTCTATCCTTGATTATCAATGATCCCTCCTCTAACCAAATTACCTCACTTGGAAATTTTAAATTCATCTACTTCTAGGATTTCTTCAACTCCTTTAAAAGAAACAACCACTAATTCAACTACATTATCTAAATCAACATAATCAGAGACACTTGGTCAACCCATATTGGCTAAGTCCAAATAAAATACACCTTACCAACATCAATTTACATGTGCTTTTGCTATACCTTTAAAGGATTTACTTCAACATTATGCACCTTTATATGATAAAATTATAATTGGATATGATGGATGGGATCCTATAACTAAACTTTCACATCTCCCATCTCAAATTCCTTTTATATAATTTATGATAACTTCTCCTTGCCATCATAATCATCTAATACAACTTTTATTTTAAATGAACATCCCTCACCACCTGCCTATTGAGTAAAAAGCCATTTTTTCTTGGTTTGGAGATAGCATCCTTTAGTAGTCTGAATAAATGTCTATCCACATTAATGAAATGGTAAATACTTCTCTTTCACTCAAATTTACTAGCACTTCAATGATTCCTAATGAAATATTACTTTGTGTAGATGATCTTACATTATTCATTAGTGTTGAAATAAGAGATATCTAAGTCAAGTGTGCTTTGATTGATGAAGTTTCAGGCACTTGTGTTTATTCTCTAGACTTCATTAAAACACTTGGGTATTCGAAATGTAATCTTAAATCCACAAAAATTAAATGTCAAGGATATTATAGATGATAAATGCCACCTCCAAGTTACATTTAGCTTCCTATCATAATTCCCCCCATCACGATTCACATCAAAATTATGGTATTTAATTTCCCATTATCATATAACATCTTTTTTTCTTGATACTGGACACACCACATGAGAGTCATAACCTCATCAGCATGCTAATGTGTTAAATTCCCTTATAGTGGTTATATCTAAGATATTTAAGGAGACACCAATCCTTAGAATTTTGAATAATTCCAAAAATGGGTTGTTTTTAAAAATACCTACCCTCAAACCTTTACTTAACATTCCTTTTCATGAGTCTCAATGCTTTAATTATCATGTCAACTCAACTAGAGGTTATAATCACCACCCTGAACTAATAGGCAATTTCTTCCTAATCAATTAGATTATAACAATGATGAACCTGCTGAGATTTAATTAAAAATCAAAACTTTTGATCTCTCTCCTCACATAATTACTTAATTGCCTCATTTTTTATGACCTCAGTCTCATCAAAAACCATGAGATGAAATACCTATTACTCTCACAAATAATAAACACTCCATTTATCATGCTTCTTCAACCAATGAAATCATAATTCATGTACTATTTATCTTCACACTCTTGATTATGATGATGGATATTTTTTAGATGATTCATTTTGAGCTAGCTTTTTTTAAGCTCAAAATGCATAGATACTTAGATATTTTCCTTATTTATAGCATTATTTTAATTATATTAATGTAATTCCTTCTCCTCCTACTATACCTAATATTAGTTCTTATTCAATTTATGTTCATAAGTCTGAGATGAAGCATGTATACAAGGGTAAGTGAAGTTAATCTACAAATCAATCTTATCTTAGAGAAGATAAATCACACTTACCCTTCTATTTTTTGGTATATTTAAATCATTAAGGTTATGACCAAGATATATTTGGTAGACATAACCAAGGGGTCCCTTACCATAATAATATCACTAGAGAGGGTTCTAAAGCCTCTAGTCAAGTAATACCATGTGATAACCTTAGTTAGGTCCTGTATTTTTATTATTCACAAAGTAAATTACAAATTAAATTTAAATATAATCTAGTGATCACCAAAGCATGTGGAAAAAAATGGGATTAATAAACATAAAATTAAACATGCATAGAAGGTCTCTACTCAAGTCAATATAGAGTAAATTCTAGTGCATGGAGAAAGAATCATATAAGATAACAAATGTAAATCTATCTATTAAAACAAGGAGGATCAAGAGTTAGGAATATTTAATTTTGAAGACAAACTCATCGAGCATCAATCTCTCCCTTGGTCAAGGTGTTATGCAAGAGGTTGTTATGGTATGTAAGGATAACAAAGATAGGTCAGTTTTAGGCTACATAACATATCCTATGCATCCAAAAGATTCTCCATAAGATAATATTTGTATCTCCAAGTGTATTTAAAACCCTAAGTAAGGATCCTCAAATAGAATGGTGGATAAGTAGATATGAAAATAATGACTTACTTATTTATCTCTCTCTAATAAATGGAAAAAAGGATGAATATATATAGATGGATATAACCCTAAACCCTTTCAAAAGTTTAGTTGAGAGAGTTAACCTAATCGACCCTATATCTTTAACTAATAAAATTAAGTTAGGTCCCTAACTGGGTTATTTGAGGCTAAGCTAGACCATAATGTTCTAACATATTTTAAGTACAAGGTCAGCTCAAGCTGACTTTGTTTGGTAAATGTCAAAAGGATTTTTTGGCTAAGGTATGGGTTGTTTAAAGTAGTGAAATATTTAGAGGAATGTGTAAGGGAGGCGTCAAATCTTGGGGAAGTGTATAGTAGAGGTTTGTGTTGATTACAAGTGGTGGTATAGGGATAAAAATCTTGTGAAGCACCAATGGTCTACCCACCCCTTTTTAAGTGTACCTTTTAAGGCATGCACTTAGAGAGATTGAGACTCAACAAGTTCCTACAAGAGAGAAAGCATCAGTAATTGATAAAGTTTGAAAATATTGTGTATACATAGGCCCAACTCAAATATCATCATGTTTGATGAAGGCATAATAAGGGATGGTGCTTTGGGAAAATAACATATCAACACATAATAGTGAAGCTAAATAAATTATAATAAGAAGTGAATAAGATAAAAGAAAGGATAGAATTGAAAAATACATACCTTAGTGTTATAGAAGAGGAAGGAAGTGAAGGAAATGTTAAGGTGTCTAATATAGAGAATATTAGGTGAACCTATAAAAATAAGCAAAAATTATTTTTTTTACAAAATATCCATGTAATATTTGAAAAGATTCTCTACAATTTTAGGATTCCATAACATCTTACAATTTAGAAAAAGAGCTAGTACAAAAAAATTTATGGTCGAAAATGGAATTTGATTGTAAATATTTGACAAGTATATATTTTTGAATAATAAATATAAATAAGTTCTAAATTAATTCATTTTTTATTTTACTATTTTAAGAAAACATTACTATAAGATACCTAGTTTGAGCCTAGAAAGTGACCATTATGAGGAGATGATAGCTATGATGTGGAGGATGCCTAGTGGCCATAGTAGGTGTAGCACAGGTAAGTGAAGCATTAATTTTAATTTTTTAAATAATTTTAATTAAAAATAAGCTAAATATAGAAAATTAGATGTTAGAGGAATTATAGACCCCAAAAATGACCCTAGAAAATTTTTAGGTAAACTAAGGGTAGAATGGGGTACTAGGTAGGAAAATATCATACCAATAAATTCCTAAAGAATTTATGGTAAATGGACAAAAAATGCTAAAAATTAAGAACATAGTCAACCCTATCGAATCAGTGTGTAATGTGAAAGAAATCCATGGGAATGACTACGTAATAGTGGGTCAATGTAGTTTCACTAGAGGTGGTCAACTATGTAGCAGTGTGTTGATCCATTTAGAAATTGAGAAATGGCTGACATAGTACCTTCTAGCCTATGTAATTCATATTATGTGGTTGATATAGATTTTTGAATGGGGATGACTACATGGTAGAGCACTGATGTAGTATGTTAAATATGCAAAGGGTTGATTTAGTATCAAATAGGCCAATTACATTTGTAAGAATGGGTCGACTGTGTAACTTAAGTCTAATGGAGTATGGTAAAAATGTGATAGGGTTAATTTAGTATTAAATAGGTTAATTGTGTAGGAAAAGGAGAAAATAATACAAATAACTTGATGAAGTGTTAATTTGTGGTTTTTTTAGAATATTATTATTATGACATTGAGATCTAATACATTCTCTTTTACTATGATGTTTTGTAGAAACAATGGATATTTTGGTGTCTAGTGGATGCATCTTGGCTACCAAATTTTTTGTAGTGTTTTTGGGACATGGATATAGCTCGATTGGTTGCCTTATATTTTAGAGGCATCATGGAGATGAGATAGACCTCACTAAGTGTTGATATCATTATCATGTTCCTAGGATCATGGGAATGATTGACTAAAAAAAATTTATGGGAGGTGGAGGGGGATATTATAGAGGTGGTTATCACCTTGGAAGATTTTCATGCCTTACTTGGACTTCCTATTGATGGGATGTCAGTGACATGTGATACACTAGATTCATAGAATGAGAGATGAGCCCTATCCTAATGGGTGATGGGATTAGATAGGATATATCATGGTTTACATGTTAGCTTATTTGATGTTTATATCATGGCCATTATAGATTTTAATAATTCTTTGGTAAGGCTTATTATAGCATGAGTGTTATGTCATAAGTTAGATGGAAAGGTATTATTATATGTGATAGCCTTGTGTCAGTCCATCCTAGATCAGGGTGCATTATATGATCTTGGTTATATCATTTGTGTCTAGCTTATGCATAATATGTATGAGATATTGATCCATTGTTAAAATATAATGGGCTTCATCATTATATTGAGCATGTGGATCTATGAGAGATTCCTAATGTATCAGTTGATTGGGTTTCCCCATGTAATCGATCATAGGTTACCTCAAGTTGAACAATAGAGGAAGGATCATGTAGTGCATGTGGCTATCATACACTCACATTAATACCATATGGTTGATTTGGTCCACTTTTGCTATTATTTTAGTACATGTGTGGATCACATGATACTATACTCCATAGGTGATGCCATGTCTAGTGGACCATTTACCTATACATTTGGGGCTACCACATCTAGTGGTCCCTCTAATAGTGCCTACTCATTAGGCATGGCATGCTAGAGAGCTAAGATGGAGAGGAGGTTCAAGGGTGCTTATCGATATACCTATGATTAGGCCTTAATGAGTTAGACCAGGGGTCTATCAAACGTGAAATTGGGAGGGGATGAGGCCTAGAGGAGAGGATATGATGGATGTGGATGTAGGAGAGGTGGGATAAAAATAAGGACCATAATAGAGGTGATAGCAACTACCATGAACTCATTAGAGATGGAGACACTATCGATGAGAGGATACACAGGCACTGGAAATCACACATGGTGATCTTATAGTGGTTATAAGACATAGTTAATCTTTAGAGATGCCACTAAGGAGGGGTCCAAAATGGGATTAGATGGTGAATCTTAGTTTTCAACTTATGCAAAGTCATCCAATAGAGGAGCTTTTTAATGGATGAGTGAATGGGGAGATTATGGTTAGTGATACTGACACTAGTGAGAAATGTTTTGATTTGTTTTAAGTTTTTGACATAAATCACTAGTTGCATCATTTTTTATGATAGATATATGACTTGATGTGGTTTTAATTGATGCATGAGGAAGTCTTATCATTTAGCATGGTTAAGATCTTCTTTCAATGTTTTTGTAGAGAGGGTCCTAACCCAATATTATAATTTAGGGTATAGAACATTTTTGAATAGGTGAAAGAAGTTGTCATCTATCATATTATGTTCATATTTGTTAGACAAGTTTTTTCATAATTTTATGAAGGCTTGTGCCATTTTAGTTTTGAGTTGTTTGTAATTTATAAAGTGGGTTAAGTTGTTCTCCAGAAGATCACTAGTTTGGAATTGTTAGAAATGTGAGTTGACCAAGTCTTCAAGGATTGTGATAGATTGGGTTTTTAATTTATTGTACCGATCTAAATCATTGCTTGAGAGTGTTTTAGATAATATTTTTGTAGAGGTGAAGATGTTAAACTTAACCCAATTTTTATAAAGGTTACCAAATGTTTTTAAATGCAAATTGGGATGGATGGATCCATTATAGGTGATGGTCATTGTGATACCTTCTATGTTAATGTTAAAAATTTGAGGTACTAAAGGTTTATTTTGTATATGTTTTATTATTTATTGATGAGTGGTAGTTGTGGGATAAGGTTTCCATGGGAATCTCTAAGGGGTAGTGGCAGGGAATTAGGATTTTATGCTCCCCATGAAACCTATTGAGGTTGGTTTTAGACATGAATCAAATGATTTTTCATCTACATCATCTAATTTGCATTATTAGTTTGAAATATATGCATTTGATTAAGTTTTTTTAATAGGAATTAGTTAGTTTGAGCAACATTTTAAGTAGTGGATGCAGTATGTGATGCACTAGTGTTAGTATTAATAGCTTGAGTTGCACTATGAGTGTGGGATAAAGTAGTAGAATTTGCCACACTAATTCCATGAGTAGTAATGGTAGAATAAGAAGCATGGGTGGCATGGTTAAGGATATGGGTTTTTTGAGTAGGCCCACTAGAAGTATAACCTACCATGTTCGTAGAAATACTTGGCATGAAAGTTAAAGAAGACATAGAAGATGATGTCATGGTGTAGGAAGGAGACATTATAGAGGGAAAAGGTTGGGATGAAAATAAATTAGTTTCCCCAAATCCATGGGAAAAGGTAGGGGAGGGTGAATGGGGTGATCCTATATGGGGACCTATCATGAGATTATATATGGTTGTAAGATCTTTACCTCTATATTGAGGGAATTCATTGATGAAAAAGAGCATTTTGGTTTTGTACTATAAATCATGTTCATGTTCTAATGAGAACAAAGGTTTAAGAGCTAAGGATGAATGGAGATGAGTCCCATAGTTAACAATTCAAGTGGTGACATGGACATTGCTTTGATCCATGATGGGTGCCACAAGATTTGTCTTAGGGAACCTATTAGTGTTGGTAAATCTCATCATATTTGTTCAATTTAATATGTATTATCATCAAAAAATAAATTCATGATGGAGGGAAACTAAAAACTTGATGGAAAAATAAGGAAAAACTAGTAAGATATAGAGTTGAACCAATTGATAATGTCATGTAAGATAGTAGATAGAATAGGATATAAAGGACACAGTCATATGAATTGACTAGGTATTATAGATGGAGAAACTAAACAAGATAAAAATATACACAGTTGGATAGGTTGACTATGTACTGAAGATAAATAGAATAAATAGTTTGTAAGAGACTAAGTCAATAGGGGCAAATATGTTCAAAAGATAGGGAAAAATATTGCAATATAAGAAATAAGCAAGTTAAATTGAACATGCAATAAATTAGATCAATGTGTTTGATCTAATTGTAGCACACAACACAAACCTTATATCAATGTTGGTGAGTACAATTTTTGTAATAAAAAATATAATTTACAAAGAGAAAGTTGAAAAAGTGGAATGTAAATGCTAATCTAAGTGGTCATTCATGAATGTTTTAAAGTTATAATAAATTTTTAAATTAATGTGATAAGAAGTTGGCTATAATAAGGAACTATAAAATCACTATATGGATAGTTTCATGTAGCTTAGGCTGAAAGAGATTTGTATTGGTGATGGTACTAGCTTGGTATTAGGGCCTACCCCCTCTCTTCATAATCCTATAGTGATAAGGGTGTCAAGTGATTTGCCAATATATAACATCAACCACATATGTATACTTGGCAGAAAACCAAGTCAGCTTCCCCCTTAGTGATAAAATCCAAATAGGTAGACCTTGGGAATAAATTATTTAATGCTTTTTGGTGTTAAGTGTTTTGGAAGAGTATGAAAAATAAAAATAGTGTGACTAAATTGGTAAATTAAAAAACTCTTATTTATTCAATGTTTGTTAATCTAAGCAAACAAACAACAAAAATGAAAAATGACTAAATTACTAGCAAGATAAATTAATTCCTTTGTTTGTGAAGAGTACATATTTGGTTCAGATGACACTATATTTAAACATTATAGAGTAAAGTTGACAAGTTCACTATTGTCTACAGAAGCAAGATCCATAAGAACACAATAGAATATCTTGATTGAGTCTTCCAGAGAGAAATCAATCTACATAACTATGTTGAGCTAGTCAACCCAATTCACTATAGCGTTACAATTTTATAGATTTAAAATTATGAAAATTAGGACTGTAAATGAAAAATAGAAATGACAAAGAAGGTAAAAATGAACCTAATAATTTTTGAAGGTGTTTAATTTTATATTTTTATGTTGTATTTCTCAAATTCTGATTTTTATATTTTACTAAATGAGTCGAGTGGGCCGACAAAGTTTGCAAAATCTATATGCTAAAAATGACCTAGAAATAGAGTCAACTAGTTCGACTGAGTCTTCAAACTTGTGGTTGAAAAAGGTAACTATGTCTAATTGATCGATCTATTTTCCTATTAATAGATAATACTTACATAGAGAAATACAAAATTGATAGGAGGGACTGTGTGTTAAATATGCACATAGAATGTTAGACTATATTGACAGGTTTGATACAGTACTATCAAAATAAAAATATATAATAAATGATAATAAATGAATTCATGAAAGAAAACATACAAGGGGTAGATTCATGTCAAGTTCACCAGAATGTATACAAGGGAAAGTGAATTTGATCTACAAATCAATCCTAGCTCAGAGAAAATAAATCACACTTACGCTTCTGCTTGTTAGTATATTTAGACAATTGATTTCATGACCAAGATAGATCTGCTAGACCTAACCAAGATGTCCCTTACCATAATAATATCATTAAATATGGTTCCAAAGCCTTTAGTCAAGTAACACCATGTGATTACCCTATTTAAGCCCTATATTTTTATTATTCACAAAGTAAATGATAAAGTAAAATCTAAGCTAGTGATCACCAAAGCATGTGGCACAAATGGGGGTATTAAACATGCATAGAATATATCTAATAAATTCAATGTAAAGGAAATCCTAATGCATGGAGAGAGAATCATATAATACTACAAATGTAAATCTATCTACTTTAACAAGGAGGAACAAGAGTTAAGAATACTTAGCATTGAAGATAAACCCATCGAGCCTCAATCTCTCCCTTGGCCAAGGTTATTTCCAAGAGGTTGTTGTGGTATGTAATGATAACAAAGATAGGTTAGCTCTAGGATATAGGACTTCTCCTATGCATGCACAAGACTTATCCATAAGATAAGACTCATATCACCAAGTGGATTATTAAAACCCTAAGAAATGTTTCTCATGTATAATGGTGGATAAGTAGATGTGCAAATAATGACTTACTTATTCATCTCTCTCTCTCTCTAAAAATGATGAAAAGGATGTGTATATATTTTTGGATCTAACCCTAAACCCTTTTCAAATTTTATCTAACAAAGTTAGCCCAATCAACCCTGTATCGTTAATTAATAAAATCAAGTTGGGTCCTAGACTGGGGTGGTCGAGGGTAACCTAGACCCGTAATGTGTGATTACATTTTAATTATAGGGTTGGCCTAGGCTGATTTTGTTCAATAAATGTCAAAAATAGTTTTTAGATTATGTATGAGTTGTTTAAGGTAGTGAATTACTTGAAAGAGTGTGTAAGGGAGGTGTCAAAACTTAGGGAAGTGTATAAGATAGGTTTGTGTTGATTTCAAGTGGTGGTAAATAGGACAACAATATTACAAAGTACAAATGGTATAACCACCCCTTTTTCAATGCACCCTTTAAGGTGTGCACTTAGAAATATTAAGACTTGATGGGTTCCTAAAAGAGAAATCATCAATAATTGATCAAGTTTTAAAATATTGTGTATACAGAGCATACACACACTGACTCTCATCCTCTCATTATTAAGCCTGTTTAAAGTATGCTTCTTAATCATTACATGATGGGATCATATTAGTTTGATATATTCTCTGATACTTATATCATACTCCCTTTGGATATCTCATATACGTTGCACTAACCCACTTTAAGATCATCTCTTTTCATAGCTAAGCCTAATCTTGATCTTAGTCTGAATTCTCTTCTGATTGGTGATGGTATACTAACTTTGCCTAAGATTTATCCTCTACCAACATGATGGGAAAATGAGCCATATTTTGAGTTATATAAGGTTTTTAAATATTGGACCAAGTATTTTCATGAACATCAATGATTCATAACACAACATCAAGCTTCAAGCTCTACTCTTACTATAGATAGTCAACCTTCATAGTTAGCTACTCATAGACATACTTGTTATTTTCATGGTATAATCACACATTCCTCTAGTCATTATTGATATCTTTAGTATATTGATACACTTCATCTAGAGAAGGCATAATTTATTGACAAGAGCTTACCTCTTCCTAGGATACTTCTAGAATACATCCCTAAATATGGATAAATTTATTATCTTTGGTATTAGTGTACCACAAATCATAAAGATATATTTGAGTGATACAATATTTTTGTGAATTTACATGGCCTATGCTATCATTGACTTAGCCACGTACTCCATATCATTCATGTAAAAAGGCTCAGCCTTATCTGTAGCCTACATTTTGTCATAAATCTGAGGATAGTAGTCATAGGGTGACATCATTTCCTTACATCAAGTACCCTTTATAGGAGTTTCCTCATGAGCATCATTATTATTATATCATACCTAATTTCTCCATACAGATAGTGCATCAAGAGGTCTTTTCATGACCTTTTGTGAAGATTGATGAGACTTTGATCACAGTCAGGTTATAGTTACACTAGGATGTATTGAATGTTATGGATGGTGTCTGTCATGAAATTTATTAGTACCTGTGAATACATCATGGTGTTTTAGCAAGTTATTTATTACATTTTCATATTATTTGGATTCAATTTATGAATTATTTATGATTTCATGTTATATTCATCACTTAAAATTATTTAATATATTATTTTAATGTTTAAATTTTCACCTATATTTTTACTTATCATAAGATGAATTATCTTTACATGCTTGTTTTGTTAGATTAGTTGTTTGAATCATATAGTTATTTTTGTGGCATGGTAAATAACCTACACCTAAAAATATCCTATTTTTACCTTTTCAATAGCTACCAAGCATATTTCTCATTGTATCATTTCATACATGGATGTTTATGATCCCCACTTTCCCCTTATTTCTCCTTTCACACTAGTATACATATGGTTAGTTTTGAGATCATATACTTACTTATGGGAAAGTCTAATTATTTAGAAACTAAAAAAATCTCTAGGTACTTTATATCCTAAAACCAAAGTCTATAACATATCTATGTTTGTTACTTTTATCACTCATGTTTGGTTATTCAAAATTTGCATGGAGGAGGAATAGAAAAATACATAAAAATTTAAAAATCTAAATCATTTAAATAAAAGGCAATGATAAAAAATCAGCTATAAAATCAAAAGTCAAAATTATGCCAAAAGACATTATTCTTATTTTAGCACATCTCTTATTTCTATTTGAAGCCCAAACTCCAAAGTTGGCCTCAAGATATAGCTGAAGTCCATTAGGATGTGGTAGGCTGGTATAATGGGATATGAGGTCTCAAAATTCTATATAGTACTACATAGTTTCTCGTGCAAGTACTTAATATTCGTAGTAGATCGATGTCTCTATAAGGGGTCCTAAGGAAAGGGGAACTCATTGTGAGAAGATAGGCCCATTTTAATTTTCTTTCATATATCACCTTCATGAGATGATATAAATACTTCACTTATTCTCCAAAAGCTATATGTCTACTATGAACAAATATCTTATGACTTTGTCATCTAACAAATTATCGGCATTTATCTATTTGCTTAGTATGTCTTATACCTATTAAGGATTGTTACAATTCCTATGTCATGATTTTTAACTTCCTTTTCCATCATAATATTTCAAATATTCCTCTTTGATGAATATCACTTTTTAGTTGATCATACCTCTTTGGTTCTCCTTTTGTGAGTTACAATGTAAGACCTCAGATAAGACTAGGCCTTCCTCACAAAAAATTTCTTATCCTACATAAGCATTTACCATAATTATCATTAACCTCATTAGTTTACACTTTATTGAGTTCTAATGTAAAACCTTGGATAGGACTAGGCTTTCCTTACAAAGTATCCTCTCTCTTTTAGCAACAAACTACATACCATGTTTCATCACAAAATAACTATACTCTTTCAAACTAGTGATTAACACAAACCCTAAAATGTTGTCTATCCTTTCATTTGATATTTTGTTTTACATATATTTGTATATACTTCACATTGATATTTCACTTTATTTTCATCCATTTGTATGTATATTATTATTTCACATTCATATTTTACATCTATTTTTATATATGTGTCTTTACATTTTTCTCATTTTACATTTATTATTTCAATCCCTTTTTGAGTTATATTTATTTCATTATTTTTTAGAAGTGTTATCTCTATACACTTGGTTTTACATATTTTAATTTCTGACATTATTTTTAACCATGCATTTATTCACATTTTCTAGAAAGGAATCAAAGTACATCACACATTTTCTCATATCATAAACTAAACATTAACACATATGCTAGAAATAAAATACATACACCCATAACATCCATGAGCTATAACAAATATATATATATATATATATATATATATATGGCACAAATGTTTGATACAATAAAAAAATGCTATAAGCATAATATAATCTTAGTTTTATGAATGTGATATACCCTTTCCATCTAGTGGTGAATGAGTTATGCTACCCATAGAATATTTTGACTACCCTCTCCAAATAAATCATTGCAAATTCTATGTTTATGAATGTAGGCCATCAATTTGTCATTGTAAATGGGCTACCTGACCCTATACACGTGTTCACTCTCTATATGTAACCAAATGATCAGCCTTCTCCTAAGCTTATGTCTGTCATGCCCACATCTCCCCATTACCCACTCCTAGTGGTAATGCCAATTGGGTTGCATATCCTCATCTCTACAAATTTCACATTGCCTCACTAAATAATTTAAACTAGACTGCATGATCAGGTGTAAAAGTTAAAAAAATTAAATCATCTATGCCTTGTCATGATGAGGTATCATGATGTGTCACATGTACCATAGCCAATCACATAGCATCCTTTATCATAGCATTTATAAAATTTAAACCAAATGTAAATTATATATCACATACATTATAAAAATAATATATCTAGCATATATATCTATATATTTCTAACATAGTAAACATTAATTAACAAATAACATAATTTACTCACCAAAAAATCTCTCCATCTACCCTCCCACCAAGAACCTCATGTGAATCATAGCTCTGTGATGTGGAAAAATTAGGTTAGAGAACATGAACATGATATGGCCCACTATAAATCCATCACATTAAAGACCAACTCATTACAGGTTATGCTAAGGGATATCCTAGAGATAGTACATGTACCTACAACTATGGATCTACTAGTACCTTCCTTCATCTAGGTTGTCATGGTGGTAGCCATGGTGGTAGATGAATATATTGTTATGGCATAATAATAGCTACCTCTACCTATCCCTTCATTATTACATCCTCTCCCTACTGATGCCAATGTTTTTTCCCAAGGTCTAAGCTAGTGTGGCCATATCATAGGCACATCCACTGGTACTCCTACACCTCCAATACCTCAAGGCCCCATTGTGTGTTGTGCCAAAAACACAAGAACTACTATAAGTTATGTCAGATGTAGTAACCCAAACTATCCTAGTAAATGATCCATAGTATGTGTCTCCACTTACCACATATAATGCCCTATAATCCATACATGACCTTGTCTTTAAAAATTACTTAGTCATGAATGCCAAGTATTTTCAATACCCAAGTATGGTTTCCAAACAATATCTCCTGAATTGATCATCTACAACACTAGGACATGTAGTATAACCTATGATACATCATATTGTCTCCATTTGAGGTAAAATAACATATATACACACAACAATCCCATAGGTTGATACATCAAAACCTATCATATATTTAACTACTCAAAAAAATCATAGGGCCCATAGTCATTTTACCTCATGATAATATATTATACAAATCATGTATTAATTGCACCTAAATCATTGATTCTAGATCATACATCATGCCCTACTCCAACATAGATTGGCACAAGGCAACCACATTTAGTGGGACCTTCCCATCTAACTTGTGATGTATCATATGATATGTCACAAGACCAATAATGTCCTTCCAAATATCTATAATATCCAACACATAGACATAAAACAATTGAAGAGATAACCCACCAAAATATACTTCATATCTAGTGGCCCATAATGCTAGGGATCATCTCTCTATGTCTATCTTAGGAGTATCACAAATCATAGGTGTCCCTACAATTAGAAGTCCTAACAATTCATGGACATCCTCTAGGGTGATACCCACCTTAATGGTATATTTTTTCCAAATTTGGCCCACATACAAAGCTTTTCCCTAGACAGATCAGCTGAGTAGAGTTTCTGATTGACCAAATGGTCAAGTGACTTGAGCAAATGAAGAAGATGGATCAGACCATCATCAAATGTCATGCAAAAATGGATAAGTTAGTCTAATTTCACACTTAATAGATTCACTTGGAAAGCCTCCTAGGGTCAAAACATCACATGGACATAAATTTCTTCATGCCTTGAACTTTCTTTATAAATCTTGTGACTTGATCAGTTGTCTATCTCAAGTCACGAGTGTTTAATGTTGATCTAGCAGAGTAAGATGTGCATGATGATGTCAAGTTTAAGCTTCATCAGCTAGACATTTAAATTCAAAAGTTCTTAAGTTAAATGTGGAGCTAACAAGTGTCAAGATCATAGGAGCGAAAGTTGATATCTAATGGCATGTGATGACTGATAAAGCTAGTGGGCCCAAATAGATCTATAGTGCACATTTAATCATAATGAAAGTAGATCATGGTGAGTGAAGGTCAATTACTTAGTAGATCTCAAGAATGAATAAAAGGCTAATAGATGTAAAGATCATGGAAGCTAAGATCAAATCCAATGGTGATAAGCAACCTGATGATGTTATTTGGTTCCAAAAATCTAATGAAACACATTTGATTATGCATTGAAGATCAATGATGAGAATCAAGTCAAAAGGCCAGTGGATCCCAAGATAAAATGTGTGGGTAACAAGTGTCTTTAGCATGTTAAATTGGTAAAATATCTATGGCTTGTGTTTGTTCATACAGATCAAGATCGATGGTGTGTGAGAGGTTAAAGAGTCATTAGGATCCCATAAATAAATGAATATTTGCCAGTGGAACATGTTAGGGAGCCCAAATCAAGATCGACAGTTAAAATTAAAAGTCAAAATCTAAGGGACTTCAATGGAGAACAATTATGACCTAGGTCAAAATAGAAGCAATTACCATAAATATCATCTCATCACCATTAAATCTCAATAGAATATCACAAGAAGATGTAGTCATACAGTCACGATGGTTAACGATAATGTTTTGATGCCATTAAAGCTTAGGACCTTTGGTTGAAGATTTAGAACCTATTGAGCCCATTTTCCAAGATTGTAGTATTATTCTATGACTGTGTTTGCTTATTTTTAAATAATATTTGTGCATATAATGATTTATCAGTTTCCATTAATGCTCAAAGTAAAAAATAGGTCTTTCTAGGCCTAATAGAGATCAAGAAGGAACCTATGTGACCTGTAGGGTTTTCATTGATATAGTAGCTATATGAAAAACAATAAACTAGATTGGTTTTCAATTTATAGTAAATACCTATGCTCATATTTTTTAGTACGGCAAGATGAATAGTTATGAACAAGTGTCTCATATTTGACATAGCTAGATCCTTGATAAACAAGTACATATGGCTGTTAAAAGCAAACATGGTGATAGCTCTATCAGATCCATGGATATGGAGATTTTATCTTTATAATGAAGCCAAGTGAAAGGTGGCATACAGGTTCAAAGAGTATTTTTTGGGATTAGATAAGGTAGCTAGAGCATTTAATAGATTTTCAGGGTGCTTAAGAGTTTTCCTTCATAAACAAGATCATGACTAATCATGTAAAACAAACCCTTGTCTTTTAGTGGATATCTCAGCCAATGAGAAAAGCTTGAATGCTATTAGGAAAAATGCAGGATAGCTTGTTGAGGAAAGCTTAGTAATATTGATTAAAAATGTGGTGACAACTCATTGATTGTTCTTGGTTAATGTGATCCCTCTTCTCTCTTCTCCCTTTCTCTATATTACCCATTCTTTCCATTTTTGTAATCTCTCTCTTGGATTCTAAACTCTCAAAAGGACTCTTTGATCTTGAAGAGTAGGGGATTCTTTGAGATATTTTAATATATGCTCATCTTGATTAGGATAAACCCTATCAAGCATTTGTTAGAACTAACTCTTGATCAAATAAATATTTTCTTTACCTATCTCTTGTCTTAGATCTGTGTTTGGTGAGTTGTGCATGATGGCCTTGTGAAGAAGATTCTTCCATATCCATTTCCCCCTTTCTAACCTCTATTAGGGTGTTTTCAATCTCTTACAGGTCTGGATTAGTGTCATTTTTGCAATTGATGTAAGCTCTTAGTGAGTCTTATAACTCCTCTTTGTTTTCACTCGTTGCTTCTTAAACCTAGTCTATGGAATACTTATGCACTTAGCTTGATTTTTAGGTTGTGTGAGCTAGCATTATCATCTATAGATCTAGTGTGGGTTCAAGCTTATGGGAGTCTCCCATTTTTATTTGATGCATCACCTTGTTATCTTTATTAAGAGCTCTTTTCCCATTTATAACCCTTTTCTTTACAATAACATTAGTTTAGGTGATCTATCAAGAGAAAACCAACCTTCTCTAGAGGTTCAACCCCACTAGAGGTGACCCACATCCTTAATTCATTCCCATAGTGTAGCTCAATTAGAGAGTGACTAAAGAACCCTCTCCAAGGGTTAAAATTGATGCTACAATAGTTTTTGGCATGCTCGATGGGACTTTATTGCATTTTACATCTTACTGAAAGGTTCTTAGTATTGCCTTTTAGTGTAGTTAGCCTTTGGATGCACATTTGAAACATTAATGGTGACTCCAATATGAACATTAGTTGGTATAAGTAGCCCAAGTTCCTAATCACCATTATTTGGAATGTTTCATTCCCCATTTGATCAAAATGCATGTTCTTTCATTCTTTATCCTTCGTATCAAGTTAATAATGATCATGACTTCACCCCAAGTGGCCCTCAAGATTCAATATATCATCCTTGTTAGAATTTGCCTCTCTCTAGTCAACCAAAAAAGAGCCTTAGAGAGATATGGCTTGATCTTGAAAAATAATTAAGAGAGGTTGATAGGGAAGAAGATTACTATAGGCAACAACAGAATCTTGAACACCAAGCTTATGTTCAAGAGTAGGAGTTGAGGTTTCAAGAAGAATCCTTGGTTAGGCAAGACCAAGCCAAGAGGGAAAATGACTATCATTTATTCTTAAGATAGAGATTAGATAATCCTAGACCCAAATTCCCCTCTCTTAATCTTATTTATGCTCAATCACAACCCCCTATTCCACCTTGTCAAGTCTCATCCTCATCAAGAGCCAAACAAGTCACTAAAAACCATTCAGTTGAGGAACATGAATCCATCCCATCTTGGATATTCTCTTATGCCAATGACCCTAACTATGTCATACCCTCTCTTTTGAAACCACCCTACCCTACACCTATTCAGGAAAATGAGAAGGTGGCCAATCCCTATACTTTCCCCTCATAGAAACCAATCTAGGAGGGCACAAAGAAGATAGAGGAAGTACTAGTTGTGGAGGTCCAAGAACTGGTTAAAGAAAAAGAGGTTGTTCCCTATAATTTTCCATCATGGAAATTAGTCAAAGAATGAATATATAAAAAGGAGGCACCAGTTCAAGAGCCACCTAGAAGAGCCTTCAAAGTCCCTAGTTGGAAGAAGACCCACCTAAGATGCAAGCAAGGTGAACTTCTTCACCCTCCCACCATCTCCCTCTTAGAGAAAGAACCTATTCTACTAAGGATAAAGGAGGAGCTTATAATCATACATGAACTTGAAGAAGATAACACGAGTTTCTATGATGAGGATATCATGATAGGTAGCCCACTCCATTCAGAGAAATAGAAATCAAGTTTAGACTAGCTATTATGGCATGGATTTAACAATGATGAATTAGATCAAGAAGGTAGTATTGATGCCTTCATATTTAAAGGAAGGTGTATTTAAGATGCATATAAGATTAAAGGGGATATTTATTTGTTCTATGAAATTCCATTTGGTATGGGCAAGTGTTGGGTGTGGACCCTGATTGTCTTCCAAGATCAAAGGTTAAAATTTTGTTATTTTTCCAACTAAGTTTTGGATCCCATTCTTT
Organism: Torreya grandis; assembly: GCA_037957365.1. NCBI lineage: Eukaryota > Viridiplantae > Streptophyta > Pinopsida > Cupressales > Taxaceae > Torreya > Torreya grandis. The sequence goes on from JARHVA010002694.1 coordinate 28,833, forward strand.
GTATCTACAATGGAAATGTGGGTTATAAGGGGGGTTTTTCTCCCTTATAGGGTCTGATGGGGATAAACCCATAGGGGGTCTAGTAGCCATATACATTGATGGGGGTTTGGGGGGGCTTGAAGGGAAATTTTTAATTAAATTGCCTTGTAAAATTGTAATTTTATAGTAAATATGGGCCATTGATTATAGGTTTCTAGATCTGATGGTAGAGGTTATGTTTAGGTGTTTTTCCACCCTAAAATTGAATAGAGATATTGATAAGAGGTAAGAAAATATTATTTTACATAGAGTGGAGGTAGAGAAGGTAGAGAGGTGTAACAATTTTTGTTGTAGGATTTGTTTCTCCCTTATATTGCTGGAAATAATATACTGGACAAGTTTGGTGGATGTAGCCCATCTTGGGTGAACCACATTAAATCTGGTGTCTCCTATTTTGTGTATTTTTATGATTATTTTTTATATATTTGATGATTCATTTCATAGTCTCTTATGTATACAATTTGGGGCTAAATCTGTGTTTTATTTTATCCTAACAGTATGGATGAAGATAAGGAAGAAATGGAGGAGAAAGAGGATTAGAATGAAGTATGGTAACATTTGTACCATGGCTTTATAGATCAAATAGAGGTTCTAAACTAGCCTATGCCTCTGCCAGAGCATGATAATGAACTTGCAAATCAGGTTGAAGAATCTAACCAGTCTTAAGATAAATTATTTATTGAAGGTAGGATTGATGTCTTCAAGAATGAAGGAGAATGGTCAGATCTAGATAAACAAAAACATGACATTTTAAACCTTGAATGGGTTGATGAACTACCATATGGCTCTTTTCAAAGAAAAAAAAGCAAGGATGGTGTTGAAGTTGGCATTATCCCAAATGACCAAGAGGATGCTTCCTTTTCGGATGACTTAGAGATTTTTTGCCTAAACCTAGATAATCAACCTTCATGTTCAAAGGAGCCATCACATGTTGTGCTTAATTTAGGGTAAAAAATTGAGACATAAGATGAGGAGGTTGAACTTAATCCTATAGTCTAATATAAATCAATCCTTGAATAAATGGACTAGTATGTCTACATTAAAGACATGTTTATGCCATTTCATCCATTTTAGAGCATGCCAAAAGAGTCAAATATCAGGCATCTTAGTCCACCTATCATAATATCTCTAAAACAAGGTATTTTTCATCTTGGTTTATCACATGCAAATGATGATATAATTTTACCATTTGAACTAGGTGGAAAGTACTTGTAAATTGTAACCTTGTATATATTAGAGTATATTTCATGTTTTTCTCTAAGTGTTTGTGTGCACATTTGTTTAGTACTTTAGTTATTTTTTATTTCCTCCAAGTGCCTGCATGCACTTGCCTTTATTTTTTTTGTTCTTATTTTCATTTTTTATTCAAGAATAATTTATCTAAAGAGGCAACCTTGTATCATTTCATGTCATCTGAGAGCAAAGACTCATGACTCCATGCCTAATAGATCAGACAAGGAAACTATTTTGGGTCATCAAGCATAACAAGCATGATTCCCTAAGAGTCACCAAAGATGTTCACCAAATTTAGACCACATACAAATATTCTTCCTAGATAGATCAGTTGAGTAGAGTTATTGATTGACCAAATGATCAAGTAACTTGAGAAAATGAAGAACATGGACCAAACCGTCATCAAACATCATGTAGAAATGGATAATTCAATCTAGTTGCATACTCCATAGATTCACTTGGAAAGCCTCCTAGGGCCAAAATATCACATGGACATGAATTTATTTATGCCTTGAAATTTATATGCAAATTTTTTGACTTGATGAGTTGTTTATCTCAAGCTACAAGTGTTTAAAGTTGATCTAGTAGAGTAAGACATGCATGGGGATGTCAAGTTTAAGCTTCATGAAATAACCATTTAAATTCAAATGTTCCCAAGTTGAATATAGAGATGAAAAGCATCAATATTTTGGTATATTAAGTTGATATCTAATAGCACATGGTGACTAACAAAGCCAGTTAGCCCAAATAAATTTATAGTGCATGTTTAATCATACGAAAACATATCAACAATGAGCAAAGGTCAACTAGTTAGCAGATCCAAAGAATAAATGAAAGGCTAATATATGTCAATATCATAGGAGCTAAGATCAAATATAATTTCAAGTGGAAACCTTACAACAATATGGGTCTCAAAGATATAATAGAGCACATTTGATCATGTATCGAAGAGCAATAGTGAGTATCAAGTCAAAAGGTCAGTGGATCTTGAGAGAAAATATGTGGGTGATAACTGTCTTAAGTGTGTTAAAATGGTAGAAAATCCATGGTTCACATTAATTCATACATATCAATATCTATAAAGCATGAGAGGTCAAATATTTAGCAATATCTCATAGACAAATGAAGGGCTACCAAGTGTCACATTTTAGGGAGCCTAGATCAAGATCGAAGGCTGAAATTAAAACTCAAAAACTAAGAGACTTCAATGAAGAACAATTTTAGCCCAAGTCAAAATATAATAATTTCCTAAAAAGATCATCACATTACCATTATATCTCAATTGAATGTCACAAGCAAATGCATTTATACAGTTAAGATGATTAACAATAAGGTTTTTATGCCATTAAAGCTCAGAACCTCTAGTCAAAGATTTAGAACCTATCGACCCCATTTTCCAAAGTTGTAGTATTATTTTATAACTGTGTTCACTTTTATTTAAATAAGATCTATACATATAATGAGTTCTCAATTTCCATAAATTCTCAGAGGCAAAAATAGGTCTTTCTAGGCCTAATAGAGATCAAGAAGGAAGTTATGTGACCTATAGTCTTTTCATTGATATAATAGCTATATGAAAATCAATAAATTAGATTGGCTTTCAATCTATAGTAAAGACCTATTCTTAGATTTTTCAATAGGGTTTTTGAATCATTATGAACAAGTGTCTCATATTTGACATAATTAGATCCTCGATAAATAAGGAAATATGGCTACTAAAATCAGACATGGTGATGACTCTATCAAATCCATGGATATGGAGATTTTGTCCTTATAATGAAGCCAAGTGAAAGGTGGCATAGAATTTAAATGAGAAGTTTTGGGAATTGGAGAAGCTAGCTAGAGAATTTAATAGATTTTTAGGGTTCTTAAGGGTTTTCCTTCATAAATAGGATCATGACTCATCATGCAAAACAAACCCTTGTCTTATAATGGTTCTCTTAGCCAATGAGAAAAAATTGAAGGCTATTGGGACAAATGCATGCTATCTTATTAAGGAAGGCTTAGTCCTATTTACTAAAAAAGTGGTGGAAGATCATTAATTATTCTTGGTTAACATGGTCCCTCTTCTCTCTTCTCCCTTTCTCTATATTACCCATTCTTTCCATTTTTGTAATCTCTCTTTCAAATTCTAGACTCTCACAAATATTCTTTGATCTTGAAGAGTAGGGGACTCTCTGAGATATTGCAATATATGCTCATCTTGATTAGGTTAAACCCTATCAAGAATTTGTAAGAACTACCTCTTGATGTAATAAAGACTTTCTTTACCTATCTTTTGCCTTGGATCTATTTTTGGTGAGTTGTACATGATGGCCTTGTGAAAGAGATTCTTCCATATACATTGTCCCCCTTTTTGACTTATTTTAGGGTGTTTTCAAGCTCTTGTAGGTATTTATTAGTGCCCTTTATACCATTGATGTAATCTCTCAGTGAGTCTTAGAACTCCTCTTTATTTCCACTCATTGCTTCATGAACCTAGTCTATGAAATGCGTATGCACTTAGCTTGATTTTGAGGTTGTGTGAGCTAGCATTGTCTTCTATAGATCTAGTGTGGGTTCAATCTTATTGGAGTCTCCCATTTTTATTTGATGCATCACCTTGTTATCTTTCTTAGGATCCCTTTCCCCTTTTCTAACCCTTTTCCTTGTAGCAACATTAGTTTAGGTGATCCACTCAAGAGGAATCCAACCTTCTCCAGAGGTTTAACCCCACCATAGGTGACCCACAGCTTGGGGTTGTTCCCATAGTGTTTCTCAATTGGAGAGAGCCTGAAGAACCCTCTCCAAGGGTGAAAATTGATGCTAAAATAATATACCCATCCACCACCCACTTAAATTTTTTAGTTAGTCATTCCCATGTCCTTAAGAACATGGTGACTAACTCAACATGAAGTGGAATATGTCACATATGCATGATACCCCAAAATCCCAGTGCTATCATTCATGCTCACTCACATATTGTCAATATCACTAACAAATCAAGTAACCAAACTATGTCCACTAAATGCTAGAGCCTTTGTCATCTCTATAAAATATCAAACAACAAAGCATGTATCATCTCTTTATATCAAATAATCATCAATTATATTACTAAAATAAATAACATGGATATTTAAATCTAATTTAACTACTTTATCAACCTATTTGTCTCTTTTTCATCATTTTATATTATGTCAGCCATATACCTAAAAATGTGGGCCAAGGATATATTTTCTACTACATCAGCCATGTCCTTAACTACACTAGATAGTATTAACTTATAGTTGCATCAACCTAGCACTACAAAGTTAGCTAGTTTACCTAACATAGTCGGCCACTTTTTATGAAGTTAGCCACTGAGTCTACATAACTGACCATCTCCCATATTAATTCAATGACATAAAGGACCTACTATATCATCCATGTTATACATCATCATCCACCTAAAATACGTACTAAATTGACCATGTTATATGTCGTTGGCCACTTTTATACTTTTACACTAGATCAACTAGACTATACACAGTCATCCATTTACAAACTAACTAGATGAACTAACTAATACATAGTCAGCCACTAAATATAATCTACCAATTTAAAACTACATTAGCATGTCTAATCCCATTTCTTTTCTATGGTGATTTTTAACTAACTCATCATTAATACCATAGACATAACTTGATTTCTTTTTTTTCCTAACTATTTTTAATCATAATTTTTACTCTATCCCAAAAAAATAGGGAAAAATATGCTACAAGGATGTGCCCTAACATCTAATTTTCTAAATCTACTTCATTTATAGCAAAAAAAAAAAAAATGTATTCAATACATCCCATATCTAAATCAAGCTAGAATCAGCTAAAATACATCCTCCTCTTCATTATCCTCACATCCATGTCATCATCTCTCTCATCATGCCTTTAGGTCATGAAAAGCTCTATTTTCTAAAATTAATAAATACTCAAATGAATAGTTAAATTTATATTATATATTCAAATTTAAAATTCTTAACCTTACAATTATTTAATGAAAAAATACATCTTCTGATCATAACTTTGCTTCTAAAATCTCTTTTCACAAACTATAAGAATTATTGGAATCATGACAATGTAGAGAATCTTTCCGTATTTACCACATAATTTTGCAAAAAAATTGAATTTTATCTTATTTTTTAGGTTTGTCTCTCACTCTAGACATCAGATCCATTTTTCATTTGCTTCATATGTAGCTCATATTTAATAATAATAAGATAAGTGAAGGTACATATTTAAAAATTATTTACTTTCATTTATTTTATGCTTTCTACTATAATTTGTTAGCTTAGTTCTTATGCATTGTTATGTTCTTTCTTGAAGCACCATTACATGTTACATCTTTATGACATGTAATGAGCTTTAAGTGGGGCATATGTATACATGCAATATTTTTAAACGTTATCATTTATTGATGTGTTCTCTCTTGCATAGACCTATCAAGCTTTAATCTCTCTAAGTGCATGCCTTGAAGGGTGCACTAGGAAAGGAGTGGGTAGACCTTTGGTGCTTCATAATATTTTTGGTCTCTATACCACTACCTAAACCCACTACAAGTTACTTTTATCCAATTCCAAAAGTAATTAAATCCAATTTATCCACTTTCCTAAGCAATGCCACTTTCAAAATATCCCCTTACTAGGAAAACACCCTTTTTATTCATTTTCATATTATGTCAATTGGATCAATCTTGTTAGAAAGGATTCAACACATGTTATGAAACTAAGTCAACCTGACTAACCTAATTCGATACCTAACGATTATTTTTCTTACCTCACAAAATTGAGTTGATCGATCATGTCAACTAAGCTTCTAAAAGGGTTTAGGGTCAATCCTTGGCTATTATTACCACCTTCAATTCAATCCAATAGATAAGAACATTGATTTTCACATTATTAGAGCTCATAATTCTATAAAATCCACACTTGAGGAGTCATTATTTAGGTTTTACCTTGAAAGGAAATAAGCTTATCTTATCAGAAAGTCTTGGATACAATTAGGAGTATTTTAGCCTAGAGATTATTTCTATAGTGTAATCTTTATATAGCCACAACAACCTCTTGAAAATCACCATTGGCCAAAGGAGAGACTGAGGCATGATATGTTAATTCAAGGTAAGTATTCCCAACTCTTAATTTTTCATTTTGTTAGATAGATATTGCACAAAGTAATAAGTTTAATGTTTTACTTCTTTCTTAGAATTACCTCTACATTGACTTGAGTAGAGTTTTACTTTCCATGTTATGTTTTATTTGTTAAACTATCCCCATTTTTTCCATAAGATTTAGTGATCATTATATTAGAATAGATTTATGTATTGTATACCTAGTTATGTTTATTATGTGGTGCTACTTGACTAGAGGCTTTAAAACCCTCTCTAGTGGTATTGTGTGATATGAGATCCATTAGGTAGGTTTAGTGGATCCAAATTGGTCATGTCCTAATATAAATAGTTATGTAATGAATTTTTGGTAATATTACCTTCTCTGAGATTATAATTCACTAAGTAGGACAAGTTTTAGATCCATCCTAATTCTTTGCATACATTATTTATTAAAATAAAGTAAACAACATATGTGCAAAAATTAGTATACATGTAAATGTTAAATGTTTTTATATGTTTGCTTTATTTGAATGTTTTTTATATATTTTATATTATTTTATTTTATTGATTTTTTTCATATAGTATGATTAGGAAAGGTGTTATGTACAATAAATGATGCTACTATAAGTCCAAAATGTCATCAATGAGATGCCTTTGTGTAGGCATTGTGTCATTGCCATATTCATATTCTATGTAATCCATTCCATATAGATCTTTCTAATATACATTATTATAGGAACCATTATCATCATTATTATTATCATCTTTTGTATTTGTGTATGAATAACCAACTGCCCCATATTATGATATTGACCTTTCTAATTTCTCTTTTGTGATATGTATTGTGTCTTGTGCCTATACTGATATGTTATTGTTTGTATGTATTTTTATACAAGTTAAAGATATAATTTATTTCTATTGATTTTACTCTAGATATCTTCCTCCTTTGGAAAAGGATGAAACCTTTCCTTCATGACAAAATAATATGCAACCTTTTTTATCAATCATTGTTTTTATTGGTTTTAACCATGATCATCAAAGCACACATTGAATGCACTTGGATTTGAAATAACATGAAAAGTAAGATAACATTATTTGAATAAAATGAAACTCTTAATTGAATTGTGTAGTCATATAAAATGCAAAAATTGATAACTTGATCATGGATAAAGACACCCAATCCTTAGGTCCCTCTTGTTTTCTCTCATGACCCTCTTAGGCTTACTTTCATTGATTCCCAATCATCTGTGGCCTTCTATAATTGACCCCAACTGAGCCAGGACCCTCTCTTCATGACTAATCCATCCCCCTAGGTCTCATCTACTCAAGACAATAGCACCAAAGTTTGACTATAGCACTGGACCCTAGGGTGTTCCCTTTTTATTGCTCCTATCCAATCACATTTCGAGCCTAGGTTATCATTTTTCCTTGATTTTTATTGTTCATTATAATGACCTAGTTTAGTTTCATCTAACCTATGACCAATAAATCCCTAAAAAATCCCATTCAAAGATCATTTGGAAAGAGTTGGAAAAAATCATTCAAGAAAGCAAGAATATAATCAAAACCACTCAATCAATATTCATTATTCTCTACATACAGCTAGCCCATATACTTTCAAGATAATTTAAGACCCTACACCAGTCCCTAATCATCTCAAGCATACCCAATTTTAGAATTTCTTGCATATTATTCATTATTGTACCAAGAAATATTAAATAAATAACTACATATGGCTTTATCATTATTTATATTATTGGTATATAGGCAGCATGCCCACACATGAAGTGTGAAGCATGTCTAGTGCATCTTACACACATAAACCCCTTTTCCCCATTTACCAAAGTTTCTTTCAATTGCATAAAAGATACAAGTACACAAATAACCATCTCTATAGGGATCTCTATTTTCAATTAGGACCTAAAAATTGATACACAAACTCATACTAAGCGGTGAACAAAACCCAAAAAGCTTAGATCCTAAGGGCAATCGTGCCAGGAAAGGACTATAACACTAGAGCCTAGGGTCTCTAGTTTTGATGCTCTAGTCCAATCAAAAAATGAAGTCTAGGATCCTATTTATGATAGTGTCCCAACCCTGCACATAAATTTCTAGACCCTGTCTCAGTTGGAATAGTCCAAAATAAGCTAAGTTTAATTTTCTCTATCATTGATATTTTTAGAAAAGGTCTAATTACAATTCAATTTAAAAAATTAGTGGCTTTAATTTATAATATTATTTAATGATTTATCCTACTCAAAATTATTTATTAAATAGGAATAAAACTCCATTATTCCCAAAAATAACAAATCATTTTGTGAGCTTGATTTACTTCAAATTTCGCATAAAAACCCTATACCCTAGGGTAAATTCCTAGCTGATTTTTCCCATTAATATCTATTTTTTATTGAATATTAAAATCATAAATTCCTCTCAAATTTTAAAATTTTGTATTAAATTTTAAAATAAATTTATTTCAAACCCTAGTTGCATACACTAGGTCCCGCTAATTTTCTAGCATTAATCCAACAATTTCTTGATTTTTTGCTTACACATAAATAAAAAAATTATCTCAAATTTTAAAATTCTATAGTAAATTTTAAAATAAATTTATTTCAAACCCTAGTTGCATCAACTAGCTCCCAGTAATTTTGTAATCATTTTTTGAATTTTTAGTTGCATATTAAAATCAAAAAATCACTTCAAATTTCAAAAATTCATAGTAATTTTTTAAAAAATATTTTCCTCAAAACCCTAGTTGCATCTACTAGGTTCCATTAAATCAAACACTTTCACATAAATTTTGGAATTTTTACTTGCATACATAACTCATAATTTCAATTTCAAAAAAAATCATAGTATTTTGTAAAACTATCACTCTTAAATCCATAATTACATATACTAACACCTAGTTGCTTATTTAGGTATCACCTTACATCCATAATCAAATTGCAAAAATTATTCTCACTTATATACAAATTTTTCTTACATTTTTTTTCAAATAATAAGGAAACCATAATGGGCTCTATCATGTACATGAATGATGAAGTCTATCATGTGTTATCACAAAGCTTCATCCTTTGTATTCCATGCTTATGTTTCATTATATGGGATGATATTACAAACTTCATTTCAAAAAATGCACAAGACTTCAAAATTCTTTTTGCATATTCTCTTTTGCTCATACGAAATAATTACCAACTCCATTTTACTAAATGCATTTGAAACGATATGTTGCATGTCAAATATTTATATGCCTTTATGCAAAAATTCATGATATTTACCTGTTACTTTCTATTTCTCATGTGCAAAATTTTTTAGGTTTATCATGCCAAACACATTATAAATGTCATAGCACATGACCAAAGTTTATTATGCATCCTTACATAATTCCATGCTCTCTATCACTTTTTTTCTCTCTCTCATGTGGAATGATCTTTATAATCATATTTTTATACATGGTTTCTAATTAGATGTATCTAAATATTTGGCTACTATTAAGTATCTCCTTATCACTACTAGACACAAGCAAACACTAGTAGTTATATCTATCCCTCCTCTTTCAAAATTGGTTCATCTAGATTTTATCCCGCACCTACTACCAGCTCTATGCCTATAGTAGATCATGTGGTATATGTTATCACCTAGGTTTATTAAGATATGCAAGTTGATTACACCCTTGGTTATAGTTTTGTCACTCATATTAGCACCCCTTCTAATACAATTTCAGCTCCTCCACTTGTTATAGTTCTTCCTTCATTTTATATTCAACCATAGTCAAGACCTTCATCACCAGCATAGAAAATTCATACACATCCATAGCTTCAAGATTCTAGAAACTTAGTTTCCCACTACAATACTCACACCTAGGGAAGTATTATTTAGATCTCATGCATCTACACATAGAGCACATGTTCATAGAGCTTCTCCTACCATTATATGGGTCCTCAAATCCCCATAGTTGCATCCACTCCTTAAAGTTACAAGGGGAACCCATAGTCAATTTCCACTATAGGCATTTCATAGCACTTCTAGCATACACAACTTTTAGAGAAACTATCTTATCATTTCCATCATGCTCCATGATCACACATGGTACATATTATTGATATAGGACAACATGATATGGAGTCTCCCATGAGAATCATCAATTAGTATCATCTCTTCTCAGCCTTACTTATACATAGTTTCTTACACTTTATTGTACATAATATCTTTTAATTAATTGTACATAGTTCAAAATTTTCAAAATACAAAAATAATATAACATATCAAAATCCAAAACCATTCAAAAATGTCAAAACACCAAAAATATTTTGATTATATGCATCATCCATATTTTACATTGTTAATATCACACTAGGACTTACATTTTCTATTTTATACTATTGTATGTCATTTTATCTACATTACCATACTTCACTTGATCTTATTTGAGTGTGTGTAGTGACATCCAGTTACTTGATTGCTTCACTCTACCCATTGAGAGGGCATCCTACTTCTACATTTGAGCCACACTTTGATATACATACCCACTAGGGGCATCTTCTACATGACTACACCATCTAGGCTATGTCATTCCTACACTATGCACTCCAAGTTATCATGTTGATGTACATTACTTACTAGATTACATAGATTACTATATCAACATTTCACTAGTATCTAACACTTGTGTATCTCTTAGCATATACCTAGTCTTGTACTAAACATGTCTTGCATACTTTCACTCTTTCTTAGATTAGTTAGATGTGATTCTATCTTTCCATTATATTACAAGTTTTTCTTTCCTTCTTTACGTAGTTAGATGTGATTGCATTTCTTAGTTTTTTATTATCTCTTATATATGCCTTAGGAAATTTATGAATGTCCTTCTCCTCTATTCATGTATGTACCTTAGGACATTTGCCAATGTCCTTTTCCTATACTCCTCTATGTGATTATGGCTTTCATGCCAACTTGATTGTTTCAATTTTCTATGTATGTGGAATTTGAGCATGCCTTATATGTTTGTTTTCTTGTTTGAGTGACATTTACCCATTTCCCTTATTTACTTGGCCCCTTGGCCACCATTGTATGCATCTTACTTTGTGTGTTTGTTGCTTGATTACTTTCGATTGAATGTAATGCCATGATCTATATCATGCATTTTTCCTATTTTCTTGGATACCATGATGGACGTCATGATTCATCCCTCCAAATAACAAACTAATAACTAACAATTTCAATTCTATTTCAGTACATTTCATATGTTATTACATTGATACATCTATCTAGGCATACCCTTATAGATCTAACAATCTCTCAAATCAAACCATGTTATATCTTGAGATATCTTGTTGATTAGCATTGCTATATCATGTATATTTCCAACTTAACACAATTATAGGACTTCTTATTAGGGTATTCATTACAGGGTACTTATTACTACCCTTAGAATAGGGGAAACAAATAGGGGTTTTGGTATAGAGATCAAAGCTCCTATCAATCAAAAAAATCTAGTTTTAGAATAACCAGAATAGGAAAAAGTCATCAAATCACTCAGAACAGACCAAGCAGAGAGTCAAGATTCTAGAATAGTGATCAGTTTTATCCCAAGACAATAACATTAAGGTTGGAATATAGTATTAAACACCAGGGTGTCTATTTTTAGTGATCCTATCCAAATAATAGAAAAACTAGGTTTTCCAAATGTAGGTAGAAGGTTAGGTTCATCTATAGTTTTGCACAATCAGACTAGTTCAAATTAGCAATTATTAATACAGTTTTCTTAGATAATCTAGACATGGGGCATCATATGTGGCATGATTGGTCCTCACTTCCAATTTTAGATATGACAATTGACATAACTTCTAGATTATAATCCATGTTTTAGGCACTAGTGATTAGGGGTAGATGCCACAACACTTTTACTTCTTTTGTTTTAGTTTTTATCATTACCCAGGCACTCTTACCAGTTATGTGCCTTATTCCATCTACAGGTGGTTGGCATCATTTTCAAATATCTTTCAAATAAGCCTAACCTCCACATTCCTGAGTACTCGAGTTCTTGAGTGGCTTCCACATAAGCCAAAATTTTAGTTTTGGAGTGGATTTTGTATAAACCTAATCTCTATAATTTCTTATTTGGCCAACATTGGCCTAGCTTTTAGCACATATTCAGCTATCCACACCACATTGTCAGATTTCAAGAACATTCATGGGCTTCAAGATCCATCTCATATGACATACTTCTTCATATTAGTATCAATTTATAGCTTCACTTCATAAGGCAATAATAGAGTTAAAGGGCTAGCCTTTGTATTCTTGAGCCACCTATTTAGAGGGATTAGACACATAGTCCAAACATTAATTAGCACATGCAAGATCATTTAAATTCACTGAGTAGGTGATGATGGATCGAAAGATCTAGCCTTTGCATTTTTGATCCACTTTTTAGGGGATTGAGCATTCAGCTCTGTTCATAATATAAATTTTGGTACATCATCATCTATCACATACAACACTACTCAACCTTACTGAATATCACAATAGGTTTTGTATGAGTTTGTGTACCTGATGAGGTGTATTCATTCATTTCTCTTTCTCTCTCTTACCCAAATTTATACATTCTTGTTATATATTGAATATAATAAGAACTGATCTACTCTTCATTTTCCTTTCACAGATTCACACTTACATAATGTGCTTTCTATGCACTATCCAGCATTATCAATGTCACACAAGTTTCATGGGATTCACCTTTATAGGTAGGTTTAGGTACACTTTTTATTCTATTTTATCCTAGTATTTTGCTTTGTTGTATCACTAGAATAAAGGGGGTAAATGTAGTCATATAAAATACAAAAATTGGTAACTTGAGCATGGATAAAGACATCAAATCCTTAGGTCCCTCTTGCTTGCTCTCATGACCCTCTTAGGCTTACTTTCACTGATTCCTAGTCATCCATGGCCTTTCAAAATTGACCCCAGATGATCTAGGACCCTCTCTTCATGACTAATCCATCCCCTTGGGTCTCATCTAATCAAGACAATAGTGCCAAAGTTGGACTATAGCACTGGACCCTAGGGTGGCCCCTTTTCAATGCTCTTGTCCAATCACATTTTGGGCCTAGGTTACCATTTTCCCCTGATTCCTCTTGTTAATTATATTAGCCTAGTCTAGTTTAATCTAACCTATGACCAATAGATCCCTATAAAATCCCATTCAAAGATATTATGGAAAGATTTTGAAAATATTATTCAAGCAAGCAAGAATAAAAGTAAGCCCACTCAATCAATATTCCCTATTCTCTACATAAAGCTGGCCTATATACTTTCAATCCAATTCAAGGCACTACATTAGTCCCTAGTCATCTCAAGCATACCTAGTTTTAGTATTTATTACATTTTATTTATTATTGCACCAAGCACTCTTAAAGGGATAACTGCATATGGCTTGATCCCTCTTTAGAGTATTGGTATATAAGTAGCATGCCCACACACAGAGTGTGAAGCACATCTAGTGCATCTTACATACACTAACCCCTTTTCCCCATTTACCAATTTTTCTTTTGATTGCATAAAAGATACAAGTACATGAATAATCAGATCTATAGGGAGCTCTATTAACAATGAGGACCTAAAAATCGGTACATATACTCACATTAATTAGGAAAACAAAACCCAAAAGTCTTATATCCTAAGGACAATAGTGTTAGGGAAGGACTATAGCATCAGAGCCTAGGGTGTCTAATTTCAATGCTCCTATCAAATCAAAAAATAAAGTCTAGAATCCTATTTATGATAGTGTCCCAACCCTGCACACAAAGTTATAGACCCTATCTCAGTTGAAACAATCCATAATAAGCTAAGTTTAATTTTCTCTCTCTCACTGCTATTTTTAGAAAAGGTCTAATTACAATTCAATTTCACTAATTAGTGGATTTAATTAGGAATATTATTTATTGATTTATCATACTTAGACTTATTCATTAAATAGGAATAAAACTCCATTATTACCAAAAATAACAAATCATTTGGTGAACCTAACTTACTTCTAATTTTGTATAAAAACCCTAGAAACCCTAGGGTAAATTTCTAGTTGATTTTTCCCATTGATTTCTAAAAATTTTCTTGAATATTAAAATCATAAATTCCTCTCAAATTTTAAAATAAATAGTAAATTTTAAAATAAATTTATTTCAAACCCTAGTTGTATACACTAGGTCCCAGTAATTTTCTAGCATTAATCCAATAATTTCTTGATTTTTTGCTTACACATATAAATCTCAAATTTATCTCAAATTTTTAAAATATGTATTAAATTTTACAATAAATCTATTTCAAGCCCTAGTTGCATCAACTAGCTCTCAATAATTTTCTAATCCTTTTTTAAATTTTTAGTTGCATATCAAAATCATAAAATCACTTCAAATTTCAAAAAATCATATTAATTTCAAAAAAAATCCTCAAAACCCTATTTGCATCTACTATATCCCATTAAATTAAACACTTTCCCATAATTTTGGAATTTTTCCTTACATACTTATCTCAAAGATTCAATTTCAATTTCAAAAAAAATCATATTATTTTACAAAACTATCACTCATTAATCCCTAGTTGCATATACTAGCACCTAGTTGCTTCTTGAGGTATCACCTTACATCCATAATCAAATGTCAAAAATTATTCTTACTTATGTAAAAAAAATTCTTGCATTTTTTGGATATAATAAGGAAACCATAATGGGCTCTATCATGTACATGAATGATGAAGTCTATCATATGTTAGTAAAAAGCTTCATCCTTTGCATTTCATGCTTATGTTTCATTATATGGGATGATATTATAAACTTCATTGCAAAAAATGTACAAGACTTCAAAATTCTTTTTGCATATTCTCTTTTGATCATATGAAATAATTACCAACTCCATTTTTCTAAATGCATTCGAAATGATATGTTGCACATCAAAAAAATTTATGCCTTTATGCAAAAATTCATGATCTCTACCCTTTACTTTCTATTTATCATATGCAAAAAATTCCAAGTTTATCATGCCAAACACATTAGAAATGTCATAGCACATGTCAAAGCTTTTTATGCATCCTTGCATAATGCCATGCTCTCTATCACTTGTTTGATATCTATCATGTGGAATGTTATTTATAATCATATTTTTATACATTGTTTCTACTTAGATATATCTAACTCTTTGGTTACTTTTAAGTATCTCCTTATCACTACTAGATACAAGTAAACACTAGCAGTTATATCTATCCCTCCTCTCTTCAAGCTTGATTCATCTAGCTTTTATCCCACACCTACTAGTAGCTCTATGCCTATAGTAGATAATGTTGTACATGCTATAACCCAAGTTTATGAAGATATTCAGATTTATTACACCCATGGTTATATCTTTGTCACTCATATTATCACCCCTTCTAATACAATTTCAGCTTCTCCACTTGTTATAGTTCTTCCTTCAGTCCAAATTCAGCCACAATCGAGACCTTCATCACCAGTACAAAAAATTCATACACATCCATAGCTTCAGTATTTTAGATAGTTTCCTTCTATAGTATTCACACCCAAGGCAATATCATTGAGATCTCATGCATCTACACATAGATCACATGTTCATAGAGCTTCTCCTACCACCAGATGGGTCCTCAAAGCCCCATAGTTGCATCCACTCCTCAAAGTTACAAGGGGACCCCATAGTTGATTTCCACTATAGGCATTTTAGAGAACTTATATCATACATAGCTTTTAGAGTAATAGTATCATCATTTCCTTCATGATCCATGATCATGCATGATACTTATTATTGATACAGGACAACATGATAGGGAGTCTCTCATAAGACTCATCGGTTAGTATCATATCTTATCATCCTTACCTATAAATAGTTTCTTATTCTTAATTATACATAATATATTCTACTTGATTGTACATATTTCAAAATTTTCAAAATACAAAAATAATATAACATTTCAAAATCCAAAAACATTAAAAAATGTCAAAATACCAAAAACATTTTGATGATATGCATCATCTATATTTTTCATTGTTAATATCATGCTAGGACTTACATCTATTGTTTTATGTTATTTTATGTCATTTTATCTACATTACCATGCTTCACTTGATCTTCTTTGAGTGTGCATAGTGAAATCTAGCTACTTGATTGCTTCACTCTACCCATTGAGAGGGCATCCTGCTTCTACATTCGAGAAACACTTAGATATACATACCCATTAGGGGCATCTTCTACATGACTACACCATCTAGGTTATGTCATTCCTACACTACACACTCCAAGTTATCATGTTGATGTACATTACTAACTAGATTACATAGATTACTATATCAACATTTCACTAGTATCTAGCACTTGTGTATCTCTTAGCATATACCTAGTCTTTTACTAAACATGTCTTGCATACTTTCACTCTTGCTTTGATTATTTATATGTGATTTTATCTTTCCAATATATTACATTATTTTATTTCTTACTTTGTGTATCTAGATGTGATTGCATTTATTAGTTTTTTATTATCTCCCATATGTGCCTTAGGACATTTTCCAATGTCCTTATCTTCTATTCATGTATGTGCCTTGGGAAATTTGTTAATGTCCTTTACCTATACTCCTCTATGTGATTTTGGCTTCCATGCCAACTTTTTTGTTTCAATTATTTGTATATGTGGAATTTGAACATGCCTTGTATGCTTGTTTTCTAGTTTGAGTGACATATACCCATGTCCCTTATTTACTTGGCCCCTTGGACACCCTTGTCTACATCTTGATTCTTGTTTTGTGTGTTTATTTCTTGATTACTTTTGATTTTTTGTAATTCCATGATCCATATCATGCATTTTTTCTATTTTCTTAGATGTTATGATGGACATCATGATCCATCCCTCCAAATAACAAACTAACAATAAACATTTTTAATTTTAGTTCAGTACATTACACATGTTATTACATCATCACATCTATCTAGGCATACCCTTGTGGATCTAAAAATATCTCAAATCAAACCATGTTATATCTTGAGATATCTTATTGATTATCATTGCTATATCATGTATATTTCTAGCTTAACGCACTTATAGGGATTCTTTTAAGGGTAGTCATTACAAGGTCCCTATTCCTACCCTTAGAAGAGGGGGAAACAAATAAGGGTTTTTCTATAGAGATCAAAGCTCCTATTAGTAAAAAAAAATATAGTTTTAGAACAACCAAAATAGCAACCAATCATAAAACCACTCAGAACAAACCAGACAGACAGTCAAGATTCTATAATAGTGATCAATTTTAGCCCAAGACAATAGTGTCAAGGTTCGACTAAAATGTTGGACACCAGGGTGTCTATTTTTTGTGCTCCTATACAAACAACAAAAAACCAAGTTTTTTAAAATTAGGTAGAAAGGTAGGTTTAGCTATAATTTTGCACAATCAAACCAGTTCAAATTAGCAATTTTTAGTATAATTTTCTCAAAGAATCTAGACATAGGGGCATCATACATGGCATGATTGGTCTTCACTTCTAATTTTAGATATAGAAATTGACATAACTTTTAGATTAGAATCCATGTTTTAGACACTAGTGATTGGGGGTAGATGGCACAACACTTTTGTTTCTTTTCTTTTAGTTTTTATCATTACCCAAGCATTCTTAGTAATTACATACCTTATTACATTTGTAGGTGCTTGGAATAGTTTTGGAATAGATTTAAAAGAAGCCTAACCTCCACATTCTTGATTACCCAAGTTCCTGAGTGGCTTCCACATAATCCAAATTTTTATTTTTGGAATGGCTTTCATATAATCCTAATCTCCATCATTTTTGAGTTGGTCAACATTGACCTAGTTTCTAGCACATATTCGGCTATCCACACCACATTGTCAAATTTATAGAACATTAATGGGCTTCAAGAGCCATGTCATATGACATACTTCTTCATACTAGTATCATTTTATAGATTCACTTCATGAGGCAATGATGGAGCCAAAAGGCCAGCCTTTATATTCTTGAGCCACCTATTCAGAGAGATTAACCATATAGTCCAAACATCAATTAGCACATGTAGGATCATCTAAATTCACTTAATAGGCAATGATGGAGCCAAGGGCCAGCCTTTGCATTCTTGAGCCACTTTTTAGGGGATTAAGCACTTAGATTTATTCACAATATAACTTTTGGTACGATATCATCTAGCACATCCATCATTACTCAACCTTACTAAATATCACAAAAGGTTTTGTATTGGTTCACATGCCTAATGAGGTGTATTCATTCCTTTCTCTTCCTCTCTCTTCCCTAGCTTTATACATTCTTGTTTTATATTTCATATAATAAGAATTAATCTACTCTTTGTTTTCCTTTCACAAATTCACACTTACACAATGTGCTCTCTATACACTATCTAGCATTATCAGTATCACACAAGCTTCATGGGCTTCACCTTTGTAGGTAAGTTTAGGTATGCTTTCTATTTTATTTTATCCTATTATTTTGCTTTGTTGAATTACTAGAATAAAAAGGGGGCAAATGTAGTCATATAAAATTCAAAAATTGGTAACTTGAGCATGGCTAAAGACACCCAATCCTTAGGTACCTCTTACTTGCTCTCATGACCCTCTTAGTCTTACTTTCACTGAATCTTAGTCATATGTGGCCTTCTAGACTTGACCCCAACTGATCCATGACCCTCTCTTCATGACTAATCCATCTCACTAGGTCTCATCTACTTAGAATAATAGCACCAAAGTTGGATTATAGTGTTGAACCCTAGGGTGTCCCCTTTTTAGTGCTCCTATCCAATCACATTTTGAGCCAAGATTATCATTTTTCCTTGATTCCTCTTGTTCATTATGTCATCCTAGTCTGGTTTCATCTAATTCATGACCAATAGATCCCTATAAAATCCCATTCAAATATCATTTGGAAAGAGTTAGAAAATATCATTCAAGAAAGCAAGAATACAAGTAAGACCACTCAAGCAATCTTCCCTATTCTCTACATATAGCCAATCCATACACTTTCAATCCAATTCAAGACCCTACATCAGTCCCTAGTCATCTCAAACATACCTATTTTTAGTATTTCTTGCATTTCACTCACTATTACACCAAACACTCGTAAAGGGAGAATTGCATATGGCTTGAACCCTCTTCAGAGTATTGGTATGTAGGCAGCATGCCCACACATGGAGTGTGAAGCATTTTCATTACATCTTACACACTTTAACCCCTTTTCTCCATTTTCCAAAGTTTCTTTCAATTTCATAGAAGATATAGTTACACAAAGAATCAACTTTATAGGGAGCTCTATTGATAGTGAAGACCTAAAAAATTGGTACACAAACTCACACTAAGTAGGTGAAAAAAACCCAAAAAACTTAGAAAGTAAGGACAATAGTGGCTGGAAAGGACTATAGCTCTAGAGCCCAAAGTGTCCAATTCTACTACTCCTATCCAATTAGAAAATGAAGTCTAGGATCCTATTTGTGATAGTGTCCTAGCCCTGCACACAAATTTTTAGACCCTGTCTCAGTTGGAATAATCTAGAATAATTTAAGTTTAATTTTCTCTCTCTCACTACTATTTTTTGAAAATATATGATTGAAATTAAATTTTACAAATCAATGGCTTTAATTAGTAATATTATTTACTAATTTATCCTACTTAGACTTGTTTATTAAATAAGAGTAAAACTCCATTATTACCAAAAATAACAAATTAGATTGATACCCCACTTTATATAATTACATTAGTTTGATCTATTTATCGATGCTTATTTATCAAGAGATATTAGAAATGACATAGAATAAAAATTTGTATCTTCATAATCCATAACCTTGATATATGTAAATTGCTTGTAATTTATGTGAGAAGTGATAGTGAAAGGGTCTTGATATGAGGAAAGGCCTATAATTTCCTCCTTTTCAACCATATTTTAAACTTTATATTTTTAAAGTGTCTCTTTATTTTTGACCTATTTTGTTAGAAATCCTACTTTAAGCATGTTTTTTTGCTTACTTTGAACTTGATTTTCCAACTTGTCTTTTAATAATTTCACTGTTGCATGTTGTAGAATTTATTACATTTATTTTTCAAATTTTTCCTTTTATAATTATCTTTTTCATCTTGCGACTTTTGTAATATTACTTGATCTACCTTTTACTTTTGAATCTTTACTTGTTCTAATTGTGTTGTTTGAATCTTTTCTTTTTATAATTTTTTCAACTGTAATTGTTTTTGCTTTGAATTATCCTTTTGTACCCATACTAGTTCTTTTTGCACTCATGTTGTAGAAGATGCATGCATAAGGTGAATGGGTTACTTGATTGAGCTATCTATTATAGCATCACCACTATAAATTTTACTTTATATTTTCTTCTTCAAATCTAAACAACTATTTTTATGATGCCCATGTATTCTATGACATGCAAAATAGTATTTTGATCTCCTTAGAGGATGTACAGGAGGTATTTGATCAAAATGTTTCAAATAATTTTCATTATAATCTCACTTGAACTCTTACTAGCCTTTTGTATAATTTTAGAATCACTTGTTATATATGTAATTTTTTTTAAGGAGGTATTTGATCAAAATGTTTTAAATAATTTTCATTATAATCTCACTTGAACTCTTACTAGCCTTTTGTATAATTTTAGAATCACTTGTTATATATGTAATTTTTTGTATCTTCCCATTTAGATATGAAGTCATATTAAGCATAACCTATTAGATGAAGATACAAATGCATTATTAACACTAACACATTCTAGATTATTTGCATATGTGACATGATATTCTAATTATGTTATATTTGAACTAAAATAATGACTTTACTTTTTTAACTCTTCTATTAACTTTCTCATAATGATGATTTGATCTTTGAGGGTTTCATAAACATAAACCCTAGATAGTTTAGATTGAATATGCATACACACACTATCTAGAGGAAATGTGTGAAGTGAAGGGAGTTGAGTAAGGATATGTTTATTACCTTCATTTGGTACTAGAGTATGGGATACCTTCCCACTTGGAGTAGTGATAACATGGTCTTGGTTAGAGGAAAATTATTTATCACCCTTTTTAGGGGTAAGAGGAGGAAGAGGCTCATTTTTATCCATTTTAAATGTTTCAAAGACTAATATGATAACAAGAAAAGATAGATATGTGAATTCTATTAAATACTCCAGAATGATAAGGAAATAATAATTAAATTTGGAACCCTGGGAGGAAAACAATTAGAAGGAAACCCTAGGGAAAACTAGGGCTTGCAATGTTAAAAAATAATAAAGTTCACTATAATGTTTAAACCTTTTATGTTAAGGGTAGGGTAAATATATTAATCATTTATGGAATGATATATTATAAAATAGGACAATTAAATAGTTAACATTTAAAATATTCTTATAAATACACTAAATTTGAGTATATTATAAATATAAAAAAGTATAATGCCAAATAATATTCTAAAAATAGCAATGCAAAGGAGAATTAACACTTAAATTTTGAAATGATGTGAAAGAAGATATGATAGGAATAGGTATGAAAGAATACAATATAATGATTCAATTTGATTTGTCAAATTCTTAAAATTATCTTTCTATCAATTATGACACTAGTTTTAGATTGCAAACACTAGCATCAGTGTTTTTACTTTGATTTCAATGCTTTTATCTAGCTCATAATATAGATCTTTTTTATAACAGATAGTTATACCTATTAGGTTTCATTGTCACCTTGTATATTTTTAGTTCAAATCACATGCACAAGTCTTAAAATTAGTATTTTACTCAAAACCCAAGGTCCTCCAACTAGGGCATGTCACCTTGAAAAATAAGGGTTAGTGGGCTCAAGTAAAGTTGAGATAACCTCAAGGACCCCTCTATCAATGAGTGATACCTACATATCCATGTACTATCAAGAGGTCCTTATACCAATGTAGTTATCCCCCTTATGTGGGCTTGTGTGTGAAAAATTATGCAATATGATATATGTAAGTGCATCTAGTGATCTATCTTGTAACTTAACAAATATTGATCATAGGTTACTCTTTGAATGCTTTAGACCTGTAATAATATTGTCCTTGTGACTAATTTGGAAATAGGGAAGAATAGGGTAATATAGCTTAGATGTGCAAATAGTTTTAAGTAGTGTAATGTGAGCTTGAGAGGTACTTGTTAGATAATGAATGACCTTTGATTTGTATTTATACCAGACCTTTTAAAATAATTTCATGATAGGGTTAAAGAATATAAATAGGCTGACTTTTACATATCAAGATATTTGAAATTTGATCATTTGGAAGGTAGGGACACTAATCTCCTAATTTGGATGCTAGTTCCCTGCATAGAAAAAAATTGAGGATCTATAACTATATATGTAGGATAGAAATTAGGTTTTATGCAGACTATAGGCTACAAGTGGTTTATGTCATCAAAATGTTAGGGTCAACTTATATGCTAAGAAATTAAGCACATTGAGATGGGAAACATGAGCCTTTTAGTAACAAAAGTCCATAAACTGAAGGGATGAGCCATGATTGGTATTTTTCAATTATACAAGACTAGTATGTCATATAAAATTAGATTATAGTATCTACATTGATGTTTATCTTTAGAAAACCTATAGTGATTTTTAGGTTTTGGGGTCTCTCAAATTGATTACTAATATTTTTAGGAGTTCTAGGTTTATCAAAATTAGACTTTGAAAACCTCACATCCCACAAACATGGTGAGAGTTACTTAAGGATATTGACTCGCTAATTCACATACACATTGATTAAATGCATCTAAATCACATATTTTTTATCTATATGAAATGTTTTAAAATATAAATTATTGTGGGATCAGACCAATTAAAGTTTAATTTTATGGGATTATGTTTATTATAAGCCAAAATTGACACAACAAAAACTCTAAACACACCCAACCAGCCCTTTATGTCAAATTAGGGCACATTTGTGTAAAATTGGGCCAATTTGGGTCAAATTCAAGCCCAAATATATGGCTAAGTGAATGAAATTTTGGGTTCAATAGGGGTTCTCAAATTTTCCTAAAATTCAATAGAATTGAATTTTCACAGATAATTTGAGATGCCTAGACTCAAAAATTTTTATGTTATAAGAAAATGAATCATAGCATTCTGATTCTAGTTTCTAAACTATTAATTTTTTTGAATATGATTGAATTATAATTCGGTCAAATAGTTATAATTTAAATAGTTACTCAAAAAAATTTATTAAAACATAGTAGATATCTATTCCTTCCCCCATTTGTGTAACATTGTTTAGTATTTTTTGAAAGCCTTAAGTAGTAATTTAAATAAGATTATGTTGTTTGCAACATATATTTTATAAGAATATATATATATATATATATAATTTTATAAGTAAATATACCCTAAAATTGATAAATAATGGATACTTGAGCATGCTTCCCCCTCCCCCTATATAACTTCCTCAAAAAAATCATAAATTAGTTTTTTAAATGTATATTGAATTAGGCCTATTTACAACCCTAAAAAAAATTCAAATTTAAAAACACAAAAATAAATAATTAAATTAATTTATACTATATGATGTGATTTGGGTCTCGATTGGCCCCAATTTCATCATTTATTGATCTAATTACTTGATTGGTTTAAACAGGGATGTTTTTTAGCCTAATTTGATCCCTACCAACCTAATTATAATAATAAAATCTAATTTAGGACTCAATTGGCCCCAATTTAATCACTAATTGAACTCATTACCTAATTAGTTGAATCAAGGATGTAATTTAAGAGAATTTCATCCCTATAAATCTAATTATGATTATGCAATATGATATGGAGCTCAATTGGTCCCAACATCACTAACTAAACCATTTGATTGATTAATTAAATTAATGATATAATTTTGGGCCAATTTGATCCTTGTGAACCTAATTAGGACTATACACTATGATTTGATGTTCAATTGGAACCAATTTCATCATCGATTGAGCCAATTAATTGATTGGTTCAATTAGGAACACAACGTGGTTCAATTTAATCCCCATGAATCTAGTTATGACTATAAAATGTGATTTTAGTCTTAATTCACCTTAATTTCATCATTGATTGAAACAATTATTTGATTGATTCAATAAGGGATACAATTTGGGCCAATTTGAGACATATGAACCTAATTATAATAATATGATGTGATTTTGGACTCAATTGGCCCTAATTTCATCATTGATTAAACTAATTACTTGATTGGTTCACTTAAGGATGTAATTTAGGCAAATTTGAGCCCCATAAACCTAATTTTGACTATAAAATGTAGTTAAAAGTTTAATTATCCCAAATTTCATCATTGATTGAACTAATTACTCAATTAATTAAATCAGGGATGTAATTTAGGCCTATTTGATCCCTTTAAAACTAATTGTGCCTATATGATGTGATTTTGGGCTCAATTGGCCCTAATTTCATCACTTGTTAAAATAATTACTCAATTAATTCAATTAGGGATGTAATTTGGGCCAATTTGAGCCCCATAAAGCTAATTGTAACTATAAAATGTGATTTGGGACCATTTTGAGCCTCATGAACCTAAACACACATCACATAATTCAGCTTATAAACCCTTTCAATATTATACCAGTAGTAACACATGCACATTTAATGTTATTACATTATAACGTGATCACATTTTAGCATATATATGATTCATCCTATATGTAATTTAGATTTAGAAATTATCGATCCAAAATAAATAATTTTCATCTACATTTTTCAAATCTCATACACATTTTAGTGTAGAATCACATTTTAGTATTAAAATTTCCTCTTTTTCTCTCCCCAACTTCTTGCACTTACCCATTTAAAATGATCATTTTATTTTTAAATTTACATGAATACTAGTCAAAATAATATCTACATTTTTAGTTGGTATGGACTTAAATATATCACTTTGCCTAGTACAGGACTTATATATAATCTCATTAGGTGGCATAAAATGTAAATATGTATAACATATAAACAAGGGTTTATAGGGATAATGATGGAAAATCAAACATAATCCTAGATAAATCATGTTTATAATAATATCAAAGGTTAACCGTAAAAGGGAAGGAAGCATACAAATTAATAAAGGTTTATGAAAATCATAAGTAAAATCAGATCCAATATGTAATATAGGTAGAAATCTAACCCTGAAGGGTAAAGGATCATGCAATGAAATGTGGGGGTTCAACAAAAGATGAACCATAGAGTCAGGTTTTATAAAATATGAAACTCAAAGGCTAGGTGTAATAAAGAGAGGGTTCACCAAAATGTTTTGATGAAAATTGGTTTAGGTCAAGGATATTACACTAATAGTCAATAATAGGTTTCATAAGAAAAATATAATAATGTAACAATAGAAACAAACCTAAAATGTGCAAAAATAAGGGTTTCACTTGGAATGGCCAAGGAGAATTCCAAGAGAAATACATGAAGTTTGACTTACCTTTGTGTTTTCAAAGGCTAAAAACATGTATAAATAGGTATATAAGTAGTCTCGAAGAAACCTCAAAAAAAATTACATAACATATAAGTACAAAAAATATCCAAGATCTAATTTCTCAATTTTGGCCATGGCTAAAATTGTTATGTTGTTCCCCAAAGACTAAGGTTTTATTCTAGTCAATTAGATTGATCTTGAAAAATGATGTTAGATTCCCCTTTAACAAATTTGAGAATTTTTGTATTTCCCTGCTAATCAAAGACCTCTCCTAGATAGTTAAATTGAGTTATAGATATTTTATACTTACATCTCCTTCCTCAAAAACCTAATCTACTCTCAGAGAACTCAAAAGAGCATAAAAATGGTGTAGTTGTGAGGGTCATGCCTTTATCAAACCCTTTTCTTAGATAATTTATCAAATGAAAATCATTCATTCCAATAAGTAATCCAATGTAATATGAAGGTTTTAGCCCTTATTCCTATATATGAGATGCATGAAACTAGTATATTCTATATACTCTTTCATTAATCCTTAAAATTTTGGTATAAGGGGTTGATACACTTTATTAGATGGCAGTAGTGATAAAAATCAAAGTGCAATAGGTCATAGAAACTTTGCTTATACTTATTCCATGTGGATTTTTATTTTAAATACATTAGCATGTTTATTTATATATGGACTTCTTGAATTTAAATCAAGACCCTATTAGCATGCAAGATGATAATTGAAAAGGTGGGAAATCTAAAAAACAAGGTAGGTAAAATCAATAAAACTAGGAATAAAGGTCAAAGGACCCACAATACATAATGACTAAAATCAAGCAGCTCAATATTTGTCATAACCAAGATCATTGGATTAATCCAACCAAACTAATCATGAAACCTTATATCAATATTTTGGATATTCCAATGGCATAATAGTCAATTTATAGGTTTTTTATCATTTTTGTTTAAATGGTGGAATTATCATAGACATAAAGTTAACTTAAATTAAAATTTTAAGGACAACACAAACCAAGAGAAGATAATATAAAACCCAACATGGGGTAAAATGCACCAATAAGAGCCTGATTTAACCAATGATTCATATGCACAAAAACATACTAATACCTTGGAAAATAACTAGTATTGTAGGAAAATTAGGTGTTTAAAAGGAGTAAAACATTGATTAAGCAAAGGATTGTCTTGTTATAGAGGTAATTTAGAGCATGTTAAAGGACTAATTTGGTATAAAGTCGAAAGGAGCATAGTTTAACTATACTCAAGGTTATAGATGTTCCCCACCAAAGTGGTGATGAGGGCATTCATAACATAATTATCTTGGTATAAGGTATGGGCCCCATGATTTGGCATCTATTTTGTATTATAATAAGGTAGTGTGGTAAGCTTATGGGGATAATGGTGACACCCCATGGTGAATTTTTATTGTTAGGGTTGTTTAAGAGGTGGCATAATAGCATTGGTAAGGGTGTGGGTGAGGTTTTTCTTTGTTTTCATGTTTACTACCTCGTCCTTCATTTATTTAATATGTTTATTACATAGATCTAGCCTAGACTCACCCTTATGCTCAAGATGTTAGAGATTTATGTAGGAAGAGGTTAAGATTTGAGGATACAACAAATTTGATGATACAACACCTTGTTGATCATATTCATATTGGTTTAATCATTTTTATATCTATAAATGGGACCAAAATAGAAATCCAAATGCATTATAAGGAAGTTTTTTTAAATCACCTATCATAATCTTGGAAAGAATGTCATTTTTTTAGGTTATCAATGGAATATTCAAGATTCTTAATGAATTATAGTGAATCCATGCATGTTTTAAGACCTTATTTGACTAGGAAAATGTAAATAATATTTTTTGATTATGCATCACCTTAGTCTTGTACACTTGGTAAAATCAGACCTTGGTTGTTCCTCTTAGTTCTACATATTATTTACTTATACAAGCCTTGCATCTAATCTAGCTTGTGCCACTTGGCCTATATCTTAGATTGACTAGCCTTATATTGATGACACAAACATCCCATCTTGCCCAAAATTCTTAAAATTTACTTATCTTAGACTTATGCAATTTTTTAGCCTATGCTTGATCTCCTTCTCCATGGACACTAACATTCGAGATAGAAGGTAACACCCACATTACTATCCTTCCCTAATGTAAGTGTGGCATGCCCTTAGGTCATCCAATTTTCAAATGAAACATATTAAAATGGTTGACCTAAGTTCTTTAATGTGATTTATCTCCTAAAAGGATTAGTATAAATATAATATCAACCCTTATTCATTCTTGACCTAGCAATTAGACCAAAAGAGCACTCAAGAAACACTCAAGTTACCAAAATCTTTCTTATTCTACCCTATTATAATATCATTTAAAGGAACAACCTAGCTATAGGTCGGAAGTACTAAAGGAGAAATCACAAGGTCATATTTTCAAAGTTACAAGTCTTTGAGCCTATTTTTGACACCCCCTCTTTTTCATTTTTAAAACTAGGAGTTTTGAAACAAGTTTGCCATATTGATGATTTTATAATAACATTTAAAACTACTAAATGGGGGTCCTAATTCATTACAACATTTGAATATGCATTATTATCATAGTGTTTATTAGGATCTTTGTATTTTATGAAAATATTACTTTGTATTTTTAAGTGGTTTCAAAAGCATTTATGAATTTAATGAAAAATAAGGATATACTAGAAGTGCCATGAAAATAGTTCTTTGATTATATGAATCAAATGAGTATATGTTACACAATAAATTTGTGATCGGAGTTGAGATCAGTCATGGTTGGATGTATAATTTGTTTGATAAATGGTTTTGTTGATTATCAAATCTATTTTAAATATTTTTTAAGTTTAATATAAGATAACATTATTCATATTGAAATAAGGGGAAATGTTTTAAGGTTTTATTTTGTTTTAAAACCTAATGATTCTAACCTAGTATCTATGTTTAAGTGTGAGGGGCCTATAAAGGCATTTTGTCAATGATATTATATTAAATATCAATAATTATTTAACTTAAAAGATGATAATGATAAATGATTAAATATTAATCAACCTATGTAAAATGGAAGTCAACTTAGGGTGGCAAAATTTTACTTAGGTGACTAAGTGTTTAATGTTGACTATGGATTTGAAGCTTCAATTTAACAATTTTCTATATGGAAAGTAGTGCAGATTAAATATTCAAGGATATGAAAAATAAAATGGGATTTGTTCACAGCATGTGGAATTTAAAGAATTTAGTAGGGAGTATGTGCACTGCCAAAAGGAATTTAGCAGCTAGTTTGGTAGAAGTTTTAGTTATAGATAAATTTAATAAAATGCCAATGTGGTTAGCAGTAAGAACTCACAGCTTGTTGTCTAATGTGAATGAGGCACGTAAGTATTAGAAGTAACTACATCACAAAAGGCCTTTTATTTTAGTTAATGTCATTATTGACAAAGCTTGGGTGTGAAAGCAAAATTCTGATGGTGGAATTCTTAAAATGATAAGATATCTTGTAGATTGCAATGAAACTTGCAAAGTCAAGTGAGTTCCTCTTATTATTTATCATTTATAGTAGTTTTTTAAAATGGTACAGATTATTTGATAATGTTTTAAATACATGTAGTAAATAATTTTAAGATTATGAAAGGCATTTAGTTATGTTTGACGTCATATTTCACACATGTATTCTGAGTTTGCCATTCATATTCAAAGTATATTGTTGATTTGAGTTTCAGTTCAAAGGTGTGCAATTTTTTTTTGGTGAAAAATATAATGTAAATGTTTGGAATGCATGCATGCCAAGCTTTTTGTTTTGTTGATATTAGGGTCTTCAACAAGATATTTTGATGGTGTGTTTCTTATTAGTTGCAAATATGAAGAATATAAACTTTGGTAGCATTATTTTATTTGTTTGTTCAAAGATGATACACACACACACACACACACACACACACAAAGGATCATTGAGTTCTAAATTTAAAGAGTTTTAATGATTTTCAGTTACAAAACATCTATGCTTGAAATATTTTTGGTTTTGGTTTATTAACAATAAATATGAAGAGATATTTGGGAAATGTAGGTTGGTTTTGTTGATACTAAGTTATGGTAAGTTAGTACAATAGTTTTGATGGTTTTTCAAAATAAAGTTATTGTTTATTTTTTGTTTTTGGATGAAGATAGATGTGTTATTCAAAAGTCCTTATTTTTTTGGTAAGATAATATTAAGATTTGGTGTCTCAATAGTTTTGATAAACATGTCCCATATGTTGTCTACTTCTCAGATTTGGTATTTCCTTAGTTTGGATTGGAAATATTTACAGTATTTGATGTAAAATGTTTATCAACCTATTTGATCATTGTTAGGGTTTTCTCTATTGAGTCAAAATCCATGTCGTTTGCTTCATAAAATTAAAATGTTTGTTTGGTTTGAGTCAGATAAAATTGAGTTTGTTGAGAGTTCAGTTTTCAAAGATAAAAATTGTTTTATTTTTTATAAGTCAAAAAAAATAATGATGTCATGATAGTCATTATCAATTTAGAAAGTTTATGGCACATGCATATAATGATCTATTGGGTTTTACATGTTAAATGGTCTTAAAAATATATTTAGATGTTCAATTTATATATATATATATATATATATGTATATATATATATGTATATATATATATGTATATATATATGTATATATATATATATGTATATATATATATATGTATATATATATATGTATATATATATATATATATGTATATATATATATATATATGTATATATATATTAGTTTTGTCATCTATTTAAAGATATATATGATAGATGAATGTGATACTTTTAAGATTCATGATAATATTGAGTTTTCAATAGTATTATTTTTGTTTGGTACGGTTGAAATTTTTTATGACAAAATCAATGTGAAGGGTTTATAAATAAGATGGTTTTGAGATGCAGACTTGATATCATACAAGTTTATATTTTTGGTTGAAATAATTAAATGTTGGTTAAAATGATTGAAAATTAGTTTAACTATCAAAGTTGGAAAGGAAAACTTGTTTTTTAATTAGTAATGTCGATCTTTTAGTTAGTTTATTATTCATAGGTATTGGAAAAGTGTGATATAGATTTTTCATTTAACAGTTGATAGATTTGTGTGCTATTGGTTTCAAAAGAAAGATTGGTGGTTTAAGCAGATCTACATACTAGTTGGTTTTGAGCATTGATTATTTTATTTTGATTAAAGAGTTGGTCACTTATCAAAATAATGATGTTTATTCAAGGAGGTTTTAGACAAATTTTGTTTACTTTGATTTCATAAGTAAATTATTGATCATTTTTCAAATTACATTGATGCATAGTGCTTCAAATTCCAATCTATTTATTAAAATTTATATGGCTTTATATATGTTGGGAACAATTTTACAAAGAGGAAATTAGGGTTTGATTTGTTTCATTTGTTTCAAAAGTGTCAAGTTGGACACTTCCTAATTCAAATAATTCTCATGGTAATATATGAAATATTGACCAAGCTTGGAGCAGAGAAGATTCATCTTCTCATAGTTTTACCTTTATAGGCCAGTTTTATGGTTGTCAAAGTGCTGATGGTAATTTTTCAAGACATTTTAATAGAGGAACTAAGATATATATTCATTTTGTTTCTTTAGATCCTACTTTTTGGGATGTTTTGGATGCTTTGTCATTTAACCCTATGAATAGAGGAAATCATAGGTTGAGGAGACCTTATTGGAGGGTCCATCCTCATGGATGTGAGAATATAAGTGGCTCAACACAATGAATGTAGATAGCCCTGCAATCATAACACAACATAGTTTCTCATCATTTACCTCAATGTAAAGAACAACTACCTAAAAATAATCTACAACAAGTTTCTAAGTTGTATTATCATGCCCTTATGCCATTGAATTGTAAAATCCCTTTGCCTGAACCATTAAATCATATGGAAACTTGTTTAAGATTAAACCTTGTGGATTTTCCTCATCACCTATTTGGAGAAGAAATAACAGTGCCGCTCAGCTATAAAAGATAATAAATCAGCCTTCGGCATCACCAACCATCACCAAGATGGTAAATAAGGTTAAGTTAGAAGTAGATGATGAAGATAATGAATATGTTGTTAAGTTAGTTAAGTTTTTGGCCACCACTATGAGCTACATGGAGTATTTTATCGATAAAGGTTATCCATTGATAGAAATGTTTTTGAATTCAGATGAGGATTAAGAGGTTTAAAGTTGTTTAATTATGTTATTTGATACATTTCTTGATATTTTATAATGTTTTAATATTGTTTAAACTTGATATGATAGTGGTTTTATAGTATTGTCACAATATTTCGAAACTTTTAGATAATTTTGATGTAAAATCTATATGAACTTGTATATAATGCATATGGATAATGTTAGATGTAGTAATTTTATTTAAATGACTTAGGTTGTTTTTTAAATATTTTGCATAATGAGTTTATTTAGATGTTGTCTTGTTTGTGGGCCCCCACTCAGTTAGAGTATGTTTCCTTGGTCTATAAAAATTTATTTTAATCTTTTAAATTATTCTTAAAAGGGGTTTTACATCAAGTTAAACCATAACTAAAATTTAATTGACTTAATTAAAGTCAATTAAGACTTAACTAATAAATAACTAAGGCTAATTATAACTTACTCCTCAATTATCTCTTGAGAGGCGAATTATATAAGAAGATGAAGTGACATTTCAAAAGGATGAGCATTACACAGGGATTTATGAAAACTCTGATTTACTTCAAAATTAATCATAATATTTATTTTTGTGCATCATCTTTGAGATAAAGTAACTTTTACAGTTAGATCAATGATACATTCTCTAACGGTTAAGTATGATGCTTAATTAGCACATGTATACTAGGTTTTATTGTTTAATTTATAAACTAATTATCTAAAAGTAGATAAGTTTAACATCTTATGATGATCGTAGAATTATAGTCATATGAGTAGAATCCAAACTACTTGGCTCGAATATTGATGAATACATCTATTGAAATGACATGTTTTTGATTCATTCATATTATTTGATTGTTATATCAAAGATTTTGTACTGAATATTCTATTTCTCAATAAAAAAATCATTTCATCTTTTCTGAGAGACTCTCTCATAGACTCGAAATCTTTTATTTTATTTATTTATTTTGCTTGTTAATTTAGTAATACTTTAAATTAGATTAATTAGTTTTTCTTTTGTTTAGTCTTTGTTTAATATAATTTATATGTTTATTATATTTCTTAATCTTTCTTAATAGTTAATTTATCTGTTAGATTAATTATTAGCTTAGAATTAGTAGTTGTTTTAGATTTCCATTATATTAGATTTTTTTAAGTATTAAATTATTGAATTTGTTTAATCATAGTTTATTTCTAGAGTGGTTTAGTAAAAGTTCATTCTTAGCCTTTCTAAATTTATATTTTGACTTTGGATTGGTTAATTGCTTACTTATTTGTTTATCATTATTCATTTTTATTTCCTTAAGTGATTATGTTAGTTTTTATTTTTATTTCTTTCTTTGGCTTTCATTGTAATATTTTATTCTTATCTTTTATATCTTTGTGTTACTTTTCTTTTGATCTTTTCTGAGGTATTTTGTGAAGTTTAAAGGTATTTGAGTGAAGAAAAAATATTTATAAGGAATAGAAATCTTTCCTTCAAGAGATTATTTTAATCATAGATCTTCTCTATCGAATAGGATTGATTACATATTCATATCTGTTTCATTCAAATTAAAAGAGAATATTGATTTCTAAAATATAATGAAGTATGGTTTAGTATTTGATGCACTTATTATTTCTCAAAAAAATTAAAACTCTTTGTGCATCTTTTGGATCTTTTGTGACCTATTATAACTTTATTATTAGACTGGTATGATTCTAATTTAACCTTCATGATATACAAAAGCAACAATTTTTTGATGTAACAATTTCAATTATCAACAAATTTGGTAAATTCGTTGAGGGATCTTTTTACAAATATTATTCTTCTTGTCTATTTTATTTTATATTATGTATGACCATTGGAGGTCTACACCCTATTATTCAACCTTTAGTTGATATTTCCAAAGATCATGTCGACATTGCTTCTAGTTTGACTCATTTTTCTTAGTATAATGAACCTCAAGATTTATTTCATTTTATTGAAGTACTTAACAAAGAATTAGAAGAATTAAAAACTAATGACGTTCATGTAAGTCTTACATGTGAAACTCAAATTCATATTCAAGAAAAATTTCATAGAATTAGACTTGAGATTGAAAAAATTTTGCATGCTAATCCTAGGCCTAGAATTTGTTTTCTTTCAAATTCTTTTAATCCTGAATATTTTATTGTTCAATCTAATCAAGTAATTAAAATAGTTGAAAATTCAAATGAAGGATGAACAAGTATAGTATCAAAGAGTTTTGGACTTGATTCAAAGCCTTCAAAATAACAAAGATTGAGTTAAAGCAACTGATGAAAAAAATCACTCAGATGAAGACATAGCATAGCCTTTAGTCAATCCTTGGATTTATGGAAATCCAATTAATATTGGTGCTCATTTAATTAAGTTACCTTCATTAAGGGACTCAATGTCCCTATGTTTTCAATAAGTCCCAATAAGTCATGGGAAGATCATTTAGATTATTTTAAATTAATTTATGTTACCCTTGGCATTATTTTAAAAAAATTCTCTTAGAGTTTTCTCACAAATTTTGGAAGGAAAAACATACCAAGAATTTATTAGTATTCCAACAAGTGTTATTATCACTTGAAAAGATATTGAAGATTGGTTAGAGTTGTGTTTTGATAAACTTAAATAGGATTTAGATCTAGTAAATGAATTAGTAAATATTTCGATAGATCCTATTGAAACCATTTATGGGTTCATACATAGATTTACTATATTGTGTCATAAAACTCCACTAAATATTAGACCATCTAAAAAGTTATCAAGATTATATTTTTTTAATTCTTTACCTTTAAAATACAAAATGGTTATTGACTATAACTATATTATGGATTACAATGAAACTTTAACTTTTTACATAGATTATGAAAATAAAATTAAAATGTGTTGCTTTTAATCATAAAACTGCAATAGGTGTAAATTCATATAATGAAGAATTTTAAAATCCATTCATAATCTTAATAACAATGTGGTCATCATCAAATGACAATTAAATGATAAGTCATCTTCATCGGGTAAGTCATCATTTTCTCAAAAAAATGAAATTAAGAAAGTTATTTATTGCAATGTCTGTGAATTAGATCATAATCTAAATATCTGCATAGTTATTTAAAAATTCAAAAGATATGTTATATAAAACAAGAGTATTTTAATTTATATAGTTGATAATATAAACATTTGTGGGATTGGTGAATATTTGGATGACATCACAACTACAAATTCTTATGTTGTCAACATTAGACAAAAGGATTATTCTAATACAGCTAAAAATAATCAAAATTATACTCAAAATCAAGATAAAGGTAAAAATATATATAATAATTCATCAAATAATACTACTATAAATTCTAAACATAATAATACTTTATCAATAAGTTTTAATAACTCAAAATATACTTCATATAATCCTAAAAATTATACAAATGTTTATAATTCAGATGTAAGGACTTATAATATTATTGATGATTTGTCTTCCATAAAAGCAAGATTTTCATTATTACAGACTACTAGTTTGCTGGGACAGCTTGATAAAATTAATGAAGCCATTAAAAATCCAAATGATAAAGATATTTTAGGATTTTAAGAGGAAAAATAAAATAATGAATAAAATTAGTCAACAATTTTTGCTTAGATATATGATCCTCCTGTAGATTACATACCACCTTTCTATATATATGTAAAAATTACTAATAAAATCATACATAATTGCATTTTAGATATAGGTGCATCAAATAATATTACGTCAAAATTTATTTATGATCAATTAGGCATTTATTATGAAACTGATAATAAAAAATTTATAAGTTTTCATTCAAGTCAAACAAAAAGTTATGGTAAGTTTTGAGATATTGTGATTAAAGTTGCACAACATGAAAGAATAATATGTATGACTAATGTTCAAAATTTTTATATTCCAAACAGTTATGTAATTATTTTGGGTAGAGATTGGTCTAAAATAACTAGAAAATTTGTTGGAAAAGACACTACTATGGTTCAAATTAGACATGAAATTGCTTTCATTCAGAGAGAAGATTGGTCTAGTAATCCTATTGATTATATACCACCAACAAATGTTTATATTGAAACTAGAATTAGTACATACGAGCTATTAACCTTTGATGAACCTTAACAACATCAAGATTTTTTCAAGAATAATTTATGGAATTTATAGTTTGATGGTGCTTATTCACAAATTGGAAGTGGTATAGGAATTTGTCTCATTTCTATTGTAGGTAATTTTTTTTACTATGTCTATAATTTATCTTTTGATACTAAAAACAATATAGAATAATTTAAAGCCTTGTGTCTTGGTTTAGAAAAGGCTATATAATTGAATGTAAAATAATTAAAAGTTTTTGTATATTTTGAATTGGTTATTAGACAGGTAAAGAAAGTTTATAAGAGAAAACAAATGCATCTTCATCAATGTACTTAAAAGGTTCAGTCCTTACTTGAAAGTTTTAAGCTTTTAATATAACCCATATTCTTAGAGAATTTAATATGCCAATAGATAAACTTGTTGTTTTTGCTTCTAATCATACCATGAGTGATTTATAACCTATAGTTGAGTTTTTATTTATAAAAACCTTTAGACCTAAATAACTTGATTTAAATGAAAATTGGCCCATTTTTTATTATGATGAATATTTTGATGCCTTTATTAAAGACAATTATTTCGATAGTGATGATTAGATTCTTAATATGGAGATTATTTACAACTAAAATTTATTAAACTTTGTAAATAATTTATTTATATTTTTGTGTGGTCTTATAAATATTTATAAAGGTATGATACTAATTATATAAAACATGATATTCTTATTAAACTTGGTATTAAACCTATTGGAAAATATGAAGGATAAGCCCTTTACTGAAAAACACCATCAATAAAGAGCTTGATAAAATGCTTGATGGTGGTGTCATTTTTCCTATAACATATTATGAATAGGTGGCTAATATAATACCTATACATAAAAAAAAATGGGCATATCAAAATTTTATGTAGATTATAGAGATCTTAATAAGGCTAGGGTAAAAGATAATTTCTCTCTTTCAGGTATTGATAAAATTTTGTAACAAGTTGCAAGTTATAAAATGATGTCTTTGCTTGATCAATTTCATGGTTATAACTAAAAAAAAATCAATCCAAATTATATTAACAAGACAACCTTCAAAACTCAAAGAGGAACTTTCACTTTTAATAGAATGTCTTTTGGTCTTATGAACGTATGTGCAACTTTTAACAGAGCAATGCATGTAGAATTTGATAATTTAATTAGAAATATCATGCAAGTATATTTAGATGGTCTTACAGTTCATTAAAAAAGAGAAAGAAACATTTAGATAATTTACATGAAGTATTCCAAAGATATTTAAAAATATGGTATTTCTCTTAATCCTAAGAAATATATTTGTGGTGTTACTAAAGGCAAGTTATTAGAACATATTATCTCTAAAGATGGTATTTTGATTGATCTTAAATGTGTTAAAGCAATCAAATAATTTCATCCACCTCAATATTAGTCTGATCTTAAGGTTTTCTTTGGAAAAATTAATTTTGTGCATAAATTTATATCATATTTTGATGAAAAACCAAATTCTTTGTAGATTTTGCTCAAGAAAAACCAGCCATATAGGTTGGATGCAGAAGTTGATTTTAATTCTAATAGTGTGAAAAACTCTGTTATAATTGCATTGGTGTTTTTTAAACCTAATTTTTTAAATTATTATATTCTTTACGTTAACACAATAGAAAAAGCCATAGGCATTGTAATCACACAATAAGATAAAAATGATGATGAAAAAATAATCAGATATATGAATCAGGTTTTGAAAGATACATTAACTAGGTATCCATTATTATAGGCACAATCCACTAAGATGGGGGTGAATCAATGGTGGAAAACAATCTAATTCAATTTCCAAACCCTTTAAACACTTAAGCTTTTAATACAATTATTTTTTGAAGCATACAATATGTTTATAGTAATAAAAAATAAAGATAATGTAAGATCACACACAGAACACAAGATCTATGTGGGAAACCTTCTTGTGGAATATAACCCACTTTCAAGCTTGAAAACACTTGGACTACTTGTCCTATAAGGTATCATAAACTAGAGATTGATAAAGTCTTTTTTACTAGGTTTTTTTGAAACACTTATTCCACAAGGAACGCCTACACCTAAGATGATCAAGTCCTTCTGACTACCTATTGGTTAGGTCCTTTTGACCAAAGACCTTTAGTGAAACACATGTTTCATAAGGAGTAATTACCTCTAATAAAGATAAAGTCTTTTAGAACCTCTTTTGAAAAAAAACACCTCCACCTTTGAAATGATGTCTTCAACACCTGATGATGGATCTCTAATTGTCTAACTCCTATACAACACCCTCCCTATCTCATAAAGACCTCTCACATAGTCATGCCACAATCTCTCTCCTTCACTCAAACTACTCTCATATGCACACTTTGACTTCTTTGCATATCCTCAAAATACAAGATCACTATTATAACATCAAAAATATGACCTAAAAGTCATACATATAGTCAAAAAAAAATTATATTCATCAACTCATCTAACAAGCACACTACATATCCTCTGTTCTTCACTTTAACACTCATTCTATGCCAACAATCCTTTCGCAAGTCTAGAAACTCTCATTTGGTTTCATTATTTATAGAGCCTTCATGATTATCAACATCTTGGTCAGCCATTAGGTATGACCTAACCCTTAATACATCTCTCACATCAATACACAACTCAAAAAATCTTCATATGTCATCCATAGCATCTATGAGTCATCATTAAGCAACTACACCTTTTAATTAAGCCCTTATAGCTCTTATAGGTCTCATAGAGACCTATTCACCCATTTATCACTTCATCAAGAAAACTAAGAACATAAGAACACATTCCAATTCATTTACCCATGCCACATGATCTATAGATCCCCTTTAAGTGCCAACATCCATCATATCACTCTTATACTAACCCCCAATTAGCTCAAACACCTCTTTATACACACAATCATTATGAATGAAAACATAATCAATTTATAACCCTTTTTTAATACTATATCTAATTTTTCAAACCTTCATAAGGCACATAAATGTTTCTCATGGAGTTTAAAACATACTTCAATAGCTATTTCACCTTTAAACATCGAGATACTAACAAGCACAGATCAAATACCCTTCTTGAGTTACTTGTAGAATATGCATGAAAACACTGTCAAATTTGAACCTTAATATCTTTTAATATACATTCTTTTATATCTTTAAATATATAATTCCAAATTCACCTTGGCGTCCTCTACAAATTTGATTTTTATACCATGATCAAATTCTACATATATCGAAAGATATAGCACAAAAATTGAGCACTAGTTTTTCCTTCACAAATTTGAATATTTAAATCCAAATGGTCACAGTTAAACTTTAGTCACTTAAAATACATCTCATGCCCTTGCATCTTATATTAATCATGCACTATCTATCTTCTTCTAAATTTAACTCATAGTGTGCCACTACCCAAATGTTAAACTTTAAACACTTGGCATCATCTTGCTTCTTCCTGACATCCTGGAACAAACACTCTCCATTGATATCTTATACTTAGATTGATATTTATTTTTGTTAAAAATTGAACACTTTGAACTCATTTCAC
This sequence comes from Torreya grandis, assembly GCA_037957365.1. Lineage (NCBI taxonomy): Eukaryota > Viridiplantae > Streptophyta > Pinopsida > Cupressales > Taxaceae > Torreya > Torreya grandis. The sequence goes on from JARHVA010002694.1 coordinate 68,574, forward strand.
TCAATACGCATTTTTTATATTGATTAGTACAAACACTCACTCACCATTAGATCTTAGAAGTAGCTCGATCTTTACTTATACCTATCATTAAGTAGTTTTAATTTTGACCTTTTTGACTTGATACACATTGTTAGATTAATTTGTATTATCACCCATTAACCTTTGGATCTTAATTTGGTCCTAATCTTTATCTCTTTCAAAATTGACTATGTATGGGAACTATTGTAATCTGCTTGGAAGGCCAACTTTGTACCTTAATAACTTTTATTATGTTTAGATGCATGATCTAAAATTTAGACCATACAATATCCTCACATAGAAGAATCCAACCATTTATAAATTTATTCCTAAAACCTTCACATGTGTAAGATATAATTCCATTAATCTACTCACTCATATTTTCTTGCCACAGAGCCAACTATGTCTAGAACTACCTAGAAGGCCAACTTTGCACATGCATATATTTTGATGCACTTCATCTCATGATCTAAACTTAGCACATAAACACTAGGCACAAAATTGAACAAAATAATATTATAAACTCATTCTAAAATGGCCACATGTGCTAAATATGACTACATCAAAATGCCTACTTAGCTTTTCTTGCCACATGCAAATTTGGCAAAGTATGAGAAAACACTGTCAAACTATCTAGGAGCCCAACTTTTTACTTGCATATATTTTGTCATGATTAGTTGAATGACCTAAGATTTATCAAATAATATATTATCTCATAGGGGAATTCATCCATATATCAATCTGCTTCTAAAACTTTCATGCATGTGAGATATGACATCACCAAATTGCTTACTCGACTCTATTTGAACATAGAAAACATATTCAAAATGCTTGGGATCCCAAATTTGCACACACATATCTTTGGCTACACTTCATTTCATGACTTTAAACTTGGAACATAGAAACCTGGGGAAATTTTTATCACAACCATATGACCAACTCCCCCTAACTCATCCACACATGGTAATTATGATGTCATCAAATTGCCTATTCATATTTTTTGCCATTGGACCCAAAATGTCTAAATGAAAAAAATGATCAATAAAATAAAATTCACTCATGCACACAACCACTAAAATCATTATTGAATTTTTATAGTACCCCTTTCACATCTTTAATACTTCAAACTCATCCCTAATCATTATTAAATAGATAAACTCTGAATATCAACCAAGCCTACTTCAAGCATACTAGGATAAGCACATTGCACACTTTGTCATTGTCACTTTAGAATATCAAGGCACTTCATCCACTCACTTGGACACTTCTATGACACCACTAACAAATCTCACATAATCTCCCCCTTTGTCATTGATCTCAACACACATCATACAGCTCAACTTCCTTCTTTTTCTTCAAGCACTCTCATAATAGGAACTTTCTCCCCCTTTGACACAATGACAAAGTGGGCACCAACTGATCTTGAGGACCTAAAAGTACTACCAATAGGATAATACCATCTTATAAATATATTATAAACCCCCCCCCTTATCTTGACAACTTCCTCTTGTAATAATCCAACACTCTTCTTCAACCAAGCACTGCAACCAATGAAGAAAGAACACAAAAATATTAAAATCTAATGGAACTCACCAAAAAAAATTGAAAGGGACTAACCCTAATATTTTTGAGCAATTTCACCTCTTGAGCATCCTCATATCTCCACACACCATGAAGAACCACCACATAAGCTTGATAGCCTTCTATCTCAAGCTACCACAAGGACCACCAATAGAACTTCATGCCACTCACCAAAAAGGAAACATGCTCTAAACTAACCTGATAACTCTCATTGAAATACTCATACCTTGATACTTTGGATAAACTAAACACAGAGCACTCTTTTCTCACTAGGCCTATTTAGACTCCTTGTAGCCTTACCTAGAATTTGTAGAGCCCACAATTTTCATTAGATGCACCTTAAAGACCTAAAACTTCATATCTAAAGAATTCTCATATGCACCTTCGATCACACCAATTTTAATCACCTAAATTATCATCTATAACATCCTTCATTCACAAACCTACTAGCCAATTAAGCCTCTATTTTGACAAAAACATGAATAATTTGAAAAACACAAACCTTCATATCTCTGTGAAACTTGATTTGAAAACCCATTTATACAATTCAAATTATTAATAAGCCTTAGACCTCAATTCATAAGGCAAACCACTTTTCTAGTAGAGCTTAAAACCCTAGAATCTCAAAATAAACAAGGTCAACATAGCACCTTCCATTCAATGCACACTCGTCAAAATTCTTGCACATATGGAGATAACCATCACACACTTCTAGACCAAGATTTGAGCTTCCACACCACTGGGAACCTAAACATCCTATAACCCATTTTAGGCCTACTTGTCCTTAAGCAAAAAACTAAGAAAAACTAAGAGTACTCAAAAGTCTCCAATTTGACTTCAGCATACCTTCAGACCACAAAACCACCTGGAACATGTTAGAATAAGGTCAACAGACATTTCTATGCAAAAATATCATCTTGAAAAATCTTAAATCCTCTTTTCCCACTTAAAAACCTTTAATCTAACCCTATAGATTGGCCATATATAGCTATGACATCACCACAACATATCTTCCACTTGAACATACCTACTCCAATTGAAAACACTCATCTCTAACCTTCAAGGACCATCTGAAGAACACCATATCAACACATGATTATCCACTAAAAGGAATATCTTAAGAAGCATAGATAAATAGATCCTTTGCACCATAATACTCAAAAAAAGTGAAGCTAGGAGTGACCCACATCTCCTTAGTAACCATTGGAATCCTCTTATAGACTATAAGAAATATTTCTTTTGTTATTCTTCTTCTCAGTCTAAATTATGACAACTAGTTCCTTTTTTAAATCACTCTTCTTCTCTTCTAAGGTTAAATTGACAACACATGGAGCAAATATGAAATCTTGACATACCCTTTTATTTGAAGAATCAACCTTTTAGTTCTGAACCTCATTACTAGGCACTAAAAATTAATGTTCTTTGCATGAATATTGCTTAATAATAGCAATATTCTCACTTAGATCCATACATACGTCAAAACTAGGTTCAACCAGCACCTTGGTTTTTCTTTGAGCTTGGTCTCTTTACTCAAAATATGAGCATAAAATGAAATCCCTTGGCACTATTTAACTTTTGTAGTATTCTCCACCATGGAAAATAGATTACTTGGACTTGTAGTGTCACCATGACTCATACTTACCACCTTTGGTCTCCATGAGTTAACTTTCCTTCTACCTTGCACTCTTAGAGCCTGATTGAACTTATTTTAACTTAATGGCCTTTAATTTTAGAACTTAGCATGTGACCAATCTTCTCATAATTGTAGTAAATAATACTCCTTGATGGAAACTTAGCTTGTCTTACCTTGTTCAAACAAAAACTATCAATGTGTCTAATGTCATGACAACTAAAATAAACTATGATTTTTAAAGAAGACTTACCTTGCATTACCTTATTTGGATAATACTTATCAAAGTGTCCTTCATCATGGTAGTTAAATCTCTTAACTCTATTCACACCTTTTGACTGATGACCCCCATCATAGTTTCATGCAAACTCATTTCTAACAGATCTCTTGCATTCTCTACCTCTATTCCTAAACTAATTACATCTGTAACAGTAACCATTGAAACTTGCATACCTCATGGAATTGGTTGTCTAATTTAATTTGTCTTCAATCTACTATTACCTTCATTCCTTATCTGATGATTTATCTTCTAAGTCATATTGTTCTTGTTCACATTAGTCTTCATCTTGTTTTGAGTTGTATTCTCTATCTCTTCTTTGTATCCAAGACCAGATATATCACTTGCATGATTTTGACATTTAGAATATTATCTAGATCACTTGAGCTCTTTTTTAATATCACAAATTACTTCACCTTACCAGATGTCTTCTCTAACACTGATTTTAAAGACTCATTTTCAAAAACATACCTTGAACATTCATCTTATTGAGATTTCAAGCTTGTAGATAGGATTTCCAATTGATAACTAAGATGCTTAACTATATATTCATTCTCCTTGGTGTCTTCATTCATTCTTGTTTCATACACAGTGAATTATTCCTCATAGTTCTTGATTTGTGACTTAATCTTCTTCTCAATCTTTAGTTATTCAAGGGCATTCATAAATTCAGTCTCACAGTCTACCTAATCTTCATCATCATCTGAATCACTCCAAGTAGACTCCTTTTGATGTGAATAACTTCTTTCCTCAGCTATGAAGAGGGATTCAACTTTAGTAGGACCATCATCTTCATGATCATACTCTGAGTCACTGACTTCACTCTCATCTGAAGAGATGTAATATTTTTTGGTGTAGAGACTCTTCTTGTCCTTGAAGTACTTCTTCTTGTTGTCAAACCTTTTAAATCTATTTTTTATTTTATCAGGCCTTAATGATCTTTTACCATCATCATGACCTTGATCATGATCTTCATCATCATTCTTCCTATACTTATGAGGGCACTTATTAGCAAAATGTCTTACCTCTCATAATTAAAGCATTTGAGGGGTAGTTTACCCTTATACTTGCCTAAACCTATTTTCAATTTCCTTAAAATCAAATTAATTATTTCATCCTCATCTATATCATAAATGTCATCCTCCTTGGGTTTCTTACCTTGGAACTTCATTGTCTTAATTTCAATCTTGAAAATTGTTTCCTTCTTTGGTGGTATATTATCATTTACTCTCACCTCATAGGCAATATAGGTGCCATGCAATTGATCCATCTTTAACAAAGTAAGATCATGACTTTCTTCTATAGAAGATACTTTTAGATCAAACTTGAGGAATAGATACCTTAATAATTTATTAACTATCATAACTTCTTCAAGGTTATCTCTAACACATCTGATGATGTTCACAATCTCATCAACTCTCTACAGAAATGATGCCATAAGATATTTTTCCTTTATCTTGAGACTCTAAAATTACCTTTTGTGAGTCTCCAACTTAGAAAGCTTAACCTTTGAATCTCCTTCATAAATGATCTACATTTTATCCCATATCTCTTTATCAGATTTACAATGAATTACCTTGGTGAAATTAGTCTCTGTAAGACCACAATTGATGTCATTCATTGCCTTAGAATTATTCTCAAATAGCTTCTTGTTTGTAGCACTAGATGGAGTAGTAGGAGCAAATAACCATCCACAACATATTGATAGACATCAAACCCTAGGGATATAATTTATATCCTCATCCTTACACTCCAAAAAGCATATTTGGATATATTAAAAATTGGTGTGTGCTTAGTAGAGAAACCTCCTTGATGACTACCCATATTGTACCTTAGATCACCTTCAAGATGTCAAGCCTTTACCAAAATATTTGCTCTGATACCAATTATTAGAGATATAAGCCATTGAGAGGGGGGTGTGAATTAGTGGTGGCAAATAATCTAATTCAATTTCCAAACCCTTCAAACACTTAAGCTTTCAATACAATAATTTATGAATCATACAAGATGTTTATAGTAATGAACAATGAAGATAATTCAAGATTAGACACACAACACAAGATCTACATGGAAAACCCTTTTGGAGTAAAAATCCACTCTCAAGCCTACAAAGACTTGGACTACTTATCCTATATGGTATTACAAACTAGAGACTGATCAATTCCTTTTGACCAAGATCTAGTGAAATGCCTATTCCATAAGGATCACTTGCTCCTAAGATGACCAAGTCCTCTTGACCACCTGTCGATCAAGTATTTTTGACCCAAAACTTTGAGTGGGTCTTTTTGAGAAAATGCCTTTAGTGAAACACTTGTTTCACAAGGAGAAATTACCCCTAAAGAATATCAATTCCTTTAGACCCTCCTATGAAAAAAACACCTCCATCTTTGAACTAATGTCTTCAACACCTGACTATGCTTCTCTAATTTTTCTAACCCCTAAAAAACACTCTCTCTACCTTATATATGCCTCTCACATAGGCATGCCATAATCTCTCTCCTTCACTCAAACTACCTTCATATGCACACTTAGACCTCTTTTCATATCCTCAAACTGAAAGATCATCATTATAACATTAGAAATATGACTGATAGGTCATAAACATAGTCAAAAAAAAAATTATTCTCATAAAATCATCCAATAATCACACTACCTACCCTCTCTTCTTCACTTTAACACTCACTCTATGCCAATAATCCTTTCACAAGTCTAGAAACCATCTCATTTGGTTTCACTATTTATAGAGCCTTCATGATTATCAATATCTTGGTCAGCCATTAATCATGTCTTAACCCATAATACATGTCTCACATCAAGGCATGGCTCAAAAAAATCTTCATAGGTTGGCCATATCATCTATGGGTCACCCTTAAGTAGCTACACCTTTCAATTAGGCCCTTGTAGCTCTTATAGGTCTCATGGAGACCTATTCACCCATTTAACACTTCATCAAGAAAAATAAGAACACAAGAACACATTAAAACTCATATACCCATTACACATGATCTATAGATCCCCTTTAAGTGCCAACATACAACATAACATTATTTTGCTAGCCCCCAATTAGCTCAAACACCTCTCTATACACACAATCATTATGAATAAAAACATAGTTAAATTATAACCTTTTGTTCATACTATATATTATTGTTTAAACATTAATAATACACACATATTATCCTCATGGATTCCACAACATATTCCAATAGCTATTTCACCTTTAAACATTGAGATACCAATAAGCACAGTTCAAATGCCCTTCTCGGGTTACTTGTAGAACATGCAAGAACACATATTAAAATTTGAACTTAAATATATTTGATTGTACACACTTTAAGATCTTAAAATATATATTTATATATGTTCCTTGGATCCCTCTACAAATTTTATTTTTACACCATGATCAAATTCTACACAGATCGAAAGATATAGTACAAAAATTGAGAACTAGTTTTTCCTTGACAAATTTGAATATTTAAATTCAAACAGTCATAGTTAAACTTTGGTCACTTAAAATGAATCTCATGACCTCAAATATTATATTAATCACACATAATCAATATTATTTTAACTTTAACTCATAATTCACCACTGCCCAAATGTTAAACTTCAAACACTTGGCATCATCTCGCTTCTTCTTGACATCCTAGAATAAACATGCTCTGTTGATCTCTTGTACGTTGCTTCATATTTATCTATGTTAAACATTAGACACTTTGAGTGCATTTCACTAAATATTCATCATTTAAGTTGATTATTATGAACACTCACTTCCTGTTAGATATTAGAAGTAGCTCAATCTTTACCTCTACCTATCATTAAGTAACTATCATTTTTACCTCTTTGACTCGATATAGATTGTTATATTAATATCTATGATCACCCATGAACCATTGGATATTATTTTTTTCTCTCTCTTTACCTCTTTAAAAATTTAATAAGTATGGGAACCATTTTATTCTACCTGAAAGGCCAAATTTAGACCTCAATAAATTTTGTTGCACTTATATGCATGATTTAAAATTTGGACCATATGATCTCTTCACATAGGAGAATCCAACCATATATCAATATGTTCTTATAACCTTTGAATTTTTAATATAAAATTCCATTAATCTACTAATTCATATTTTTCTACCACATAGCTAACTATGCCTAGAACTCCCTGGAAGGCCAACTTTGCACATGCATATCTTTTGATGTGCTTCATTGCATGACTTGAAACTTAGTGCATAACAACTAGGCACAAAACTAAACAAACATGAATGATCAAATTATTATGAAACTTTCACACATGTAAAATATTAATGAATCAAAATTCATACTTATCTTTTTTTTCCACATGCAAATTTGGCTATGGGAAAACACTGTCAAACTGCTTGGGAGCCCAGCTTTACACTTGCATATATTTTATCGTGCTTAGAAACATGACTTAAGATTTATTTCATAAGATATTATATCATAAATTAATTCATCCATATATAAATATTATTCTAAAACTTTTATGTGTGTGATATATGACATCATCAAACTACTTATTCAACTCTATTTGAACATAGAAAACACTATCAAAATACTTGGGAGCCCAACTTTGCACACACAGATCTTTGGTTGTGATTCATCACATGACTTGAGACTTGGACCATAGAAACTTGGAACTAATTTTATCATAACCATATGACCAACTCCCCTTGACTCATCTACATGTGGTAATTATGATGTCATCAAACTACTTAAATTTTCTACCATTGGATCCAAAATGTCTAGATGAAAACAATGATCAACCAAATGAAATCCACTCATGCACACAAAAACACAACTCATTATTGACTTCTGATAAGACACCTTACGCATTTTAAATACTTTAAACTCATCCTTAATCATCTCTAAATACACAAACTCTTAAGATCAACCAGGGCTACTTCAAGCATACTAGGGTAAGCACATTGTCACTTTAGACTATCAAGGCACTTCATCCACTCACTTGGACACTTCTATGACATCATTGACAACTCTCCAACATCTTCTTAATGATAAATTTGTTTTATCTTTATTTTATTTATTAATTAAGTTTCATCATCTTTTTATGGGAGATAAGGTTATCATAAGATCTAATGTACCTATTTTATCTTATCTTTTAAAATAACCTACTATTCAAAGAAGTTTGGCAAAGTGCATTTTAAGAATCCAAGAGTTTCACCTTGAATTTGAAATTTATAAAAAAATTAAAATAAATGAATTAGTGACACATTTAGCTGAAAATTCTTCTTCTAATATTAATGTTTTGCTTTTATCTATTGATGATTCATTGAATGTAAAACCTCATTTTTGGTCAATGAAGGTTGCTAATTTTTCAAAAATGTTTAATTTTGGGCTTGAAATGAAAGATTGGGACTCTTTAATAGTTTAATATTATTGGTACCATGATCTTTTATATTATTTTCAAAATCAAGCTTGTTTTAAAAAATTAGATAAAAGACAAAAGAGATCATTAAGAGTGCAAGTTTTAAAATTCTGCTTGTTTGAAAACTTTTTGTTTTATAGAAACTGTGATGGATTTTTGTTAATACTTCTTACTCATGATCAAATTTAGAAGGTAATATATATATATATATATATATATATATATATATATATATATATATATTACGATTGTTACTTTACAAAATAGCTTGAAGCAAAAGTGTTAAAACACCAGAAGTTGTTTCATTTTTTAAAAATTAATTTTTTTCTAGATTTGATGTACCTTTTGATATTATTTTAGATAATGGTCCTCAATTTGTTTCAAATGAATATTTAGAATTTTTATTAAAAAATTAATTATTTCTAGTCATTCGTCTAAATATTACCCTTAAGGGAATGGACAAGTTGAAACTACAAATAAAAAACTAATTTCTATTATGAAGAAAATAATTTGTGAAAATAAAATAAATTGGCATTTTAAAAATTTTGAGGTGTTATCGATTGATCATATAATTGTTAAGGAACTACAGGATATTATCCTTTCATGCTAACTTATGGTTTTGAAGCCACTTTACCAATAGAACTATAAATCTCATCTACTCATACTACCTTACAATATTTATTAGAAGATACAAGTATAATTGAGCAAAGACTTAGTGATTTAATTGCTTTAGATGAAAGTAAGATTACTAATTTATAAAATTTAGAAGAAGCTAAAAAGAAATTAAAGAAATTGTTTGATAAAAAGGTTTTTAGGAAAACATTTAAAGTTAGAGATCTTGTACTTTATTGGGATAAAACCCATGAAGATTCAGGTAAGCATTATAAGTTTGATTCACTATGGTTGAGACCATGTAATATTGTCACTATACTTAGGAAAAATACTTCTCACTTACAAGATATGGAAGGAAATTAAATGTGTTATTCAATCAACGGGCATTATTTAAAATCATTCAATAAATAGTTCTTTCTTTGTTTTGTTTTTGGTTTATTTTTTTTAATTTTTGGTTTATGTTTTTCTTTTCTATTTATTGTTTTCTTTGAGTGAATCAATTCTGGGTGTACCAGCAAGATATTCATCAGTATAAAAGAAAATTATATCAAGATTTTTATATTTATGTAAGTATACAATAATGATAAGAAGGTTTATATGGCATAGTTCAATTTTTACTTTATAAATGAATTAGAGTCAGTTATTAATGTTCTTTAAGCAATACTTATTTTTAGAATTTATGTTTAAAATATTTGCATTTGATTATTTTTTTAGCACAAAATTCCATGTCTATTCAATCATTTTCTCCATTCCATGTTAACCAAACACTTCATCTCTTAAATTATTTTATTAATAAAGGGGCTCACGTGTAGCTACCTGAGAAATGATTTACCTAGGTCACACTCTCAAGTGTTTTTTCTTTAATAGATAAATTTTTATTTTTACTACCTCATTTCATTTTGAAATCAAATAGCAAGGTCATCAGTGTTGAGCTTATTTTTGACACACCCTCTTTTTCATTTTTAAATCTAAGAGTTTTGAAATGAGTTTTCCATATTAATAACTTTGTTGTAACATTTAAAACTGCTAAATGAAGGTCCTAGTTCATTGCAACATTTGAATATACATTATTATCATAATGTTTATTATGATCTTTGCATTTTATGAAAATATTACTCTGCATTTTTAAGTGGTTTTGAAAGAATTTATGGATTTAATGAAAAATAAAGATATACTAGAAGTGGCATGAAAATAGTTATTTGATTATATGAATTGAATGAATATATGTGATAGAATAAATTTGTGATCATATTTGAGATCAATCATGGTTAGATGTGCAGTTTGTTTGATAAATGGTTTTGTTGATTATTAAATCTATTTTAAATATTGTTAAGCTCAATATAAGATAACATTATTTATATTGAAATAAGTGGAGATGTTTTAAGATTTTATTTTGTTTTAAAACTTAATGATTCTAACCTAAGATCTAAGTTTAAGTTTGAGGGACCCGTAAAGGCATTTTGTAAGATATATTATATTAAAGGTCAAGCATTATTTAACTTAAAAGGTGATAATGATAATGATTAAATATTTGTCAACCTATGTGAAATGGAAGTGAACCTAGGGTGGTAGAATTTTACATAGATGACTAAGTGTTTAATGTTGACAATGGGTTCAAAGCTTTGATTTAATAGTTTTCTAGATGGTAAGTATTGTGGACTAAATATTCAAGGATATGGTGAATAAATTGGGATATATTCATAGCCTATAGAATTTAAGGAATTTAAAATAGGGAGTATGTGCATCGCCAAAGGAAATTCAGTGGCTAGTTTGGTGGAATTTTGGTTATAGCTAAATTTAATAAAATGCTAATTTGGTTGGTGATAGGAACTCACAGCTTGTCATCCAATGTGAATGAGGCACATAAGCACTGGTAGTAACTACAATACAAAAGTCTTTTTCTTTTAGTTATTATCATTCTTGATAAAGCTCAGGTGTGGAAGTAAAATTATGTTGGTGGAATTTTGAAATGACAAGATATTTAGTAGCTTGTAGTGAAACTTATAGAGTTAGGTGAGTTATTCTTATTATTTATTATCTTCAGTAGGTGTTTTAAATGGTGTAAATTATCTGATAATGTTTTGAATACATGCAATAAATAATTTTAAGATTATGAAAGACATGAAGTTATGTTTGAGGTCATATTTCAAGCATGCATTCTGAATTTGGCATTCATATTCAAAGTATATTATTGATTTGAGTTTCAATTCAATGATGGCAGTTTGTTTTTGGGTGGAAAACATGAGATAAATAATTTTAATGCACGCATGCCAAGCTTTTTGTTTTGTTGATATTAGGGTCTTCAATAGGATATTTTTATGATGTGTTTCCTATCAATTGTGAATATGAAGAATATAGACTTTAGCAGTGTTCTTTTATCTGTTTTGTAAAAGATTATATATATATATATATATATATATATATATATATATATATATTAAAGGATCATTGGGTTCTGAGTTTACAAATTATTAATGATTTTTAGTTACATAATGTTTGTACTTGGCATATTTTTAGTTTTGATTGATTAGCAGTAGATATGAAGAGATATTTGGGAAATATAAGTTGATTTTGTTGATACTAGATTGTGGTAAGTCAGTACAATAGTTCTGATGGTTTTTCAAAATAAATTTATTGTTTGTTTTTGTCTTTGGATGATGATAGTCATGTTATTCAAAATCTATTATTGATTTGGTGAGATAATATTGATATTTGGTGTCTCACTGGTTTTGATAAACATGTGTCATATGTTGTCTACTTCACATGTTTGGTATTTCCTTAGTTTGGATTGGAAATATTTATGGTATTCAATGTAAAATCTTTATTGACATGTTTGATCACTATTAGGGTTTTCTATGTTGAGTAAAAATCCATGTTGTTTATTTCATAAACTTGGAATGTTTATTTGGTTTGAGTCAGATTAAATAGAGTTTGTTCGGAGTTGAGTTTTCAAAGATAAAAACTATTTTATTTTTGATAAGTTAAAAATAATAATGATGTCATAACAGTTGCTATTAATTTGGAAAGTTTATGGCACATGAATATAATGGTCTGTTGGGTTCTTCCTGTTAGATGGTGTTGAAAAGATATTCAAATATTCAATTTTAATATATATTAGTTTTATTGTCTAATTGAAAATATATACGGCAAATGAATGTGATACTTTGGATTTTCATGATAATATTGGGTTTTCAGTAGTATTTTTATTGTTTGGTATAATTGAAAATTTTTATGACAAAAGCAATGTGAGGATTTTTTTTAATAAGATGGTTTTGAGATTCAAACTTGATATCATACAAAGTTTATATTTTTGGTTGAAAGTTGAATTTTGGTTAGATAATTGGAAAATCAATCTAGATATCAAAGTTGGAAAGGAAAATTTGTTTTTTAGTTAGTAATATCAAGCTTTTGGTTAATTTATTATTCATAGTTATTGGCAGAGTGAGGTATAGATTTTTCATTTAACAGTTGGTAGATTTATTTATTATTGGTTTCCAAAGAATGATCAGTGGTTTAAGTAGATTTGCATACCAGCTAGTTTTGAGTATTAATAATTTTATTTTGATTAAAGAGTTGGTCACTTTTTAGAGTAATGATGTTTATTCAAAGAGGTTTTAGATTAATTTTGTTTACTTTGATTTCATAAGTAAATTATTTATCATTTTTTAGACTACATTGATGCATAGTGTTTCAAATTTCAATCTATTTATTAAAAAATTTATATGGCTTTATATATGTTGGGAACAGTTTTTCAAAGAGGAAATTAGGGTTTGATTTGTTTCATTTATTTCAAAAATGAAATGAGTTGGACACCTCCTAACTCAAATAATTCTCTTTTGTAATATATGGAGAGTTGACCAAGCATGGAGCAGAGAAGATTCATCTTCTCATAGTTTTGCCTCTAAAGGCCAATTTTATGGTGGTAAAAGGCTTGGTAGTAATTTTCCAATACATTTTAATAGAGGAACTAGGATGTCTATTCACTTTAATTCTTTAAATCCTATTTTTGGGATGTTTTGGATGCTTTATCATTTGACCTTATGAATAGAAGAAATCATGGGCTGAGGATACCATATTGGAGAGCCCATCCCCATGGACATGGAATCCAAGTGGATCAACATAATGAATAGCTTCCTAAAAATAATATGTAACATGTTGCTAAGTTGCATTCCCATACCCTTGTGCCATTGAATTGTAAAATCCCTCTACCTAAACTAGTAAATCCTATGGAAACTTATTCAAGATTAAACCTTGTGGATTGTCCTTATCACCTACTTGAATAAGAAAGAATAGTGTCACTCAATAACAAAAGACAATAAATTAGTCTTTCAGCATCACCAACCATCACAAGGATGGTAATAAAGATAATTTAGAAGTAGATGATGAATATAATGAGGATGTTGTTAAGCTAATTAAGTTTTTGACCACCCCTATGAGCTACATAGATTATTTGATAGATAAAGGTAATCCACTGATAGAAATGGATTTGGATTTAGATAAGGATCAAGAGATTTAGAGTTGTTTAATTCTATTATTTGATACATTTCCAAATATTTTATAATGTTTTAATATTTTTTTAAACTTGATTTGAAAGTGGTTCTGTAGTATTTTGACAATATTTGGAAACTTTTAGATAATTTTGATGTGGAATGTATATGAACTTATACATAATGCATATGGATAATATTAGATGTAATAATTTAATATAAATGACTTAGGTTATTTTTTTAAATGTTGCATAATAAGATTATTTAGATGTTGTCTTGTCTATAGGCCGTCTATCCCCTTAGTCTATAAAATATTTATTTTGATCTTTTAAATTATTCTTAAAAGGGTTTTTACATCAAATTAAGTCATAACTAAAATTTAATTAGCTTAATTAAGTCAATTAAGACTTAACTAATAACCAAGGTGAGTTATAAATTACTCCTCAACTATCTCTTGAGAGGAGGACTATATAGGAAGATCAAAGTGACATTTCAAAAGGAGGAACATTAAACAGGTATTTTTAAAGACTCTAATTTACTTCAAAGTTCATCATAATACTTCTTTCTATGTATCATCTCTGAGATACAACAATTTGTATAGATAGATCAAGGACACATTTTTTGACAGTTAAGTATGATGCTTAATTAGCACAAGTATATCTAAGTTTTATTGTTTAGTTTATAAACTAATTATCTAAAATTTATTAGGTTTAACATCTTATGATGATTATATAATTATAGTCATATGAGTGGAATCCGAACTACTTAACCTGAATATTGATGATTACATCATTTTAAGTGACATGTTTTTGATTCATTCAAATTATTTGATTGTTTTATCAAAGATTTTGTACTGAATATTTTGTTTCTCAATTAAAAAATCCATTTCATCTTTACTATGATGACTCTCTCGTAGACTTGCATTTTTTATTTTATTTATTTATTTTACTTGTTATTAATTTACTGATACTTTAAATTAGATTAATTAGTTTCTCTTTTCTTTAGTCATTGTTTAATCTAATTTATGTGTTTATTAGATTTATTAATCTTTCTTAATAGTTAATATATTTGCTAGATTAATTATTAGCTTAGAATTAGTAATTGTTTTAGATTTATGTAAGTATTAAATTAGTGAAGTTGTTTAATCTTAGTTTAATTCTAGAGTTTTTTATTTTAAGTTCATTATTAGTCTTGTTAAAATTATGTTTAGACTTTGGATTGGTTAATTTATTACTTAGTTATTTATCATATTTATTTCCTTGAGTCATTATGTTAGTTGTTATTTCAATTTTTTCTTTGGATTTCATTGTAATATTTTATTTTTATCTTTCAAATCTTTGTGTTACTTTTCTTTTGATCTTTTCTGAGGTGTTTTGTGAAGTTTAAAAGTATTTGAACGAAAAAGAAATATTTATAAGGAATAAAAATATTTCCTTCAAGAGATTATCTTGATCACATATCATATCTATCAGATATGATTGATTACATATTCATATCCATTTCCTTCAGATTTAAAGAAAATATTGATTTCTAAAATATAATGAAGTATGGTTCAGTATTTGATGTACTTATTATTGCCTAGAACATATTAAACCCCTTATACATATTTTAGATCCTTTATGATCTATTAGAACTTTATTATTAGATTGGTATGATTCAAATTTAACCTTTTCAATAGGTGAAATGGATGATTCATTGACATAACAATTTCAATTATCAACACAAACTAGGTCATTATTATACATGTTTTACATGCATTGCATGATTCACACACAAGCCAACATGTATGCGAGAACTACATGAGTATGAGGTACCCTTTTGAATTATTGGTTATTTATGAAACTCCATTTGAGAATGAGATAATTATGGTTCATCTCAACATTGTGTGTCCACTAACCCATTTTTCCCCATGGTCATATTGAACATGAAAAACTAGGGTTTTGTCATTTCATTAGGAGTGACAATATATGACATAAATCTAAATACACTAAAGAGGAGGAAAATTTAAACACATAAGCATCCATGTGGTTAATATTATTTCATTCTATGATGCAACTATCTAAAGAGCTAAAGGCACTAGATCTAAAATCTAAGGATTGATCCAGAACTATCTTCCTAAATAATTTATACATATACTATATTTATATCTATATTAGCATCATAACTACATAATTACTCTCTTTTATGTCATTTTTATATCTATCATAGTTTCATTTTCCATTAATAGCTTATTATAGGTTAATAAATTTAGCATATGGTACAACTGAGTTTATCACATTAATTGGCCTCTAGTAGATTTGATATTCACCCTTGTGCCCTATAATTTTATATCCTTAACCCTATCTACCCAATTAATGATTCCTTAATCCAAAATAGGGTTAAACATTTAGTGAACCCAACCTTTTGGGCATCATTCTTGTATAAGCATTCTCTTGTATATGTTTATTTCCTACCTTGTCTTAATCTTTGTGTTATTTTTCTCTCTCATCGTGGATGATATTGATTACTTTGATGATTATGACTATGAAACCCATCAAAAATCTCTCCAAAAAAGGATCAAAATCCATTACTCTTGCATTCCTCCAAGTGTTAAGAAAAACAATATAAAATTTTTGAGTGGTAGTAGCTACTATCCCTCTTATCAAGTCCATGCTCTTATCCTATTAATACATGATGTGATCCATCCCAAGGAGGATCCAAATCATTTTCCCTTGCATTATATACAAAAAGTGGTTCCACATGGAAATAAGGTACTTTCATTTGATCATGACAATTTTTTTCAACTCCATAAGGAAATCATTAAGGATTTAAAAATCATTAATAAAGGGTATGTTCCTTCAAGCTTCCTAATCAACCCCTCCCCTCCCCCCATGCCCCCCTAGCCATTTATACATTTCCAAAAAATATTCCACTTTTTAAGGGTGATGATCCTTCTTGGCCTTCATTTGATATTAATTTTTTTTTTGAAAGGTTAACTAAGAAATTATGGCATCTTTACCAAGTCATATTAATCCAGAAAAGGAAGAATTATACACCTATAGATCATTACAAAAATAAGGTACCAAAACTTTCTAATATGGCAATGGTGGATGCAGCACATTCTTTAGATCTTTCAAAATCCTCAAGTAAAATATTATATAATTTTGGCCTTCAATATTTGCTCAAATATGGGTATCAAGGATAAGGATTGGACAAACATGAGCAAGGTATCACCCATCCTATAGATCTCAAGTGTAATCAAAATTGATAAGGCTTGGGGTATTTAAAAATATTCATGGATAACCAACAACATAGAAACAAGTTAAATATTTAGGTGCACTTAGATGCACATAAAAATCAGGAACTATCATAGTGAGAACTAATGTTACAACAATTCCAAGAGAATCAAACAATCAAGCTCCATTTAGTGATCCATCCTCATGGAATGACAAAGTTGGATACAAAATCAGATCAAGGAAAAGGAATGACAACCAAAATTGATGAGCATATAGATGATCATCCTTGTATTTCTTTCTCTTCATTTAACACATTGGATTGATTATATGAGTACCAAGTTCCATTAAGTCATATCCATTATGTGGAGTTTTCTCAAAAGGCCTCACAATAAATTTTATAGATCACAACACAAAAGGATAACACTAATACCATTTTATCCATGTTACTTGAATATTACATGATCTCCCTACCTTCTACTCAGCACAAATTAAGTAGTCACCTTCTTCCTCAAGAAGGATTTCCATATTTTAACTACCATCAGATCACAAGCCACAATGCAAGTCAATGTGGGGCTTTGAAGGCCAAAATTCAAGAATACAAGAGTACAGGAAAAATAAAAAAATTATCCCCATAACAAATCAAGACCAATATTTCACATATTTATAAAAAAAGAACAAACTTCAAAGCCACCTATAAGTGGACCTATAATGGTTTCTAAAAATATTGATGGGTTATGATGTACCCATATTCGAATTGGCACATAATGGGACTCACTTTATAGCAAGATATTTTTTAAACAAATGGGGCATCATATAGATAAACTAGAGAAATATCCATTAAATCTAGACTCCATTGGATACCTACTTATACCTATAGCATGCAGACCAAAGATTGTATATTCTATAATATGGGTAACAAATCTAAAACTAAATTTCAATTTACATCTGGGATGGTCTTGGTTGGCAGATATGGAAGCAAAGTGTGATATGAAAAACATGTGTATTACATTTTAATTTCAAGATATCAAAATACATGTGCCATTTTATGGGTACAGTGATAAATTTTTGATAACAGTAGGTGGAATATGTTTACCAAAATACATCAAAAGCATGTTGCCATATGAATAATAAAATTGAATTATTGGATAGTCCTTTACATTTAGATTGGGAAAATGGTTAGATTTTTACATTCAAATTAGGAAATGGATAGTTTTTTTAATTTTCCAAAAAAAATTCAAAAATACCATGAAAATCAAAAACATCCAAAAATACAAAAACATTTTTGGTACTACATATTATATTGGCTCATTGCAATATATGTGTTAGTTACATGTTGAGAGATAGCATCTCATTTACTCTTACACACACATATACAAGCATACACAAATACATGATACACTTATAGGTGTTGGGATTTCATGTTACATCACCAGGATGTTGGGTACAACCATATTCTATGATCTTGATACACATAATTTATATTATTTGATGATAACTCTACACTATCATGTTTGAGATTACATATGTGCTTACACATGTCTTATACATGCTTATATCTTGCATGTGGTACTTGATATTCTATGCACTTGATGTTTTTTATTAACACATTAAATCCATGGGCCAGTATGACATGTTTATGTTGGTTGCTTATGATTTTACTTTATACACTTTCTTGAGTGTATTGTCTTGTTATTATCTTGCTTGTTCAAGCATTTGAATATGCTTTGTTGTATGTGGCCCCTATGTCTATGTTTATCTTCTTGGACATTTGAATATGTCATTTTTTGTTGTATAGACATTTAAATATTTTATTCCTTGATTTTATGTACATTTGACTAAGTCATGTCCATTTGATTTTGTGGCATTTGAATATGATCTTTGTTTGTAGTCTCCTTGTACCATTGCTTTTTGACTTGATTTTGAGTGCTCTTGTGTGTGTGCTTGTTTGCTTGTTGAGCTTGTATTATTACTATCGATACATTGCCATGATATTTATCATGTATCTTAGGTCTACATGTGATCACATTGGTTCTATGTGATTCAATAATACATTTATTTGGGCATGTTTCCTTTTATATGCTACATGTTTGTTTCATGTATATTGGTTCTACACACACATATATAGGCATATACATGATACACTTATGGGTGTTAGGCTTTCCTAATACTCACATCACTAGGATGTTGGGGACATCCATATTCTATGGTTTTGACACACACAATTTATATGATTCAATGATCACTCTACACTATCATGTTTGAGATTACATATGTACTTACACATGCCTTATACATGCTTATATCTTGCACTTGGTACTTTATATTCTATACACTTAATATTTTTTGCTAACACATTCAATCCATGGGCAACTATGATGTGTTTATGTTGGTTGCTTATGATTTTCCTTTATACACTTTCTTGAGTGTATTGCCTTGTTATTGTCTTGCTTATTTGAGCATTTGAATATGCTCTATTGTATGTGGCCCCTGTGTCTATGTTTATCTTCTTGGACATTTTAATATGCCAATGCTTATTAAATAGACATTTGAATATGTCATTCCTTGATTTTGTGGACATTTTACTAATTCATGTCCATTTGATTTTGTGGCATTTGAATATGTCCCTTATTTGTGGTCTCCTTGGACAATTGCTTTTTGACTTGATTTTGAGTGCTCTTATGTGTGTGCTTATTTACTTGTTAAGCTTGTATTGTTACTATCTATACATTGCCATGATATTTATCATGTATCTTATGCCCACATGTGATCACATTGGTTCTATGTGCTTTAATGATACATTTATCTAGACATGTTTTCTTCTATATGCTACATGGTTACATCCATAGATTTATAGCTGTCTTACCCTTTTGAGGTGAGGTAACTTCCAGGTACTATTTTTATTCACCTCAAAGTAGGGCATATTAGTGGGGGAATGCTTGGTAAGTATGTTCTCCAAAAAATTTAAAATTCTTAGATATTAGTGAGGGCATGTCTGTCATATGGACATGACTTCCACATTTTCATAATTTCTAGATTTTAGTAAGGGCATGCTTTGGAAGAATGTACTCCACATTGATTCAGTATTTGGTAATTATACCAGTTTACAAATTTATTTGGGGCATGTCATATGGATATAGCTTTCACACATTCACAATTTTTAGATTTAGTGGGGGCATGATTTGGAAGCATGTTCTCCACTCCTACTTAATATTCAACATCTCTAGTTTATAGTGGGGGCATGTTTTGGAAATATGTCCTCCACATTGGTATTTATATAAATTTTATATTTATCCAAATATAGTGTGGGTATGCTTTGGAAGAATTCCTCCACACTTACGAAGTTATACAAATTGGCCAAAGCACATAGTTATATGATTCAGATTCATAATTATTGTATCATTATATACATGGTACCATTGTTATACATAGTTTCAGCATGAGACATATCCAAGGTGCATACGCTATGAAACATGTGCCTAATATTTTAAAATTCAAATCAATTTTAAATTCTAAAACTATTGCACATATTGATAACTCATGAAATTTTATAGACTTTAGTGAGACAATATACTACAATAGTCATTTTGCCTTTTGGTATAGTTAAGGTAATTAAATCACTTAGTCTTGCCAAGTTTTCAATTTGGACTTGATCAGCCAAACTCACTAGGTTATAAGTATCATTAGGTTTTATGGTTGAACTAATCTCAACTTTCAAGTGACAACTCACTTTTACTCCAAATTTGGGGGCATGTGCCTTCCAACCTCTCTCTCTCTCTCTCTATCTCCTCAGATATATGAACTTTAAATATTTATCTATATTTATCCTAATCCTAGTTTTAGATCCTTATAATGATACATCTTTTACAAAATAAATTACTAATAGGCAAGGTGATTACATCAACACATAGGTGTATTCCTAAGCCTTTATCTTTAAATTTCAATCTATTTCAAGTACTTTTAACCTATATTATATGCACAGATTATATACTATAACATATTCTTGATTACAGTTCATTCACCAGCAAAACACTAAAATTCAACTCTAGCAAAGCATTCAAATTCAACTTAATCAATGATAAGGTATGCATACACACCAAGGTACTTTTTCATTTCCTTTAAATTATTCATCTTATTACTAGATTAAAGCTAGGGAATGTAGATAATATTTTATGATTATGTAACAACTTAGTCTTGTACACTTGAAAAACTCAGACATTGGTTTCTCCTCTTAGTTATATGCATGCCTTGTTTGTATAAGCCTCATATATGCTCTATCTTATGCCCCTTATCTTATATATTAGTTTGACTAGCCTTATATTGATGACATATACATTATATCTTGCCCAGAATTGTTAAAATCTATTTATCTTACACCTCTACAAGTTATGATCATGTGCCTACTCTCCTTCTCCCTATACACTAACATTCAAGATAGATAGTAGTGTTGACATTACTATCCTGCCTCAATGCAAGTATCCAGTACCCTCAAGTCATCCAACTTGAAAATGAAACATATTACAATGGTTGACCTAAGTTTTTAAATGTAAGTTATCTCTTGATAGGATTTGTATAAATACAATATCAACCCTCATTCATTCCTCACCTAGAAAGCAGACTAAAAGATCACTCAAGAAGCACTCAAGTTACCAAAATATTTCTTATTCTACCATATTTTGATATCATTCAAAGAAATAACCTAGTTATAGATCATAAGTGCTAAAGGAGCAATCATAAGGTCATATTTTCTAATTTATAAGCTAAGTCATTATTGTACTTACATTACACACATTACATGATTCGCACACAAGCCAACACATAGGGGAAAACTACATGAGTATGAAGCCCTCTTCTATAATATTATATACGCAGGCAATGCCCTTTGATAGTAGGGTCATTATGTGTTAGATCAACACCATGTGCCCACCAACCCATTTTTCCCCAAGGTCATATTGAAGATGGAAAGTTAGGGTTTTGCCATTTTATCAAGAGTGATAGTCTATGACCTAGATCCAATTGTACCAAAGTGAAAATGAAGCCAAATCTAGGAGCATATAGGTAGTCATATCTATTTCAATGAATATTTGATACAAGATAATAGCATTAAACGTAGACACTAGCATTAATGTAACCATCCAAAACTGACACAACTATCTAAAGAGCCACAAGAACTAGATCTAGAATCTGGCGATTGATTTAGAACTATCTTCTTGATTACTTTTTTCCTATATTAGATCCAGATATGCATTAGCATCAAAACCAACTAAGTGCTCTCTTTTATGTCATTTATATATCTAGCATGGTTGTAAATTCCATTAATATCTTATCTCAGTTTAATAAATTTAGCATATAGTACATTTGAGTTTAGCACATTAAATAGCCTATTATAGATCTGATATTCACATTTATTCCCTATCATTCTTATATCCTTAATCATATCTACCCAAGTAAGGATTAATTAATCCAAATTAGGGATAAATAAAAACAATTAAATTTAAAATCTCTAATGAGGACATTAATAAATAGATGGGGATTCATCAACTCAATATAGGATCTCATCAACTGTCATAGACTAGATGGGAAATTTTAGAGATATGTTTTGGTTAGTAGTTTGATCGATCTAAATTAAAAAATTATACATGTTTTACAATACTTGTATACTATAAATATAGTATGATCTCTTTCCTAGGTAAATTTTAGACTTCAATGTTTATTTCATTGATTTTTTCATGAGTTTATTGGAAAAAAATCAAGGAATGGGACCCAATTCATCATAGGTAAGTTATTTGTCATGGGTTTTTATATTTAAAATATTTTATTATTATCTATGATGTGGAAGTGGTTTATTTATTATATAATTTATGATTTATTTGACTATAAAACATCCTCATTTATAACCATGTCCATGTGGTTTTTATTATTTTGAGTAATTTCAAGGTTAGGTGTTTCAAATATTTCTTAAGCATTAAAGTTTTTTAGTACATTTTTATAGGTAGTGTGAACATTATTTGAATTTGGAAATTTAGGTATCCTAATTCAATGCATCTAATAAACATATAAATCCTTCCATGCTATAGTGTTTTCATAGGCATTCATAGTGTTAAGATTGGGAATTGCCTTAATAGTGGGGATGGTCTTATTTGTAGTTTTTAATTATTAGGTTGCACTTCTTGTTGGGGTTTATAATTGTGTGTATGAAGTGGAAATGAATTATTTTAAATTATTAAATATGCTTTCACTTAGTGAATGGCAAGATATTTTTTTTGTGAATCTAAAGCTTGATTGACAATAAGGAATTCTTGGAAACATTAGTATGTGATAGCATCATGTTCAAAACTTTTACCTACATGTAATGAAATAGCATATTTTTGAATAAATCAATAATGCCCCTAATTGTCATACCACAAACATAATTTTTCATGATTATACCATTAGGTAATAAGCTTAGTAGGATCAAGGTTCCTTAGTATTTGCAGGGAGGTATGATGTGTTTAAGTTCTTCAAACTCAAGAGTGCTCAAGGGTGGGTGAATTGGGTTATATTGTTAAAGAGAAAAAGGGGTGGTTTTCCTCATTAATAAATGTATTTTGATGATTTATTTGTCGAGTTTTAGCATCATTAATGTTAATAGTGAGTTTAGAGTTGAATTAGGTGTCACGAGTATGGGAGGTACCATCTCTATTAACATGATTTTTATTTATTATGATGATTCTATCATAATTTTATTGTAATTTAAATGTTTCCATTTAAGATGATTTTATCACTGACCTTTTTCTATAGCCTCTTATAGTGTTGGTGAGAAATATATAACTTTGTATTGTAATTTAGGTTGTAAGGCCATGCATAATATTTTGAATATATGTTTTTCTATCATATTGTGGTTGGTTTTATTACTTGGATTGAATCTTCACTTAATAAATTCATGGGCCATTTTATTGTCTAATTTCCAGTTCTTTTTCTAATTGTCTTGTGTTAATGAAATTTATTAAGTTGTCTTTAAGCATGATGTCCATTTAGATTTTTTTTTCTGAAGATGCTAATGTCTTTGAACTTTTGTACAAAGTAGATTTTTATTTTTTTACACTATTCTAAATAATCTCTTATAAAGGTTCTTAAAAATAGATTTGTTGCGGTGTATGGGTTTGATAAGAGCCAATATTTTTAATTGTTACCAAAATATTTGATAGGATTTTTGGATCTTGAATTCCATTAAACATAATGTTAGGTATATTGGTCCCTATGACATTTAATGTTATGTGTGATGATAAGAGCTTATTTTTTAATATTTGTGTTGTTCCCAAAATTTGTTATTCATTTTTTTGGGACAACATATAAACTATTTTGGCCCTATGCCACTATAGCATCTCATAGCAGCCACCATCTACAGTAAGAGTCAGGAGAAACAAGCCTGCAGAGTCCGTAGAACCAAGCCTGTAGAGTCCATAGAAACAAGCCTACAGAGTCTATAGAAACAAGCCTACAGATTCCATAGAAGCAAGCTTGCAGAGTCCATAAAAATCAGCCTACAGAGTCTGTAGTTCTATTGGATAGAGAACAAAATGATCACACCTTTAGTATTCACTAGGGATATTTGCTTGAAACAATGTTCATTCCATTACTGGAGTATTTACTTTTTTAGCTAAGGGACTCACAAGTTCAATAGGTTCAACGACTTCAACATGCGAGCTTTCACAAAGAAGCAAGTTCCAAACACTTAGGCATTTCAAGGCTGGTTCAACGTTGAAGTTCAATCAAAAGGTCCATCGACAGGCTTCAAACAAATAGAATGAGCTTTAAACCATTGAACCATTGAAGCCTGCTTCAAAGCTTCAAAGGTTCAAAGTTTAAAGGTTTAAAAAGAGTTAAGCACTCAACAAGTTCAAAAAAGTTCAATCACTTTGAAAAGTTTAAGCGGCTTTAAAAGACTTAAACAAAAGAAGACTTTGAAGAAGAAAGATTGAACTGTTGAACCGTTGAACCTTGAACCAAAAGAGTTCAAAGTTCAAAGGTTCAACAGGTTCAACAGAAAATAAAAGGATCCAGAAAGTTTGAAGGACCAAAAGATTCAAAGAAAGAGAATGAACCATTGAACCTTGAACCAAAATGGTTCAAATTTCAAAGGTTCCAAGTGGTTAAAGTGACCAGCGACTAGTGACATCCTCACAGACGTCAAATTTAGAAGTCATGAAAAAAATCATTGATTTTCAAATGTGGCATGAAACCTGAAAACAAACTCAGTGACCGGCCAAAGAAGAAGCCAAAGGAGCTAGCAAAAAGTGAGAAGATAGCCCGAGAGCTCAGATCACCAAGAAAAGGACAAAATACAACAAGACATGGTGAGGAAAGAGGGAACGATGCATAAAGACCAAAAATATCTGTGTAGAAGTTATTCCAATAGGTAAAACAGTCCACTAAGTGGACATCAGAGAGCATGAGCACTCAAAGACATGGCCTATTTTTCTCCATCAAGTAAAGGTGAAGTGGACAGCTGCGCACATATTAGGAAAAGGACTAGGCAGCCCATACTTCAAAAGGAGACATTTGGGATGATATTACATGCCACAATTAAGGTTGATGCCCTATTCCAGCATGGCCCCTTAATAGAATTGAAAATGCATTCAAGGCATTGAATGCAGCATGGGCCATTTTATGAAATGAAGCACCCAAGTCTTTCTTGGAGCGCTATATATTGTAATCTCTTATTTTATGCAAAAGGGATCTCTCTGATATAGAAGTGAAACTCTGCCCCAATTGAAAGGCATTTCCTGAGACTTTGAGCTTAGATTGTTAATCATATTTCTTTATTTGAATGAGAAAGCAAGTGACTTTCAGACTTTGTGCTAGAATAGCTTGTGTTGTTGAGGAAATTATTATTATGTCTATTTCTTGAATGCGTTCTTGTCCATTTAATTAAATAAGTAGGACTGGTGGAAGTAACCAAGAAGGTGTCCTGAAGCTGACTGTGGAAAGACTTTGTGCTGCCACAATTGTCTTTAGTGTGTTTATTTTCTATTTCTGTGTAAAGGATCTTGGGATGACTTTGTGCCCCCATTATCCTTCATATTTCACTCTTTGGCAGTTGAGGGGGAGAATTTATGCTACACCTCATTCTGATTGTTACAACACCCTATTCCAGTTACTTTTACTACCCAGCAAGTCTTCCTCTGGTTTTCTGAACATCATTTTTGAAAGAAGAGAAATGCCTTCAGCAATTACCTAGGATTTCTCCTTTGATCTGTGAACATCATCTCTAAAAAAAGAGAGATGGGTGGTGTTGTCCTACCCCTGAGTGTTATTTTTTGCTTATATATATAGTATATAGCACCCTATAGTTATAGGGAACCTCCCCTTGATGAGAGGAGAGATTTGTCCCCTTTTGATGTGGTAAACTTGCACATTTGGCCGACCAATCTCCCTATATTGTGGTTGAAACAACCTATTTTTCCCATCAGTTAGCTGGTGACAAAATATTCACCCAACAATTTGAATAACTTTTTTTAATTTCAACTTGTGTTAAATGCATCCCATTATTATTAATATGGGTATAATGTTGATTGGGAGGTCCTAAATAGATTTGTTGAAGTTTTTTTTTTCATTTATAGGATATGGTTTTGCACTTGAATCATTTGATTATTGATCCTAGTTTGTAGTTTTCAAATATTATTCATCATTTGAATCATAAATATTATATATAAATTCATAATTTTTGTGGCAATTTTTAAAAGCTTAAAAAGTTCTTATTTTTTAATGGCACGTGTGTGTGATGCGATTTAAAATTTTGGGTAGTCAAAGGAATGTTGTGTTAAGGTATGTGGCCTACATATTTTTGTACAACTGAAGTGGTGTTTATGGTTAAGCTACAAATTTCTCATGCACATACATTCACGATCAAAGGTGTTTAAATATAGGAAATTACATAAGCAAGTCCAAACTTAGTGTTTAATTTT
Source organism: Torreya grandis (assembly GCA_037957365.1). NCBI lineage: Eukaryota > Viridiplantae > Streptophyta > Pinopsida > Cupressales > Taxaceae > Torreya > Torreya grandis. The sequence continues at coordinate 95,742 of JARHVA010002694.1, forward strand.
TATTTTTTTTAAATTGATGTATACATACATGTGAAATTGTTCATTATGATGTACCTTATTTTTAGGGATAATGTTGGTCATCAAAATGCTTAGATATTTAGGATTTTTTTCTGCATCTTTGGCAAGGTAATCACATATTTCAACAGTGAGAGCCTAACATTAATTTATCATTTCACACCCACTAATTTCCTCACTATCATAAACTCTTTCTATTATGTCTATAATTTTTAAAGTTGAGTTGTGACCTTGTTGATTATTTTAGAAGGCCTTATTGTAGTATCTAATGTTAAACCTATTTATTTCTACATAATATTTCCTATATTTATTATAAATTGTCTTTGATAATTCTCACATATATATCTAAATTTACTTGAGCTTGGATAAGATGACCCCAAGAGGAGTTATATTTTATGGTGATAATACCAATGTTTTCCATTATTTGAATGGAGGAATAACCCTTAATTAATGTAAAAGTTATAATTTTGAGAAAATAAGTATTTTTATTTTTTTGAAAAACCATGACCCAATTAAAATGCCACCACTTTTCACTTTCATTCCATCACAAAATCATAAGTTCTAAAATTTTCAAAAAGGATCAAAATAATTTTAAATTGATTTACAAAACTTGATCATGTAAATGATGAATCAAATAAAACTACAAGATATGACAAATAATAAAATTAGTAAAATTCAAAACCAAATATGATTCAAATTTGGATCCTAATGTAATAGTCAGGTATATTAAATGTTTCCATTATGCCCGATTATATGTAGTTCATGATTTTAAGACACTATTGTAAGACATTTCATCAGATCATACATGTTATAGTGGTAGAGTTAGTGTGGGGGTGATTCAAACATCTTCATAGTGATGAATTCATTGAGTTTTATCTCTTTAAATTAATGGGTTTAGAAAATCTATTGTTATTTTAGAGTGGGGTAGTTGTGCAACCACCTTAGTAGTTGTGAACTATCGATGTTTATGAGTGGTGATTATGTATCCACCATCATGAATGTATAAATACCATGGTGGTTTCAAAACCACCTATTTGCATACACTGATGGTTTTGTTATGAGACAAAACACAAGAATGGGAATGGTTGCAAACATTTCCAATCCTCAATAATGGTTCATTTGATTTCTTATCAGACTCTAAATTTGAGACAGCATAAATATAGGTCTTATGCAAGAAAGAAAACATTAAAAAACTTAGTGAGAAGTATTGAAGCTAAAATCACATTACAAGTTGCAAGTTTGAGTCTTTTTTTATTGTCTCATTATTTCCTAGTTGTAGATAGTTGGTTCATTTGTGTTGAAATTCAGAGTAGTACCTAATAAGTACAAATTAGTCTTGTCAATAAGTTATAGATAGAGTGGTAGTGATAATTATTTCCATAAAGGCCATGTTTGACAATACCTTGTACATTTTTTGCATTACATAGTGGAAGGGGAGATCAATTACCTCACCCATTGGACTTTTTTCCACATCAGGTTTCTTTAGAATAACTTTTATATTTATTGGGAGCTTTGTTCATTCTTATGCTTCATGTTCATGTGTAATATGATATAAATTTCATTTATATAAATTATATATTTCTATTTCAGCATGGTAAATAGCCTAGAATAGTCATCGCCCAATCATTGTTAATCTAGGAGTCATAGGATCCATGTTGGTGAAGCTCAGAAAGGAATATCTAGTAGTATACATATCAAAATCCTACAAATGCACAATGAAATTTATAAATATTATTAGGAACAAATTTTATCCATAATCGATGGGAATGGGAGACCTCTATGGCATCTTAAAATCCATAACAAAGTCATAAAACATTTAAAAATGAACCTTTATGCCCATATATAGCATCTATAAATATAAGCACTGTTACACATGGAATCACATATCTTGTTGGCATGTTTAGATTTTGATGTGATTTGATTTAAATAAATTATCTATATATTTAACATCATTACATGTGGTTTAGAATATTTGATAAGGTATAATCCTATCCATAAGTAGGTCATGGGTTTGATTTTTTCTATATACAGTTTGGAACACATTGATTACTTAGTCTCATCTATTATACCTACAATTACATTTGATGGAAATCAAGACCCTCTTGCTCATATTAAATATTTTTGTAACATTTACAAATAATGAATCGTAGCAAACTAGCATAGCACAACAAATCTATTTTAGGATAGCTTTAAGAATGGTATACCCAATTGAAACCCCAATCAATCTAAATATTTTGAAAACTTAGTTACCATGTTTGAGCATAATTTCAAAATGGATATATTACTTGAACACCAATTTTTAAAAATCATTAATGCAATACAATTAGACAACAAAATGATTCATGATTTTATAAAAATATGGAAGTATCTAGGTAATAATCTAACCACAATATGAATGAAAAATCTCATTTGAAACTCTTAATCATGGCCTAAGAACCCCAAAATGCAATAAAAATTTTGATCATTTCCACCAACAAATCTAGAAGAATTAAAGGAACAAGATAAATGACAATATCATTATTGACTAAAATTGAATTATAGTCATATGAGGTCAACTCCTATCATTTCAAACTTTTCAAGAAGATCTATACACATCCTATGGGGTCTGATATCGTCCTATATATCTTACTTGGTCCTGTCATAATCCTTGTCTAAGTTCATTCCCCTTGAATTAGCCTAGCCAACCATGGTCAACCATGTAAATCAACCATGGTCAACCATGAATATTTTTTAAAAGGTATATTTGTGTCTAATTTTTCCTAATATGGAATTTATCATGTTTTTATGTCTTTACAAGTTATAAATTGGTCATTTCCTAAGTTTCATGTGCAAAAATGTGTCTTTTGACCAAATTTTACCCTATTAATTGACTTTTACAAATTTTTCAAAAGGATAAAGTTGTCCTAAGATTGATTCCAATGTGGGAGAGGTTAGAGGATGTAAGGGTCATGTTAGGTGGTAGCAAATATTTATCTATAGTCAAAAAATGGGAGTTTTCTCTTATTTTTAGGCCCTTTTGGCACTTGTACAACTTCTATGATCTGATCCTCAGCTAAAAATATAGGTGGAGTGTATTTTCACCTCCCCACACCCATTTCCATGTTTGTATTCCAATTATAATGCAAAAATTTCCATCTGAAACTCATTTTCCTTCTTTCTCTCTTGACATGTAAAGCGCAACTTCAAGCACTTGGTACAAAAAGTACAGGTAGAGTTGGGAGAAGTGCTTCTACATGTGGATTATATTCTAAATACACTTCATTTTAATACTATGATTTTTTTTTGTGCCTCCTCATTTATGAACAATCATTAACAATCTAGGTAGCCTTTTATAGAATTGCATCCACGAGGGGTATATTTATGCATCTATTTCTCATTTTTAGAGGTCTTTGGAGATTTAAGATCTTGATGAGGTGTTTTTAGAATATAATAAATTAATTTATATCATATTTTCAACATATAACACTTCACTTATCTTTATTTTTGAAAGAGATCTCAAATGGTGCTTGTTTCTTGAAGTTTACAAAGTTGGGTGTAGGTTTGTGTTTTTACAACATCTAAGGAGCTTCATCATGGTGATAGTGTACTTCAAGTTCATGTGTGAATATCTCTTTCATGTAATTATCTTGTGGGAAGTCTAATTATCACCCTTCTAAAGCCATATTTCCCATGTTCACCTTGTTTATTTCCTTATCACTTTCAGTCAAGGTTGTGCTTGTTTCATGGAGGTTGTACAGATGTGAGAGAGTTGGGAGAACATGGTGGAATCCTTTATGGGCCTTAATATTCCCCAAGATCCATAGTTTTCATGCCATAAGGACCTAGGATGATATACAAGTAGGTATCACTCCAAGAAAGGTCATTTCCATTTTTTGGCTTTAAGTCCCAAAATGTAGAAAATAGAGGTCCTAAGGTTTTTGTGGATTAATATTTGATATGATAGAGGATGTTCCATCACTTTTATTGATTTGGCCTTGTATCCCTATTTACCTAGTACAACTATGCCAGATTTGGTGGCCAAAGGGTAAGTGGAAGGTATACTTTTAACTCCTACAAGTTGGCAAGAAACCTACTAAAAGCTGGCAATGATATCTACAAGATTCTCAAGGGGTGTTCACACTATAAGGCATTTGGTAAGTCCTAGACCATGCCTAATAAGTGAAAACAACTCAAAATGTTCTCAAAAGGTAACTCCAAGCAAATTTGACATGAGAAGGGGCACAACTATTCTTTTGACCTATTTTGGCCTATATCATATCCGTATAATAGGGGAAAATTACACCTACAGTTGTTTGTTAAGCATTAGGTCACCGTTATCATTCAACAATTGTTTGAAACCTTTCGTGGTGAATGATAACAATCACTTATCAATTTTTTTATTTTTGATCAAGAATCTAACTTTGAAAGGAGAAAACAAAGTTCCCATAGTAACCTACAGCCCCTATACAGACTGAGATAGGGATACAAAGATGAACCTAAAGAACAAGGTGTGAGATATGTTTTTTTGAAAATTAAAGAGGTATTAAAATATAAGGATAATCTGGAAACTTTTTTAGGTTTATTTAAAATGTTTGGTGACCTTATTACTCCTACCAAACTCCAAAAGTCACCTACAGTAGGCCTGAAATGCATGAAAGTATAGTCAATCAAGGTACAATAACAGTTATAAAGAGTTTGAAAAGTTAGAACTAGGTTGAATCCTCAAGAAGAGGATGAAAATTTGAATCTATGAAGTGGTTATCATGAGCCTTTTGATAATCCCAAGTCATTATCAACAAGACCTTTTCTTGGACAAAAGCCATCATACAAGGGTCTGAGATAAAAACACAATCAAGCAGTATTCTAAGACCAAAGACCTAAACATGGAGGCTAAAAAGGGGTTTAGAGAGTATCAATCTAAAACCAAACATGAACAAGGTTTCATGACTTGAATATACTTTTAATCAAGTTCTAAAAAACATCAGCTTAGGCCCAAATAGTGACCTATAGGCAGGGTTCATAAATGTCTCGGTCCTAAACTTAAAAGTGCTTAACTTTGAAGATGAAAGGTATATGAGTATGCAATAGAATGAACTTGGAATAGAAATATAATTATGTGATAATTTACATGAATTTAAGAGCATCATATAATGTCTGTCTTGTGTCATTAAATCATGAGTTAAGACCAAGAGAACCTATAGTCAAGTTAGGCCAAGACTGAGCAAGAGTGAGCAGGGTTAGTGTTGTAGGTGTTAAGATCACTATAGATCAAGGAGAGATCTTGTTTTTAATTTTAAATATTTTAAAGAGGAATATAGAGGGATATTATCACCTTTGAGGATCCCTAAACAAGAATATATTCACCAATAGTACCCCTATTTATTATCAAAGTCAGGTAGGGTCATCTTTTTGAACTTGAGCAACTTATAGGTTTGAATAATCAAAGAAGGAAGGAAGGTCTCAAATCTGATAGGGTTTTAAAATAACATAAAATTAATATTATTATATTCTAAACACATTCAAATAACATTTTAATACCATCTTATTATGAGCAAAGTTGACACAGTTTGTACAGTCAAGCCAAGAGAACCTTGTTTCAAGGGGCAACTGTAGGGTTTCACTAGCAAAAAAATATTATAAAAGGATTATAAATCTCCATGTGATTTAAATGAGGATGATAACCATGTTTAATCAACCTATGATCATGTAAATTTTTTGGAGGTAGCAGCTATAGGGAGATTTGAGCAAAAACAAGTAGAAAATAGGGTATTTGCCCCTTTTTTGACAAGAATGAGATGGTTAGACCACTTAGACATGGAATATGACAAAAAACTTTAGTAAATTTGGTAATTATGAAGTTTTAGATCTTAAAAAATATTCACTTTTCCTAAAAAATAGGCTTAATACCCTCTAGTTTGTCTCAGAGGTAGGTCACTTCTTACATGCACAAAAATGGCAGTTTTTGGGACAAGTGTTGGATAGTGAACCAAAGGGAAGTATAATAAATTGGTGATGTTGTAATATCTTGGGAACACATATATGAACATTAAAAACTAGACTATAATGTTGGAATACCAATGAGATGGTTTTAATAAGAAGGTCTACAGGCATACCTAGTAGGAAAGCATGTAAACCCAACCCCAGATGAGATGTCATTCCAAGTTATAGTATTATCTAAGCACTCTAGTGTTTTATATGATACTTATGGGGGTATATATTATTTTTAATGCTATATTAATAAATTTAAAGTGAAAACTATCATCTTTTGGTTCACAAAGTGTAAATAGGTCTGTTGGCAAGGTATAGGTCTTATCCTAAAATAAGGGTCATCTCCATTTTGGGATCTTGGTGAACTATCCCAAGGATTGGAACATGTTTATAGGTCAAATAAATAGGTTAAGAATGTTTCTTTTGGAAATTAAACTCCACAGGAAGCCATCTCTAACCCCAGACATATTGAAACCCTCATAGGAAACATGAAAGCAATTTGAAGGTCAACTTCCATCACTCATATCTTTCATAAACATTTTCATGGTACCATAAGTAATTTTGATAATTTAGGGAAGATCCTTAAAGATCCATCAGTGCAATTTAGAACTAGTTTCAATGATTGGCATTTATGAATAAAGGTTAAGAGTCCAGGTCATTCCAAAACCCTCTTTAACCCTGTTTTAGGACCTGATTATGAAAACCAAGCTAGAAATGAATCTAGATGGAGTAATTTGACCCTAAGTTATGAATATAAGTTGTTTAAAAATCCGTTATTATCACATCCATGGCCTTGGATTGTATGGAACTATAATGAAAACATGAAAATAGGGCTTATTTTGACCATTTTTTGTGTTTTATAGCATGGTGAACTTTCAGGAGATGAAATCACTTTTGGAGGGAATATTAGGAGTTTCTATAAGTCCCTAAAGTCATTATATCAAGTTTATAATCTCCTAAGTGTGCCTAACAACTCATTATTTTCAGCCAACTAGTAAGGACTTAGAAAAAATGATAAATCTTCATTTGAAGAGCCATTTAAGGCTAATTTATTGTAAATTATGGTATGATAAATCCTTACACATGTCATTTATCCTCTTTTATGGGTCATATTTTAGGTTTGAATATCTTTAAGGTGCCAAGTGTGAGAGGTGAAGGGAAAAGGGCTATCTTGAGATTGCCAAGTGTGATCATGCATACCTAAGAAGATAAGAAGGGTCAATAGCATCCCTAATATATATGAGGGATTATTAGTAACCCATAATACTTATATTAAACATCAAATTTGATCAAGTGTATAGTTTGGGTAGTTTTGGAAGGCCAATTATGAGGGTTAGTTTTTTATGCATAAAAAAGGAGTTTCTTGACCATTTACAGGTCTTGGATGATTGAAATTGACATTTATAACTCATAATAAGATATGGTTCACCCTATAATTCTCTCTCATTCATTGGTAACTGGTATTCACATTGGTGACACGTGTCCGTGTGCCTCTTCAACTTCTCCTCTCTCTCTCTCTTCTTCTAAGTTCTATAAATTAGGCCTTCTTGGCTATTTTATGGATCTCTCAGTTTGGTATGGTGAGCCCCTACCAAACATGTGCCTTGAATCAATAAATACAAGTATTTTTACCTCATTATAATAATTCATTAAGTGTACATGATAGTGTTTAGTCTTGTGTAAGTGTGATGTCTATTTTCCTTCACATGTACTCTTACTAGTACTTAGCGTATTATGATCTCTTTCTTGCATGTCAACAACAAGTGTCAAATGAGGTTGCATGTATAGTTAATATCTTGTTCAATAAAGTGTCTTAGAATGCCTATTTCCTAAGTCTTCCTAACCTATGTTATTTCCTAGACCCCATGTTGAAGCATTGATGTGAGAGAGAGAGTTGTGTCATGTCCCCTTTTTAATTGACATGTTCTGAGTTCATGGTAAGCCTATTATGCGACCTTCGTAGGCTAATAGGATGGATAGAGGGTCATAATGGAGCTTGGCTTGACTTTGATTCACAAGATTTCTACATTTGATTTTCATTCAGGTTATTTCAGACATATTTGGCATGGGCTCCTACTTTTTAGGGATATTTGATATGCAGCGGAGCACCTTTATTATGGTATGGTTATGTGTGGAATCACTCCCTGATTCACTAGCTTCGATTGGTTCATCGATCCGACATGTATTGAGGGAGATATTAATATTCGATTGATTTAATCAAATATTAATTATTTAGCCTATTTTTAATTAGAAACCCTAATTCTAATTTAAGAAACCCTAATTAGGGCAAGCACATCTTTTTGAGGGTATAAGGGTTTCTCATGGAGGCCATTGTTCATTATGCTATTGATTATTGATATTGATTTTGAGAATTTCTTCTGTGAAGACTGAGCCTAGGGTTCAAGGATTCCATCTGCATTGGAGAACGTTCCCCCTTCAGTGTGTGCAATTAAGAGGCTGTGGAATATCAGTTGATATATTGCCAAAGTGAGAGATAGCTTCATCCAGAGGTTATCACAGAATTTCAAGTTTGAGAGATAACTTCACACAGAAGTTATCACAGATATTCTAGGTATTTATTGCTTTATGTTTTGATTCAATAAATTATACAGCTAGAGATCTACTGTGCTAGAGACATATATTTCAGATCAGGGGTTGAAAACAAGGAAGTTGTGCTTAATTGGCAGTCGTACAGAGTCCGTACAGGTTCGTACAGATCAGTGCAGGAACCGACCTCGACAGACTGAGGATTTTTAGTGACCGACATCGGTCGACTGGTCGGCGAGATATCGACTGATGACGGTGACTGTGTGTCGACACAGAAGGGCCGAGACCTTCCAGAATTCAATTTTCACTTCCAATTTTGATAAGCTAGGGTTTTTAAGACTGTATTTCATATTTATATGCATGAGAAAGCACTGCAATTGTAATAGTTTAAAAGGACAAGTGATAAGATTTGTAATTTGCTATTCAAAGACTATATTATTGTGATCATTCTGAATTTATTCAACCGAAGTTATATCTTGTTCAAAGTTTTTTTGTGTTGCTATATTTTCTATTTGGAGGGGATATTACAAGTTGATATTGAGTGAAGTGTATATGTAACTTGTTCTTGGTTTCAAGTGCATATCAAAAGTATGAGTAGAGAAAAATATTTTTTGTATCACACCCATAGAGTAGGTTTACTTTCATTCATCCTATATCCCTTTTCATCCCCAAGTTTAGTAGCAATATTTGAGCTCTATTGATACATCAAGAGGAGCTAGCCCCTAATCTAGAGATCCACCTCCTAATAGGGATACCCATAGCCGTGAGGTGGTTCCATTATTTCACTTGAATGAGGAGAAGCTTGTCCCATTTCCTCATTGGTTTTAATTTCAAGAGATGATAGTTTTTGGCACACCCAGTGGGATTATTTGGTCCATTCCTTGAGAATTTTTGGTTTTATTCTCAAGATACCATCATTTGGAGGCAACTCACTAAACATCAATGGCAACTCCAAGTACATATATGTTGGTTGAGCAGTTTAGGTATACCAATTAAAGTTGTTTTTCTTATTTTATGCTCTTTTTTGAAGTGATCCATGGAGAATTATGAGTTTTAGCTTGTCCTAACTCAAGTTGAGGAGCTATATCCTTCTTGGCCTATCCCTTCTCAATGTGAATAGATCATTGTCTAGCCTTGTCATGATCCTCATCAATCATATGTTACCCATGACCATCCATGTGAAGATTGTACTCCATCTAGCCTACCTAACCCCTCTCCAATCCATCTCATTGTATATTTCAAAGGAACTCTCCTTGGTTATCAAGAATAGATGTTAGACCTTGACACTAGATATGGTTGTGGTGAAATCATACCTAGTGTTTATATTGAGAGTGTAAGGAATGCCTTAGAACAAATCAAGGAGTGGATACCTATAGAGGGGGATAATTAGTTAAATCTTACATATGAAATGATTTATGTTTGTGGCCTGAACTTTAATATATATTAGATATATATATATATATATATATATATATATATATATATATATATTCCATGAACACATTCCATCTTGGCAACCTCAAAATTCCCCACATTCACCTTCAAGTGTGCCATCCTTGTCCCTTCAAAATGCTAGTCCAACCATGTTTCCTAATACCCCAAAACCCTCATGTACTTCCCCAAGTTTCACTTCTTAGAAATCCATCCAAGAAAGCAACCCAAGGGAGGAAAACATCATGGTTGAGTAGGTTAACTTGTTTGAAGAGGATTTTGAGAGGGAGAGATTGAATTTTGAAGCTCATCTTGAAAGGGAGTTTGAATTGGCCAATCAAGCCTTGAGGCAGTCCATCATGGCAATGGAAGGTAAACTCTCTAAACCTAATATTTCAAGATCCAATCAAGATACCAAACCTATATAATCTCCTAGTTTCCTAAACATATCTTTCACTCCTTCACTAGCATCTAAGTCCTATGAAAATATCCTTGAACCCACCTTTCCAAGATAGGTAGAAGTGATAGCAGCTTGTGAAGAGAGGAATGAATCTAGATTGGGTGAATAAGTTGGTAGAAAGATAATCCTAAAACCACTCAACTCCATCCCACCCCTCTTCAAGAGACAATTTAATCCATCCTACTACCTCCTCCATCTGATCAAGGTTGCCTTCCTAATGTGGAGAATTGTCTTGCTACTTGGGAATCTCCTTTGGCCAAACTCCCTATTTTTGAGATTATTGATGTTGACACCACCAAGAGGGAGGATGAGATTAAAAATTTAGATTAGATAGAGGATGAGGAGGTGATTATTGAAAATGAGGAGACATTTGCTTGTAATGATGAAGAAAAAATTGGGGGAGAGTTTTTAGAAGAGTTCCTTTTCAATCCCATAGAAGAAGAGGGAGAAGTCTCTCTTGTTTTTCCATTTCATGATGTAGACAAGTCAGATAAGGAGTACTTATGGTAGAGGTTTGAGGACATATGTAATGAAGGTGAAGGCCTCAAAGAGCATATAATTCCTTTGGAACTTATTCCAAGCCATGACAAGCAAGAGGTTGTGTCTAAAAAGGAAGACATGTGACAAACCTACTTGTAAATGTTTCAAGAATATGAGGAGGCTGAGAGGGCTAATCTCCAAGTTGAAAAAGATCAAGATGAAGAAAGAAAGCACATGTTCCTAAATATCACCTCCAAGAAATTATAGCTCATGATAGATCCATCTATGATGATCTTGGGCCTTTTGAAGGTGATATAGAGTTTATTTCTACATCCATCTATGAAGCTTCCTCCACTAACATCAAAAGAGGTCTTAAACAAGAAACACTTCCTAATAGACCTAATACAATGCTCCTTGAAGAGTTTGAAGAAGTTGTGATAATGGAAAAGAATGATGGAATCCTTCATGGAGACATAAACTTGCAACAAGGTGTCCCATGTCTAAGTATACCAATTTGTCATGAAGAGCTAGGAGGATAGCAGTATGAGGCTTGATTCAAGGTTCAAGAGGACATTATATATTTTGGAAACCTATGGGGTATGACTCCATTGGATGATGTACAAAGACAAGGAATAAAAATAAAGTAAGAGTCATCTAATATCCCATCCAAGAAGAAGCAAACTTGGCATCCTCAGTCATCTAGTGAGGAAGGAGACCTAAGGTACTTCCCTTTTGATCTAAGAAGGAAGGTATGATCAATATTCATGTACATATTTGTTTGTTTTTATTTGTGTATTGTTTCCCTAAGTGCTTAGTAGCACAAGTTGTCCTTGTCTTGTTTGTTATTATGTCTTTTATGAGAGTTCATTCCCTATGTGTGTTTTGAGGTAAGATTACTATTTTTTTGAGATTTTCAAGGTCTATTCCTAATATTTCCAAGTGTATATTGACTCCCTTGCCTAATGGATAGGATAAGGCTACTAGTCCTTAACATAGGCAAGCATGTTACCCCTAGGAGTTACCAAAATATTGATGAAATTTTGACTTATAGTCAAATGAGGTCAACCCCTACCATTTTAAAATTTTCAATAAGGTTTATACACATCCTATGGGGTCTCATATTGTCCTACAAATCTTACTTGGTCTTGTCCAAGTCCTTATCTAAGTTCATTCCCCTTGAATTGGCTTAGTCAACCATGGTCAACCATGGTCAAACCTTAGTAAAACTTGGTAAAAGGTATATTTGTGTTTAATTTGTCCTAATATGGCATTTATCATGTTTTTATGTCTTTAAAAGCTATAGATTGGTCATTTCCTAAGTTTCATGTGCTAAAAAGGGTCTTTTGACCACCTTTTAGCCTATTAATTTACTTCTATAGATTTTTAAAAAGGAAAAAGTTGTCACTAATATTAATTATAATGTGGGAGAGGTTAGAGGATGTCAGGTTCAAGTTAGGTGGTAGTCAAGATTCAGTTATAGTCAGAAAATGAGAGTTTTCCCTTATTTTAAGGCCCTTTTGGGCACTTATATGGCTTCCATGATGTGATCCTCAGCTAAAAATGTGGGTGGATTGTATCTTCACCTCCCCACACCCATTTACATGTTTTTCTTCCAAGGATAATGCAAAAAATTCCATCTGTAACTCATTTTCCTTCTTTCTCTCTTGGCATGAAAAGGAAGGGCAACTTCAAGCACTTGGTACGAAAGGTACAAGTGGAGTTGGGAGGACTGCTTCTACAAGTGGATTTTTATTTGAATAAAATTAATTTTATGAATAGTATTCTATGTTTTTTTGCCTCTTCCTTTATGAATAATTATTGACAATCCAGGTAGCCTTTTATAGATTTGCATCCAAGAGGGATATATTTATGCATCTATTTCTAGTTTTCAAAGGTCCTTGAAGCTGTGTGATCTTGATGAGTAATTTATAGACTATAATAAATCCCTCTCCATCATATTTTAAACATTTAACACTTCAATTCTCTTTATTTTTGAAGGAGATCTCAAATGGTGCTTGTTTCTTCAAATTTGCAAAGTTAGGTGCAAGACCTATGTTTTTCCAACATCTAAGAAGCTTCATGGTGATAATTATTGGGTGAATATTTTGTCAACCAGATCACTAGTGAGAAAAATAGGTCTCTTCAACCATAGCATAGGGATATTGGTCATCCAAAGTTGCAGGTTTACCACATCCAAAGGGGACAAATCTCGCCTCTCATCAAGGGGAGGTTCCCTATAGGTATAAAGACGCTATATACTATATATAAGCTAAAAATAACACTCAAAGGTAGGATATACAATCCATATCTCTTCTTTCAGAGATGATGTTCACAAATAAAGGAGAAAATCCTAGTGAAAACACTAAAGGCACTTCTCTTCTTTCAGAAGTGTTCTTGCAGGGGACAGCAGGAGTTCTTTCAGGTAGGATAAGTAACTAATAACATAGTACAGAGTAACCAACAATCTAAGATGTAGCACAAAGTCTCCAATTTGACTGCCCAAGAGTGAGATACGAAGAATAATTGGAGCACAAAGTCATCCCAAAGTCCTTTACACAGAAAGAAACTAAAAACACACATTGAAAACAATTATGTCAGCACAAAGTCTGAAAGTAACTGGTTTTAGGACACCTTCCTTATCACTTCCACTAGCTTTGATTATTAAATTGCATAAACAAGAATAAATTTAGGAAATATACATAAGACCAATCTCCTATAATGATACAAGCTATAATAGCACAAAGTCTAAAAGTAACTTTATTTATGATTCAAACAAAGAAATATGATAAACAATCTAAGATCAAAGTCTCAGTGATGCCTTTCAATTTGGGTAGAGAATTGCTTCTAGTCATGGGAATATCTCCCTTCCAATGCTACAAGAGATTATATTATATAGAGGCCAAGAGAGGCTTGGCACTTTGTCTCATGGAGCGACCCATGATGTGCATTAATGCCTTGGATGCATTTTTGGTTCCGGTAGGGAGGGCCATGTTGGAGCAGGGCGACTGCCTTAACTGTGGCATGTTGATTCATCTCCAATGTCCTCTTTTGATCATGAATCACTCATTTTATTACCTGTTATCCACACAACTATCCACTTTGCCTTTACTCTAAACAGGAAAAATAGGTTGCGCTTTCAATGCTTGTAGGCCTAAATACCTACCTGGTGGACTGTTCCACCTACTGGAAATAACTCCTATTGAGTTTCCCTCTTTGTCTCTTCTTCCTTTTAGCCCTAGCCTTAGGGTCTTTGAATTCATTTAGGTCCATGTTTTAAGCTTGCAAAGATTAATAGACACTTTATTGTAGCAAATTTGACGTCCACGAGTCTTTCATCTTTTGAAGGTTAACAGCTAGTCAGTCGTCCTAAATTTGACATTTATGGGCATGTCATCCTTCTTAACAATTTCTTCATGTCTTTCTCACTTTCTATGGATGCTTTCCACTGTGACATAGGTGAGTACACACGGTAGCATCTTTAGCTTTGAAATAATCTTATTAGAATAAGCATTGAAACTTGCTAGAAACTTGAAGTGCGGATGCAGACACTTGTCGCATTCCACTTGTTTACTAGGGACATGTGGTAAGTTCCACTACTTTAAAACTCATTAGAGACTGTCTCGGCATATGACACTTAGTAGCTTCTGCTTCACTTTGAGGCTTGATCTTTCCTAAAGGGAACTTGCCCTTTGGGGTCTTGAAAGAAGGTCCATTTTATGAGTGTCGACTATCCTCCACAAGGGTACCTACCTTTTAGGATCTCCCAGGTGGCCTTCAGGCTTTAATTTCTCTGGTTAGGCTTGATCCTTTATTTCCTTTAGACAATTTATCTAAAGGAAACCTTTTTTTAGCTCTACATCTTTGACACATGGCACGTTCTACTCCTTTGAAACTTGATTGAGACTAGGACCCACAACATTCCTTGCCCAAGTAGCTTCAAAAGGGAAACGTGGATGTCAACACCTGGCAGTCTCCACCAAGTTAGTATGGGACATGTGGCAACTTTCACTTAGTTTTATAAATCACATAGAGGGTGACCTTGGAACACTCTGCTTATTCTTTTAGCAACTTGCCTGGGTCCCACCACAGTCTTTACTTGATAATGAAACCAAAGGAAGATACAACGACCGTTAAAACTTGGTAGCCTCTGTTGAGCTTCATCAGGGACACGTGCTGACTTCTACTATTTTTAGAAACAAGGTATAAAGGGGCTCAGTGGACAACACTTGGCAATGCCCGTTAGATCCTGAGAGAAGCTTAGGAGAAACTTGAATTTGACATCCACGGGGATGTCACTGGTTGCTTGGCACTTCTTTCTTGTAAATTCCATAGTTTTTAAGCCCGTAGAGTCCATAGATTTCCTTCTGCAAAGTCTGTAGAAATTGAGAAGCTTGAAAAATGAGGAATTTGAATGTTTAGGACAAATTTCAAAAAGGGAGGGGACAATTTTGGGTTTATGCAGGGTCAAAATAGTCCATAGGTTGTCCCAAAAATGAGTAACATTTTTCAGGGACAACAGTTGGATCCAGTTGGGGAACTTCCTTCAGTTGGAAACTTGAAATACAACTAAGGGGAGTAGAAACTAGACTCTCCAGTGCCTTGAAGTATGCCATTGGGCTATGGAGTCATGCTACCCAAAAAGAAAGGCTCTAAAAAATGAAAATGAAAAGCATAAAATAGAAACAAAAAATTGTACAAATATACATATGTACAAGTGAACTCATCTGATACTTCAAGAGTTGAAGAGCTTCAGATGTTGTCCATTGTCAGGTAGAGGAAGGAGAGTCCCATCTTGATACTTCAATAGGAAACTATTTTCACCATTGAGTTGATGAATAGTAAAAGGGCCCCTCCATAGGGAATCAAAATTTCCATGCATTCCCTTTGGTTCTTTCCTCTTTTCCCACAAGAGGACTTGATCACCAATCTAGAAATCATGGTTCTTTGATTTTTGGTCAAAGAGATTCTTCACCAGACCTTGATGGGCAGCAATTCAGTCCACCATTGCAGTTCTCTACTTGTCTAGCTCAGTTAGGCACATGATCCTCTTATCAAGGGAGCTTTCATATGTTTGATCTTCAATTGCCTTAGCCAAATTTCAATGTTGGCAATTCTAAGGTGATTGGTATCTCAACATTGATACCATAAAGAAGTTAGAAAGGAGACATACCAATAGCTCTTTTTGGTGTAATTCTATCTATCCATAGAGTATCAACCAATGCTTTATGCCATGTCCTTTGGTTGTCATCCACCAGCATCTTAATGATAGTCACTAGGTTCTTATTGTTTGATTCAGCCTATCCATTCCCTTGTGGAAAGTAATCCAAAGAGTGGGAGAGTGTAATCCCATAGAAGAAATAGAATTGAGTAATCTCCTAGAAAGTGACACAAGTTGCATTGTCAGTGACAATCTTGGTTGGGACCCCAAACTTGGAAATGATGTTCTCTTTGAGGAAATTGCATACTACTTCTAAAGTAGCATGTTTATTTGGAATAGCTTCCACCCACATGGTGAAGTAATCTATTGTTGTGAGGACATAATCATGTCCAGCACTTGAAGATGGATTTATAGCTCCAATAAAATCAATTCCCTATTGCTAGAATGGCTCCTCTATGACCACTGGCTTGAGGGGCAGGGCAGTTAACTTGGGTCTTCTAAAAAATTGCTGGCATAGTTCACATTTCTTTACCCACTTATATGCATCTTGAAAGAGAGTTCGCTAATAATACCTGGCTCGTAGGACCTTTTGGGCAGTCACAGGAGTAGGAAAATGTCCTCCATAGGCCAAATTGTGAAAGGAATTTAGAAGTTGGCTTTGCTTCTCTTTGTCTACACAATAGAGGAACACTCCATTAATTCTCCTCTTATACAGGTCATTGTCCCAAAGGATGAAATTGGTAGCTTTCAACTTGATAGTCCTCTTTTCTTTATAAGATAGGTGAGCAAAACACTCACCATAAGTAAGAAAATGGGCAATACCTGAGTACCACTCATACATGGTGGAGACGAAGAGGACTATTGGCATGCCTTTTTCTTCTGACTCTTCATGCTTTGTTCCTTCTGGCTTGTTATCAATTAATTAGCATAGCCCCTTTCCCTGTACTAGCTTTGTTGGCTTGATGACCAAATCAAATTCTTGGATCTTTGCAACCCAATTGCCTCTTTTCATCCCAAACTCTTGCTGAGTCAATATGGATTTGACCGTGGTGTAAGGAACCAAGGCAGTAGTGTGTGAATTCAAGATGTAGAAGCAAAAATTCTTCACTACCTTCACCACTGCATAAGCAGTCTTCTCCATGTTTGAGTATTTCATCTCATGAGCTTTGAGAGGACAGCTCATGAAGGAAATGGGGGATTCCATACCTTTTTTATTCTGTTGAACTACGATCACTGAAAGTGTGTGTTCAAAAGCATAACTATACATGAGGAAATCCTTCATATAATCTAGACAAACAAGAAATGGGGCGTGGGCAATGGCAATCTTGATATCCTTAAATTTTGACTTGCCTTCTTTAGTCCAGCTGAAGGTGGCCTTATTCTTCATCATGTTTACAATGTGCCTAGTCTTCTCATCAAACTCGGGGATGAACCTCTATAATAAATTCACCTTTCCAAAAAAAGAGTGAACACTAGTCTTACTTGTGGGCAAGGTAAGCTCTTGGATAGACTTAACTCTATCTGAGTCAATCTTTATGCCTCCTTTGAACACAATGTGTCTGAGAAGTTTCCCCTCTGCTACTCCAAAAACTAACTTCTTGGGGTTTAAGGAAATGCCATTCTGGCAGCAGCATTCCAGCACTTGTTTCAAATGACACACATGATCTGGGTGATGCTTAGAAAATATGGTCAAGTCATCAAGATAAAATACAATGAACTTACCCATTTCATCTTTGAAAGCAAGGTCCATTGATCTTTAGAAAGTGGCACCAGTATTTATCAAGCCAAAAGGCATCTTTCTATATGCAAACATGCCCCAAGGTGTGGTGAAAGCAGTCTTATATTGGTCTGCCTCACCAACTTCAACCTGATTATATCTTGAGAAGCCATCTAGCATTGATAACATCTCCGAACCTATCACAATCTGAAGTACTTGTTCCATGATAGGTAGAGCATAGTTATCCTTCAAGGATGACTGATTTAAATTCCTAAAATCCACACAGAGGTGAATTTTTCCATTCTTCTTCCTCACAGGCACTATGTTGGCAATCCATGTGGAATGATGGATTGGGAAGATTATCTTGGCATTTAACATCTTTTTTATCTTAGATAAAATGGTACTTGATATTTTCAGATTATATAGCCTAGAACTTTGCCTGTAAGGTGCCAAATTAGCCTTGAGAGGAATGTCATGTTGAATTTCATCAGGCCTAAGTGACTTTAGGTCATCATAGGAGTAAGCTAAGATATCCATGTATTGATTAAGCAAAGTGGTGAACTTGAACCTCTCCTCAGGAGTACAGTATTTTCTAATGTTTCCCATCTTGGGATCTTCCTTGGTTCTCATATTTACTTGATCAAAATCCTGAGAGGAGCTTGAATCCGTTTGTTGTTGTTTGACGAACCTGTCATGTTTGTCAAATATTTTCTCAAGGGAAACTAGGCCTTTAGAAACCTTATTCCCTTTAAGTTGTAGGAACTCTTCATCCGTGCTTGAACTTGATTCAGGGGTCAGTTCAAGCTTTTGAGGTTCACTGCCTTCAAAATGCAGCCATTCAAAGTTATCCCTTTGCTTGAGGAAGGCAATGATTTGACTGTCATGGTTAAACACCTACCAATGATTGGCATTATCAAGCACACTTGGCTAAAAGACCAGCTCAATAGTGTACCTATCTCCTTTGAAGTCTGGATGGGGGACCAAGAGAGTAGTTGAAATAGCTAGTGCATCAGCCCGGTCATTGAATTCTCTAGGAACTACAGAGATGCTCAAAGCATCAAAGTTTTTAATTTGGTCCCAGACTAGATTATGATAGTGGCGCAATCTTTCATTCTTGGTTTGATATAGGTTCCTCACCTGACAAACCACCAATTCAGCATCTCCTCTAGCATGAATTAGTTTGATGCCTTTGTCCCTAGCAGCTTTTAATCCAAGCAACAGAGATTCATACTCAGCTGTGTTATTAGTGTTGTTGAACTGCAATTTATAAGATGAAGGAAAAATATCTCCTTGAGGAGATATTAACACAACCCTGACTCTTGAAATAGTAGTGGAGTAGTTGCCATCAAATTCAAGAATCCATACCTCATTTGATACTAAATTTTTTTTTATTCTTCTTCATTTGGAGGTGGATATCCTTCCACATTTGCATTGCACTTTGCCAATTCTTCTACTATTTCTATTGAACACATTTCTAGGTTGTCACCTATAGGGGCTTCATCAGATGCCTCATGAACTTCATCCATAGATAGAAAGTAGTTACAAATGCCTAAAGACTCAAACAAAATTTGAGCTTCAAGTGTCGATGTCTGGGTAACCACATATTTTGCTTCCTTCTTAGGGAACAGCCTCTTCAGAACACCTTTAACTAGAATCCTCACCTCTGATAAATCCATGCTCAATTCACCACCAACATCCCTACAAAAATTTTGCCCAAGAAGGATGCCATATGACACTGGGACATTGGCTACCAAGACAGTCATCTTGATTCTTTTGTTTGGGAATGCTGCAAACACAAATTGGGCATCCTTAATTTGTCCCAGCAAAGGTACTTGCTTGTTCTCCATGGATAAACATCTACCAAATGTCTTGGTCAGTGTGAGGCGAAGGGACTCAGCCACTTTGGCAAGCATGACATTGTCTAAAGCTCTAGAATCAATGATGCAATTATTCAATTGATGCCCATTTATCAGCAATGAGACATAAAAGGGTTAAGTCCTACTAGGAGTAGTAGGAGGGGTAATCACAAGATTGTTCCTGGTGGGTGCATTCTTGGGTGGACCATGTCTCACTTTGGGAATTGATTATCCTATAGGGACAACCTGGTTTTTAACACATTGAACTAGTTTATCTAATTGCTCAGGATGGGACTATAGAAATTCAAATTCAGACATTTGAATTATGGTCTTCTTTATATGGTCAATGATATAAAATATTGCAAATGAACCAGGCACAGAGGATGGGAGTTCATCCTTTTGCATTTTGGAAGGGGGTGGACTAAACTGTGAATTTGAATTTAAAGGTGCAAAAATGTTAGGGGTACTTACCTTTTTAGCAGTCACCAAGTCCTTTGGCTGGAAGGGCAGAGTGGTCCCACATTTAGCAATTGAAATTATTGGTTAAGGTTGCCCCTCTATCTTCTCTTTATCAACTTGTTGAGCTGATTGATTCTTAGATCGAGTGAATATAACATATGATCCCTCAGTTGAATTTCTTTCACTTTTAGGTTCATCCTGATAATTCAGGAAACCAATAATGGAGTCACTAGCTAATTCTTCTTCTTCCTCGATGAAGAGATTAGCGTCATCTTCAGGACTCAACTCAAGTTGGAATGAGAAATTTGATTTAGCTTCAAGATATCCAACTGCTGAGTTAGTTGAGGTGCTTCAATGGCAAGGTTATTCCTCTAAGGGGGAGGAAGATGATTGGTTTGCCCTTGGTTCTTAGCAGTATGGCCTTGATAGGACTGATTAGGGAATGTCCTCCTTAGTACATCTCTGTAAGAAGGAGCCGATGACATCCCTTGGGCCATTTTTTTTTTGAGGGCCAGCAATTCATTTGCTAGCTTGTGCACCATTGGATCAGTGGTGGCTAAAGGGGAGTATTCTGAGGAAGAAGAAGACTTACCTCTATTTGGATCTCTCATTATCTTTCTTGCCAAGATAAGTTCATCTTTGACTTCAGTAGCCAAATCTTGAGCAGCCTTGAGGTCTATGTGGGCATCACATCTTAATAGAAAACTCACTTTAGGCAGCTATGAGTTGATGAAGAAGCATTTGAGGTTTTCAGGCATCAGCTAAGCAATAGCAAGAATTCAGTTCCTCAGCTTATCAAACTTTGCTATGAAATCCTCCATAGGCTCATGAGGTTCCTTCTTCATCTATGTGAGCTAGGCTAGCAAGGCATTAGCATCTTCTACAGGTTTGACCTTGCTTCAAATTTCTCTTTGAGTGCATCCCAATCAGTTACTGATCTAGCTTGTAGATGGTAGAACCAATCTGCAACAACACCTTGTAGTGTCTCCACAAATAGCCTAACTACCACATCTTCAAATTCCATGCCTATTACACCACAGGCTATGCTAAATGTAGCAATATGTTCATCAGGATGAACTTTCCAATCACCAAAGAATTTAGGGAAATTCTTCCTTGAACTATGTGGAAGCTCATGCAGAGGTGGAGTCAAGTTTAGTAGACCAAAAGAGTTACCCCAAGGGCCTTGAACTACCATGATTGGATTGTTGAAAGTAGGGATAATAAATCTAGGTGGAATATGGATAGGCAAAGCTCTGCTAACAGTAGAAAAAGTAGCTCTGCCTTGTGTTGGTGTCCTAGTACGAGTAGGAGGAATACTCCTGGATCATTCAACTTGAAGTTGGGGAGAAAGTAAGTCAAAATTTCCTTGCTGCACCAACTCAAAGACAGGGTCAACAACACCTTGAGCTCTCTGGCTTCTAGTATAGCGTGGAGTTACCAAATTGTGAAACAAAAATGGAAAAGGACTGGTCTTACTTCAACTTGAAGCATGAGGCTTCATACTGCTTGTCCTTCCCTAGCAGAGTCATCAAAAACTATTGGGTGAATATTTTGTCAACCAGCTAATTGGTGAGCAAAATAGGTCTCTTTAACCATAGCGTAGGGAGATTGGTCATCCAAAGTTGCAGGTTTATCACATCCAAAGGGGACAAATCTCTCCTCTCATCAAGGGGAGGTTCCCTATAGGTATAAAGGCGCTATATATTATATATTTAAGCTGAAAATAACACTCAGGGGTAGGATATACCATCCATCCCTCTTCTTTCAGAGATGATGTTCACAAACAAAGGAGAAAATCTTGGTGAAAACATTTAGGCACTTCTCTTCTTTTAGAAGTGTTCTTGTAGGGGACAATAGGAGTTCTTTCAGGTAGGATAAGTAACTGATAACAAAGTATAGAGTAACCAACAATCTAAGATGTAGCACAAAGTCTCCACCTTAACTACCCAAGAGTGAGATACAAAGAACATTGGGGGCACAAGGTCATCCCAAGGTCCTTTACACAAAAAGAAACTAAAAACACACACTGAAAACAATTATGTCAGCACAAAGTCTGAAAGTAACCAGTTTCAGGACACCTTCCTTATCACTTCCACTAGCTCTGTTTGTTAAATTACATAAACAAGAATACATTTAGGAAATAGACATAAGAACAATATTCTAGAATGATACAAGCTATAACAGCACAAAGTTTGAAAGTAACTTGCTTTCTAATTCAAACAAATAAATATGATAAATAATCTAAGCTCAAAGTCTCAGTGATGCCTTTCAATTTGGGCAGAGTTTTGCTCCTAGTAACGAGAAGATCTCCCTTCCAATGATAAAAGAGATTGCATTATATAGAGGCCAAGAGAGGCTTAGCACTTTGTCCCATGGAGTGACCCATGCTGTGCATTAATGCCATGGATGCATTTTTGGTTCTGTCAGGGAGGGCCATGTTGGAGTGGGGCAGCTGCCTTAACTATGGCATGTTGATTCATCTCCAATGTCCTCTCCTAAGCTTGAGTCACTCATTTTATTACCTATTATCCACACAGTTGTCCACTTTGTCTTTACTCCAAAGAGGACAAACAGGCTATGCTTTCAATGCTTACAAGCCCAAATACCTACCTAGCAGAATATTCCACCTATTGGAAATAACTCCTGATGAGTGTCCCTCTTTGTCTCTTCTTCCTTTTAGCCCTAGCCTTAGGGTCTTTAAATGCATTCGAGTCCATGTTTTAAGCTTGCAAAGATCAATAGACACTTTATTGCATCAAATTTGACATCTACGGGTCTTTCATCTTTTGAAGGTTAACAGCTAGTCAGTCATCCTAAATTTGACATTTACATGCGTGTCATCCTTCTTAAAAATGTATTCATGTCTTTCTCACTTGTTATGGCAGCTTTCCACTATGACACAGGTGAGGACATGTGGCAGCATTCGTAGCTTTGAAATAAGCTTATCAAAATAAGCTTATCGAAATAAGCTTTAAAACTTGCTAGAAACCTAAAGTGTGGATGCAGACACTTGTCACATTTTGCTTGTTTACTAAGGACACATGGTAAGTTTCACTACTTTGAAACTCATTAGAGATTGTGTCTCAGCATATGACACTTGGCAGCTTTTGCTTCACTTTGAGGCTTGATCTTTCCTGAAGGGAACTTGCCCTTCGAGGTCTTGAAAGAAGGTCCATTTTATGAGTGTCGGCTATCCTTCATGAGGGTAAC
This sequence comes from Torreya grandis, assembly GCA_037957365.1. Lineage (NCBI taxonomy): Eukaryota > Viridiplantae > Streptophyta > Pinopsida > Cupressales > Taxaceae > Torreya > Torreya grandis. Next base: position 119,042 of record JARHVA010002694.1, read on the forward strand.
TACCCTTCGAGATCTCTCAGGTGGCCTTCAAGCTTTAATTCCTCTGGTTAGGCTTGATCCTTTATTTATTTCAGACAATTTGTCTGAAGGAAACCTTTTCTTGGCTCTGGGTCTTTGACACGTGGCACGTTTCACTCCTTTGAAACTTGATTAAGATTGGGACCCACAACATTCCTTGCCTGAGTAGCTTCAAAAGGGAAACATGGATGTCGACACTTGGTAGCCTCCATCGCATTAGTATGGGACACGTGGCAACTTTTGCTCAATTTTAGCAATCACACAGAGGGTGACACTTGGAGCACTCTGCTTATTCTTTTAACAACTTGCTCGGATCCCGCTAGAGTCTTTACTTGATAATGAAATGAAAGGAAGATACAACGACCATTGACACTTGGCAGCCTCTGCTGAGCTTCATCAGGGACACATGCTAACTTTTTATATTTTTAGAAACAAGGTATAAAAAGGCTCGATGGATGACACTTTGCAGCGTCCATTGGATCCTAAGAGAAGCTTAGGAGAAACTTGAATTTGATGTTCATGGGGATTTCATTGGTTGTTTGGCGCTTCTTTCCTATAGAGTCTTTAGTTTTTAAGCCCGTGGAGTCCATAGATTTCCTCCCATGAAGTTTGTAGAAATTGAGAAGCTTGAAAAATGAGGAATTTGAATGTTCAGGACAAATTTTGAAAAGGGAAGAGACAATTTTGGGTCTTTGCAGGGTCAAAATAGTCCATAGGTTGTCCCAAAATTGAGTAACATTTTTCATGGAAAAAAGTAATAATGTGCTTGATTTTCATGTGTGAATATATATTTCATGTAATCATCTTGCGATAAGTCTAACTAGCACACTTCCAAATCCATATTACCCATCTTCACCTTGTTTGATACCTTATCACTTTCAGTCAAGGTTGTGCTTGTTTCATTGAGGTTGTACAGATGTGAGAGAGTTTGGAGAACACAGTGGAATCCTTTTTGGGCCTTAACATTACCCAAGAGCCATAGTTTTCATGCCATAAATACCTAGGATGATATACAAGCAGGTTTCACTCCAAGAAAGGTCATTTCTATGTTTGGGCTCTCAGTCCCCAAATGTAGAAAATAGAGGTCTTGAGGTTTTTATGGATTAATATTTGATATGATAGATGATGTTTCCATCACTTTTCTTGATTTTTCCTTATATCCCTATTCACCTAGTACAACTATGCCAAATTTGGGAGCCAAAGGGTAAGTGAAAGGTGTACTTTAAACTCCTACAAGTTGGCAAGAAACCTACTAAAAGCTAGCAGTGATATCTATAGGATTCTCAAGGGGTGTTCACTCTACAAGGCATTTGGTAAGTCCTAGACCATGCCTAATAAGGGTAAATAACTCAAAAGGTTCCAAAAAGGTAACTCCAAGCAAATTTGACATGAGAAGGGGCACAACTACTATTTTGACCTATTTTGGCCAATATCTTATCCACACAATAGGGGAAAATTACACCTATAGTTATTTGTTAAGAATTAGGTCACCTTTATCATTTAAAAATTGTTTGAAACCTTTCATGGTGAATGATATCATTCACTTGGAAATTTTATTGTTGTTTATCAAGAAACTAACTGTGAAAGGAGAAAACAAAGTTCCCATAGTAGCCTATAGCCCCTGTATATACTAAGATAGGGATACAAAGATGAACATAAAGAACAAGGTGTGAGATATGTTATTTGGACTATTCAAGAGGTTTCAAGATAGGAGGATAATCTAGAAAGTTTTGTAGGTCCCTTGGAAAGGTTTAGTGACCTTATTTCTCCTACCAAACTCTAAAAATCACCTATAGCAGGATTGAAATGCATGAAAGTATAGTCAAGCAGGGTACAGTAATAGTTGGAAAGAGTTTGCAAAGTTAGAACTAGGTTTGAAGCCTAAAAAAGATGATGCAAAGGTGAAATATTTGAATTGGTTTTCATCAGTCTTTTTACAATCCCAATTCATTATCAACAAGACCTTTTTTTGGCCAAAAGCCATCATACAGGGGTCTCAGATAAAAACACAGTCAAGCAATACTCTAAGACCAAAGACCTAAACATGGAGGCTGATAAGGGGTTTAGAGAGTCTCAATATGAAACCAAACATGATCAAGGTTTCATGAATTGAAGATAATTTTAAGCAAGTTCTAAAAAACATCAGCTTAGGCCCAAATAGTGACCTACAAGTAGGGTTCATAAATGTCTCAATCCTAAGCTTGAAAGTGCTTAACTTTGAAGATGAAAGGTATATGAGTATGCAATAGAATGAAATTCACATCAAAATATAGTTAGGTGATAATTTAAATGAATTTATGAGCATATATAATGTTTGTCTTGTGTCATTAAAGCATTATTTAATCCCAAGACAACCTACAATCAAGGTAGGCCAAGACTAAGCAAGAGTGAGCAAGGTTAATGTTATAGGTGCTAAGATCACTATAGATCAAGGAGAGATTTTTTTGAATTTTAAATCTTGTCAAGAATAATATAGAGATACATTTTCACCTTGGAGGATCCCTAAAAAATAAAACATTCACCAATAGTACCCCTGTTTATTATCACAGTCAGGGAGGGTCATCTTTCCAAGCTTGAGAAAAGTATAGGTTTGACTACTCCAAGAGGGAAGGAAGGTCTCAAACCTGATAGGGTGGTAAAATAACATAAAATTAAGGTGATTATATTCTAAACATGTGAAAATAACATTCCAATACCATCTTCTTATGAGCAAAGTTGACACAGTCCGTACAGTCAAGCCAAGAGAACCTTGTTTCAAGGGGCAAGTGGAGGGTTTCACTAGCAAGTAATATTTTCAAAGGATTCCAAAGATCCATGAGCTTGAAATAAGGATGAGAACCATTTTTTAGCATTGTATGATCATGTAAATTTTTTGGAGGTATTAGTTATAGGGATATTTGAGCAAAAACAAGCAAAAAATAAGGTTTCTGCCCCCTTTTTTGACAAGATTGAGATGGTTAGACCACTTAGACATGGAATATGAAAAAAGCCTTTAGTATAGTTTGTCATTAGGAATTTTTAGAGATCAAAAAATATTCATTTTTCCTAAACAAATAGGCCTAATACCCTCTATTTTATCTCAATGGTAGGTCACTCCTTGCATGCACAAGAATGGCAGTTTTTGGGAAAATTGCTGGATAGTGAACCAAATGGTAGTATAATCAATTGTTGAGGTTTTAATTTCTATGGAGAACATAGATTAACATGATAAACCAGCCTATAATTTTTTAATACCAAGTAGATGGTCTGGACAAGAAGGTCTGCAGGCAGACCTAGTAGGAAAGCATGCAAACTCAACCCCAAATGAGATGTCATTTCAAGTTATAGTCTTCTATAAGAACTCTAGTGTTTTTTATGATGCTTATGGGGGTATATATTATGTTTTCATGCTATATAAATTCATTTAAATTTGAAACTATCATCTTTTGGTTCACAAAGTGCAAACAAGCATGTTGGAAAGGCATAGATCTTGTCCTAATTTTGGGCTCTTGGTGAACTATCCAAAAGATTATAACATGTTTATATGTCACATATATAGGTTAATAAGTTTTTTTTTGGCAAGGAAACTCCACGGGAAGCCATCACTAACCCTAGACATACTGAAACCCTCATAGGAAGCATGAAAGCAATTTGAAGGTCAACTTCCATCACTCATATATTTCATGAATGTTTCCATGGGACACTGAGTCATTTGTATAAGTTAGGGAAGGACCTTGAATATCCCTCAGTGGAATTTAGAAGGAGTTTCAATGATTGACCTTTATGAACAAAGATTAAGAGTCTAGGTCACTCTAAAACCTTCTTTAACCCTATTTTACGACCTGATTGTGAAAACCAAGATAGAAGTGCATCTATATGGAGGATTTTTACCCTAAGTTATAAATATAAGTTGTTTTCAACTCCATTATTATCACATCCATGGCATTGGATTGTATGGAACTATACATAAAAGAGGGAAATAGGGATTATTTTAACCATTTTTTGGGTTGTGCAGGCATGGTGAACTTCCAAGAGATGAAATAACTTTTTGAGGTAATATTAAGACTTTTTATAAGTTCATAATGTCATTATATCAATATTATAATCTCTTAATAATACCTACCAACTCATTCTTTTCAGCTATTCCAGTGAGTTAGCTAGTGAGGACTTAGAAAAAATGACAAATCTTCATTCGAAGAGACTTTTAAGGACTTTTAAGGATAATTTATTATAAATGATGGTATGAATACTCCTTTCACATGTCATTTCTCCTCTTTTATAGATCATATTTCAATTTTGAATATCTTGAAGGTGCCAAGTGTGAGAGGTGAAGGGAAAAGGGTTATTTTGAGACTGCCAAGTGTGATCATGCATGGCCAAGATGATAAGAAGGATTAGGAGCCTCCCCAATTCATGTGAGGGATTATTAGTAACCCCTCCTACTCATATTAATCATCAATTTTGATCAAGTGTAGAGTTTGGGTAGTTTTAGAAGGCCAATTATGAGGGGCAATTTTCTATGCATAAAAAAGGAGTTTCTTGACCATTTGCAAGTCTTAGATGATTGAAAATGACATTTGTAACTCTTTACAAGATATGGTTCACCCCATCCTTCTCTCTCATGCATTGGTAACTAGTATTCACATTGGTGACACATGTCCTTGTGCCTCTTCAATTTCTCTACTCTCTCTCTTCTTCCAAGTTCTATAAATTGTAGCTTCTTGGCCATTGTATGGATCTCTCTGTTGCGTATGGAAAATCCCTACCAAAATTGTGCATTGAATCAATAAAGATAGGTACTTTTACCTCATTCTAATAATTCACTAAGTGTGCATGATAGTGTTTATTCATGTGCAAGTGTGATGTCTATTTACCTTCACATGTATTGTTACTAGTACCTAGTGTGTTACAATCTCTTTCTTGTAGGTCAATAAGAAGTGTCAAGTGAGGTTGCAGGTATAATGAATAGCTTGTTCAATAGAGTGTCTTATAATTTCTATTTCCTAAGTCTTCCTAACCTATGTTATTTACTAGACCCCATGTTAAAGCATTGATGTGAGATAGAGAGTTGATATTGAGTGAAGTTTATATGTAACTTGTTATTGGTTCCAAGTGCATATCAAAGGTATGAGTAGAGAAAAATCTTTGGTGTATCACCCCCATAGATCAGGTTCAATTTCAGTCATCCTCTATCCCTTTTCATCCCCAAGTTTAGTAGTAAGATTTGAGCTCTATTGATACATCAAGGGGAGCTAGCCCTTAATCTAGAGATCCACCTCCTAATAGGGATACCCACAACCCTGAGGTGTTTCTATTGTTTCACTTGAACGAGGAGAAGCTTGTCCAATCTCCTCATTGGGTGTAAGTTCAAGTGACAACAATCACCTCGCAAAAACACTCAAACCAAAACAAATAAAGAAAGCTACAATTCTCATAAGAAACAAACATAGACATTCTACTAAAGATGACAAACATAGACACTCTCAACACCCAATTCGACCCTAAAACATTATTAATGACATTGATGACCAATATCCATAAAAATCCATCAAAATTCATTGCCTCAATTGAGAAAACTCGCCACCCTCATACCTTGAGTAGATACCTTGGCTAGCCCACCCACCCTTGAGTCTCTAAAATTATAAATACATCATACGTCTTTCTAGAACTAGAAGTAGAGACCTCAAACCAGCTACACTCATTCATGTCAATGGTATAATCCCCCAAAAATGGTGGCACATTGATTTGGAGATTTCTAATAACAAAATTTTAAATCTTATGAAAAACACCATTGCATTGCATGTAGGAAAAATATGGCCATGAAACATGCTAACACTACTAAAAGTTCCTTAAAACCAAATAAGATTTAGATTTACAAAACAAATGTGATGTCATTCACTGAATTAATTTTCATTCAAATATTTATAATAATCAATTTCTAAATTATACACAATATTTTTAATGCCAATAATAATTACATCTAAATACTTTGTGAAAATAACTATCAAATTATACTATTACAACTATTGAAACAAATAATAATTTAAATATTATGAACAACACTAAAAATAAATTATATAAATTTAAAAAAAAATTAAATAAATCATCAAATATATTAAACTAAAATATCCTACCTTTATAAATGTTACATACACACATATAAATCAAACTGCGTTTTTTTTTAAAAACCATTAAACCCAATGCTTAAATCAATCTTTAAAACACTTAAACCCATAATTCCAAAATTACTATAATTTTGTACCCACACTCAACCATGGCCAAACCATATATGCATCAAAAATAGAGCAACCAACTCATACATCAAAGATTCTAATGAAACCTTTTCAACCTCAAAAACCCACAAAAGAAAATGAGCGCCCCCCACCAAATTGACTAATCTACCTAGCCTTGTCTTATCGTCTGAACTCACATTAATATTATGAAAACATTTAATGAAATATGAGCGTATGAAACCATTGAAAACAAGTTGAAATCGATCATATTTCCAACCAAAATCTATTTTTTTAATTTCACATTTAAAAAATGATCCTTGACGAGATCATGTAACGAGGTTATGATGGGAAACAAGCACCTCTCATAGGATACATTTGGATTCTTATTTTGATCCGTTAAATTTATGATTTTAAACTATCCTCCCTCTTATAACATTATACTTGGTTACCTTAAGACCCACTGAATAAAGGATATTGTATCCAATGTAAAATGCATATTTTAAGACTATTTATATAATCTAAGGTGACATAATTTTTTTTTGAAATTGTGAGTCAATAAAGAATATTCTAGAATATACATACACTTTACTAAGTATCTTTCATTTGATTCTAAGACAATTAAAGTGAGAGTTATCTTATCAAAGAATTTACTTGATTACGACAATAATTATCCTAATAAATTGAAATTTAAGATTAAGATTACAAATTTAACTCAATACACCAGTGATCAAATACTTCATAATCTTAAGCTTAGGTCATGAGATAGTAAACTTGATAAGGAAGTAAAACAACCAACACATTTACAACCAAAGATAATGTAATTGAATCATTACATACATAGTCCTCTCTAATTGTCTATAACAATAACACTATTATTGAAGATTATGGGGATGAATACTCTATAGATGAAACTTATGTTTTACGATACCCAAGAAAACAATATGGATATTCTACCTATAGATGAGTGTCAACATTATCATTAGCATATCTATGATTTCCTTACCAATGCACCATAGCCAACAAAGTCATCTCCTTATGACAAATTATATATAAATCCAAATAGCCATCATTACAATCAATTATATCTTTCACTAGCAAGATTAAATGTGTACACTATATATGGGGTCTTCCTTTGAGGATCCTACTATTGTCATTAAACAAGCAATTTTACATGTACATTTGAGCATAATTCAAAGAAACACTCATAATTACACAAAGAAGTTAAAGAGCTAGTGTATACACCTAGATTTTTTATTTATTGAGAATATCTCTTTGCAGACTCATCGGCACATCAATCTCCCTAATTTCATGTCCTAAGGAGTGCACCGTGATTGGGATGGATTGATTTTTAGTACTTTTTGATAGATTCCCCTGATGATCATCTGTTATATATGCCTTCATCCATCACATCTACTCAATTTGGCCTCCAATTCTTCACATTCTCCCTCGTCCCTCTTCTTTTTCATATTTTTTTGTTTCTATCTGACATCTTCGACCCAACCAAAGATGTGTTGTAGTACTCCCCTTCTTGACCTACATCATCAGCTAGGCTAAATAAATAATGTATTTTCTTAGTATGCCTATGGTTGTGTTAATGACATCGACTAAGTCAAATTGATGCTTTTAAGGTTTTAATTTACATTTATAGATTCCTTGATTGTCATTTTCCATAAGCAATATATCTAATTTAATTTTCTCGCACACTCAAAATCACCTTATTAATATGAAGAGAAATTAGAGCTTAGGAGATTAAACTTGAGGAAGGTTAGTTTATACAAGGTCTTTGAAGATATCAAGAAGAGAAATTGTATCATTAGTACACCTAGTGTTTGGAATCTCCAATTAAGGATACTTAGGTATTCTTCTTTCCATGTTGAGCTTCACCTACATCTCTCAAAAAGTTCCACTTACACCAATGAAGATATTGATGGGCCAAAAATTCAACTCAAGGTAAACATTCATATACTTTTTATTCATTTAGTTTGCAGGGGGAGGGGGGGAGGGGTGGGAGAGGTGGGGGGTGTGTGTGCGTGCATGTACTATATTGATGTTTTATTATCTTCCATTCTTAGATGAGATTATGCTTATTCTAGTGTATGTTATTTGTGCATGCTTTATTTAATTTATTTACAACTATTGGTTACGACCCATAGATTGGGCACCCTTTGGTTACAACCCATTAAATTTGATACATCTCAGTTACCTCTTAATATCATTTATCTCTCTTTATATTGTCTCTTTTACATATTGGACCTAGGTTGATCTTTGTTCATCAATTCCTTGCATAATCTGCTAAATATATCTTTGATACCCTCATTATACATAGCCCTTTCTTATATCTAGGTACCAGTTTGTGGAATAAAATTATTGTATATATTTTATATCTAGTATGGACTTTTGTTTTTCCTTTATTAGAAGATATTTATATTTTTTATCATATTTTCCATATGTACATTCTGGTGAACTCAACATGAATCTTACCCCACCGTTGTGTTGGTCATTTTCGCTTTTTTTATTTGCTTTTTAGAGTTATCAGTTTGTCAAGAATCCCTTGCTTTCCAAATTTCCTTTTTCCTAGCTTCTTGAGTTTTTCAATCATTTTAAATGATGTCTCCACTTAGGGTGTTTTTAGTAAGCATCAACCCATGTATATTATATGTGGGTAACTCTTTGTCCCTCTCATGTCCACCATTGAGATTAATCCCTCATGGTGAAATTTTCCTCAATCGCAATCTATCTAGTGCAATATTATTTTAATCTCTTCAAATAGTGATCAATTAAATCCTAATAATAATATCAAGGATCTTGATAAAAAAAATTATTTACACTCCATTTAGGAATGGAAACCCTAAAAACTCTATATCAACGATAAAAAATCTAACAATATTACCCCTCTCAACAATAATTTTAGTAATATTCCTCCTCTTAGTAACTCTAGTAAAAACCCTTCACTAGATAGTACACAATTTCTTGCTCATGTGATAGACTAAATAGCCCTTATGCAAGCTAGCAATAACAATCACATGGTCCAAATGCAAAATCATATTTTTTAAATGGATAATCAACCTCAACAATTTACTTGGGCTCAAACACTCTACATCAATGGAAAAAACATCTAACAATGTCACCCCTCTCAACAACTCTAGTAATCTTCCTCCTCTTAGTAACTCTAGTAAAAACCCTTCACTAGATAGTACACAATTTTTTGCTAAGGTGCTAAACTAAATAGCCCTTATGAAATCTATAAACAATAATCACATGGTCCAAATGCAAAATCATCTTTTTTAAATGGCTAATCAACCTCAACAAGTTACTTGGGCTCAACCTAATTCCAACCTTTCCCCCTTTATGGATGTTAATAGGAAAGTCAATCCCTAACCTCATATTTCTAACAAAATGCTTCAAATCCTCCAAAATTAACCTTTAGCTCCCCATATTTTTTCCATGGACATTGGAGGTATCTCTCCAACCATTATGCATAGTGCTATTATTCATACTACTTTACATCTTAGAGCATTTTTTAACCTCTATAAAGAGTGGATCAAACCCAACATGTATGCAACTAGCAAGTTTCTAACCAAAACCTTAGTTGGAGATGTTTTATAATGGTACAATCAACTTCCAACCCATTCAATTGGAAAGCTATAAGATCTAATCAAGGCTCTAGTCAAATAATTTTAATATCATGAACTTCCCAAAAATAACCATAGTAACTTCATCAATGCTAAAACATTATCTTAAGAATTTGCATATGAGTTCATCAAGAGATGGAAGTCTTTGTTGTATACATCCAATCATAACATGAGTTATGAAAAACTTTTCAATATTTTCATTAATCTTATAAATCCTCAACTCCAATACAAAGTAAGGTATTTCTCTCCTAAACTTTGGAAGAAGCCTGTGATCAAGCCAAATAAAAACATTGCCTTATGAACCAATTTGAACCTTCTCAAAAATATTTTCAATAATATTTTCAAACCATAACTATTTCAATTGATGTTACTACATCCCAAACCAAACCTCACCAACCATCTAAGTTAGGAGAGCCTTATTTCTCAAACAAGACAAAAAAATCATTCCTAGCATATCATCCCTTGAGTCCTCAAGAGCTTAAGTAAAGGATGACACCTTCCAGGCCAATGAGTTTTGAAACATCCAAGCCTTTCCCACCATGATATAATATCAATATGTTTGTTTGGTGGCATGCTAGTGTTGGTATTTCTCATGAAAAATTTTGCGAACTCAAGAAACTCACTTATGACCTCATGCTAGGTGATAACTTAAACCATGAAGTTATCACAAAGATCATTATAAATATTATCTCAAAGCCTCTAAAACTCAACCACATCAATCCAATCAATCCCAATCTCAACACCAACATAAAAATACTTGAAACATACATCCACAAATTTTTAATCCTAATATTTCCCCTACGAACACCTTTGTATATACAATTGGTATAAATAATGATCAATAATACAACAATTTTCAAGACATTAATGTAGTAAAGGTTAACTACCTATCTAATCTCACCCATAAATATCCCATCACAAAACTTAAGAATCCTTCTCAAGAAGACATGAACCTTGGTACATAACAACTAAGAATCCAACCAATGATTCACCCACTCTAACAATGGAAACTCAACCTAGCAATCAACCTCCTCCTACTATCAAAGCTCCCAAAGAGAACCCTATTATCCACCTAAATATCATTATGGTTCTTACCAAAACTTCTCTCAATGTAATTTCCTAGAATAGCTAAACATTATTCTTTATAATATCCCTTTGATAGAACACATGATAACATCGCCATACCATCAAAAAATTCATATACAACAATTTCAAGTTATTTAGGAATCACCTTCACCAAGTGAAATTGAACCACCTAGTCAACCTCTTGAAGGTCCAACTCCTACTAAAGTCCACGTCATTGACACCATATCTCATCCTCCACCAATAAAAAAATATCTATATACTTTCCTATGGATGATATAATCAAGGATGAAATCCTCTTTCGAGCCAATGACATCATTCTCTTCATTAATATCATAATCAATGATGTTCTATTGAGGAAAGTTCTTATATATAAAGGTTCAAGCATCAATGTCACTTCCCTATGGTTAATCAAAGAAATAATATATTCCAAAAATAATCTCAAGAAAAAAAGACTTCATTATTGTGGATCTGAAAAAAATAACCAAAATCCTCTTGGGTGCATTTTGATTCCTCTCACTATAGGACCCAAAACCGTATGCATCAAGCTCATAGTTCTTGATCTTCCACTTTATTATAACCAACTCTTAGGGATCCTTGGAATCATAACATGGTATTATTTTATTTTTAAAGTATCTAATTCCTAAATTTTATCCACAAAAGTGTTCGTTAAAAACATGAAGTTAATTATTAGAAAAGGTTCCTGGAAACCCTTCAAAACATGTTAATTCAGGGACAACTTGTGCATGGAGTAACAAAAGTACACATTTGATGGCAACTTAGACTGAATATATTCATTAAGAGATAAAAGATATAGATACATGAAACAATGTAATCACTACACATGGAACAATGATAAAAGATACAAAGGAAAACCATTTAAAAATAATATGTATTGATCTCTATAACATCGAAACCATATCCAAATAGATTTGAGTGCTGTATATAGAGTTTTACCCAGCATTGTCTCTTCATATTTCATCTTTTTGATATGCCCAGAAGGAGTGACTCTTCGCATTTTGACATCTATCATTATGCTTATATAGGTTGAACACATACAAAAAGATTATACCAAAGACAAAATGAGTGAAAATCACACATTTGTTCATTATATATACTCTACAATTTTTATAGCCTATTCTACACTCAACACTTTCCCAGACTTAAACATTTGTCTCATCCTGAGATAAAATTGTAGCACAGGATCCTAATCTAAAACTCAAACTAAGGAATTGAACCAAAAACATGAGTCACAATTATCACTCTAGGCAACATTTACCATTTTTCACCCTTTTCACACTACTTAGCCACCCTTTCATTTTTTCAACTATCATACTAGCCTATTGCCCTTTTGGGTATTCAATATACTCGCTTAACCAGGTGGCCTCCCTTTAAGTTTTTTTAACCACCCTGGCCCCACTCTTATTGCTTAAGGTCATCCTTAAAAAGTATGCTAATAGTTTTTAAAATTATAAAAATGGAATTGCGCATTATGTACTATGTAGGTGATGACATACTCTATATTGGTTGTGTAGCAAGTTGTTGCAAGGATGGATCTGCTGAAGAAATCGATGAAGCACTTGGTCTTGTAGAAAATTTTGGTGGATGCTATTGTAGTTTTTGGATATTTGGATGCACATTTGTGGCACTCTTCTTCTACTGAAGTATTTGTTACAACTATTATGGGGGAATAAATTATGGTTCATCAACAATTTGTGCAATGGAGGCATCAGTCTAGGATGAGTTTTGCTTGAGCATTTTCTAGTCAGTCAGCACTTCTCATACCATAGTTAGCAATATATGTAGTGGGACTTGAATCACCATCATGTTCTAAATATATTCATCATCTGTCATGGTGATGAGTATTTATCATTTGACACTTTGATCTAAATATCTTGTGTTAGATCCTCCATCTGATCTGCATGCCTCTGAGCTTGAATATGGTATGCATTGCTCATGATTTCACATGAGATATGGCATAAAAATCAATTTCATATACTTCATTCTATTATTTGTGACAACTATTGGTTTTATATTCATTGTTCATAGTTTGAGATCTTCCTATAGTTGTTGTAATTTTCATATTGGCTCATATAAATTCTAATGAGAATGTTGGTTTGCTTGGAGTATTCAAAAATTAAGAGGTAAAGAAGTCTGATCAAAGTGAAGGATTTATATATTTGTAATATTATTAATATATTTGAGATTTTAATAGATCTTTAATTTAGAGGAGCGAGTATAGTGGAGCGGGTATAGATGAGTGAGTATAGAGGAATGAGTGTGGAGGAGTGAGTTGTAAAAGAACTGGGACTTTGACATGAGAGGTCATGGAGAGTAGGAGTAAGATTAGATTAGTTATCTCAAATGCATTTTTAATGGAGAAAGATTGTAAAAACTTGAATTTGTAGGGCCTTTGTGTGTCTTAGGACAAGACACTTGTATAAGTCTGAGTGAGTGTTAGCAAAGGTAAGAGGAAAGGATAGTTTGAATAATTTAGAATTATTTGTAAATTAAAATAAATATATGTTTCAAGAAGGACTCCAAGATTTAAAGGAAGGAAAAGTTAAATGAGAAGTTGAAGAGCCTATTTAGGCAAGTGTGTGAAGAAGGAGAAAATAGACCATTTGTTTGAATAAAATATCCATTTGCTCTCATTCAAGTGTTACTGTGTGTATTAGTCTCCTTACTTTGTTTATTATTGTTTGCCAATCTTGTTATTCATTCTTTCTAGTAAATTATATCCAACATTGATCAAAATACATGGGATCTTAAATTTCTAAATCCCAAGACACAATATTCTCATAATTAATACTATCAATATCGATCCCTTACCTATTTTCATTAACATGCATCTCAATTTGAAGTTATCATTGTTGACTTTAATAATGATGAACCCAGTGATCTTTAAAACATTTCTAACACCACTCACTTACTCCCATATATCTTAGAATGTATTCCTCCATATATCATACCAAGAAATCAATCCTTTCCCTTGACTGATGATGATAATAAAAAATCACCCCCTTATAATGCCAATGAAGATTCATATGAAAAATAATCTTATGAATGCGATGACAATGGGAGTGCTAAGCATTTCTAAGAACAACCTTTACTCTCCCCTTAATTATTTAGTCAACTTAATGTGTCCACCAATGATACTTACAATGGAAATCCACAAGACCTTAGTCAAACATGTTTAATTTCACCATCTTATGATGAAAGCTATAGTTTCCAAATCTCAATTAAGACATAAGGATGTGCTTCATTATCAAAATACCCTTGCTAAAATGAATGTCCTAAATTGAGATGTTAACTTAATACATCTTTCCTATGAACTTGATGTTCAATTTAATTCAAGTGATGAAGAAGAAGGTGATGAGATATATGATTTTATATCTCTCATTAATACACCTTTGGAAAACTCCAGATGGGTAATCCAGTAGATTTTAACTTTTTCCTCAAATCCTCAACAATGATCACTTTACAAAATAAAATTTTGATAAATCTATTGTCATTAGCATTGTCGATGACATTCAATTTTCTCCAAATGGTTCTAATGTTATCAGCCAAGCTAATGATTTTCAAGCTCAACCAGAGAATTTTAATTTTATCATCCAAGGTGACAATGTTTAAGTTTGATTACTTGGTTATGACTTCATCATCCAAGATGATGATGTTAAGTCTTGATTACATTGTTTAGACTTCATCAGCCACCCAATTCTAAATTCATCAGCCCAACTAATGATGTTCAAACTTAAATTCAGAACATAACAAATTTTGACTCCATTGGCCAGGCCATTGATATTAAACACAAAACAAAAAAAACTCTTAAGTTTAACGACCCACCTGATGATGTAAAAATAAATAAAAACACCTCCTATAGACCCATTAATTACCCTAGATGCCAAGGTCATTGTTGTAAGATAGAATTAGACAAAACATGACAGTGAAGGTAATCATTACTTTGATCTTATGATTGATATTGCATACCATAGATAACACATTAGGACATCTTACAATGCCCATCCTTTCATCAATTCAAACTATTGGGCATCTTATGATGCCCACTCTCATTATTCCCTAAAATATGGGGCATATTATGGTATCTTCCCTTTCCTAACATTGCACAACCATAAATACAAAAATTGCATCGCTAAACAACACAACAAGAAATTTAAAATTATAAAATTTGATGTCAAAAAATTAGTGTTAAAATTGGATTACAACTATGACAAAAAGGTCAAATATGCCCAAAAGTGGTAAGATTCATATATTATCAAAGACATCCTTTGACCATGCACCTATCAATTACAAACTAATGAAGAGCATATTTTCAAAGAGCCAACCAATGCTCAGTTTTTAAAAAAAGTATTACGTTTAACATATGTTCTTCATAGTTTCTATTGTGTCCATGTTTTTAATTTCTTGCACATAGTTAGACATTTAGTGTAGTTCATATTTTATGCTAATGCTATTTGAATGTTTCTTCTAACTCCCTTATGTTTTAGCTTATCCTACTTCATCTCCTTTATTTTTTTCCTCTAGACTCTTCTCTTACTTGTTTACTACTCTAGGATTTTTCAATTCATGAATTGCATGGTAAGATCTTTGGAAATATAACCAAACTCTCCTCAAAAATGTTCATCCCCTATAACATTTCCTTCAGGTTTTCCCTCACTTTATCTTCCCTTTTTTCATTATCTTACTCTTCAACTCTAGGCTCCCTCATATTTTGAACACTTTTGAATTTTACCTCTTATTACTATTTGTTACACGTAATGGTTTCCCCCCTCTTTATTACTACTTCATTGAGTTGCTTTGACCTCTCTACATTTTTTGTCTCCTCACTTTATCCTACGTATTTTTACATTGCCTAGATTTCAGTTTGTGAGTTGTGTGGTAAGACTTTGGGGAATACAACCATGCCCTCCTCATGTGCACCCACCTCCTTTACTAGCTTCTCTATTTTGTTGTCTCTTTAAACCATAACTATGTGTTTTCTTTGAAATCTGAGGCAATGATCAAGAGTGGTTTTTTTATACTTAGATTCAATTATATCCTTGTGTGTAAAAACCATTGCAATCTATCTACATATCTCTCATCCATATTTTACCCTTTCATATGATGAAATTCTTAAATTTGTTTATCATTGTATGATCGTCGCTTTATAATTTTTTTGTGATTAGATCAACCCAATCATTCTCATGTTCATCTCTATTTTCCTTATTTTTTGCCTTCCTTTGGGCACACCAAGATTAGTTTTGAAATTATACTCTTTTCTAAGGTACAAGTCTAAGAGTATATAAGCATATTGGTTTCTAGGTTCTCTTCATCGGTTAGGTGTACGCTCTTTTGTATTAGTCATTTTATGTACCCATTGTTAGTCTTCCAAATTCGCATGGAAGAAGAAAATAATAAAAGTAAAAAAAAAAATTCAAAAGCTAAGAAACTAGAGCAAAAATAAAAATGTAATTTTAAAATGCAAAATATCTTTCAAAAGTAAAAATCACCAAAAAATATGATCATATCATGGGCCCACCCCATATCCTAGTTGAAGCTCAAACTACATATTTTGACCTTATGGTAAAATATTTGAGTGCAGTAGGGTAGGAGGCTTCATTTACATCATTAGTGCCCCATGTATTTTCACATAAGTACCCAATCTTTATAGTTAACCGATGGCTCTATCAAGGTCCTAAGGAACAGGGAACACATTATGGGAAAGTATGATCATTTTACTTTTCATGGATATAGCCTTCGTGGGATGATTTATATATTTCACTAGTTATCCAAAGTTGTATGTTTGTTAAGTGGGGTTTTCTAGGGCCTTGATGTTGAAAACTCTTAACCTTTCCAAATAAATTAGTGTCTTATTTTCAATTAACATGTTTTCACCTAGTGGCACCCTTTATTCCCTCCCTTAATTATTTCTCCTGATAGGCAAACTTTTTTCCAAAACACTTACATTTTCTATATTTCATATTCTTCATCTCTTTCAAATATGTTAACAATATGACAACACTAGTATTCAAAGGTTTTCCTTTAAATTTCCCACTTTGAATAGAAGTTACATCTTTGAGTTGTTGTGAGATGCTCTCTTGGTCATTGCCTTATTTTTTTTTAATTCATCTTAATTATGTGTCAAACCTTGATATTTTATTTTCTTTCTCTCGAGTCATTTATAACTAATTTAGTATTTCCCTTATGGTCATATGGTCCCATTTTACTATTTCTCCTTTTATTACTATCATTTACTTCAAGTCATTGGGACCTAATCTAGCCTTTACCTCATGGTTATTTACCCCCTGTTATCTCTTCCCTTTCATTTTACTTTTATAATAATGAATGTGTTTTCACCTAAGTGGCACACTCTATTCCCTCCCTTCATTATTTCTCTTGACGGGCAAACTTTTCTCAAAACTCTCCCATTTTTTGTATTTCATATTCTTTGACTCTTTCAAACATGTTAGCATTATGACATCACTAGTATTCAAAGGCTTTCCTTTGAATTTTCCACTTCGAATAGAAGTTGCATCTTTGAGTTGTTGTAAGATGCTCTCCTAGTCATTACTTTATTTTTATAGAATTCTTCTTAGTTATGTGTAGGACATTGATCTTTTGTTCTCCTTCTCTAGAGTCATCTAGACCTAATTTAGTATTTCCCTTATGGTTTTATGGTCCTATTTTATCATTTTATCTATTTATTACTATCCTCTCCTTTGGGTCATTAGGTCCCAATCTAAATTGTACCTCAGGGCTATCTAGGCCCTTGTTATCTCTTCCCTTTCATTTTATTTTTCATTAGGTCTTTTCAACCTAATTTTTATTTTACCACTATGGGTATCTAGATTTCCTTCCTTATCCCCATCTTTTCTAAGAGTTTTGCATACTTCCATCATTAGACCCTTATGCATGTGTTTGTATTATTTTTATCTATTTTTAGCCTTATATCATTAGGGTTACTATATGCAGTTTATCCACCCACTACAATCAAGATTAAGGTATTTTCATGCATATATTTCAGTGGAAAGATAAGTCAATGTATGCATAGGTTACTTTCAATTATTTAATTCAATTATCATCATTTATTTACAGCACTTGTTTTTATTTTGTGCTACTATGATCTTTCCCAAACCATAATCCCACATTACACTATTGTGACATGTGATGAGATATGGGTGGGGCATATGTATGCACCTATATTTGTTATTTACTAATGATTTCTCTTTCAAGATTTGTCTACGCATCAATCTTCCTGAATGTGTGTCATAAACAGTGCACTAGGATTGGGGTCAGTCGGTTGATGGTGCTTTGTGAGACCCATAATGATCATGTATTATATCTACCTTCATCCATCATTGTCTACTTATTTTTGCCTCTATTTATTCCCAGTGTCCCTTTTCCTTCCTCTTCTTCATGTTTGTGTGTTTCTAGCTAATGTCCTCAGCATAGTCAAAGACATCTTGCAACACTCCACTTCTTGGCCAACATCATTAGCCAAGGCAAAGCATACTATATTTTCTCAATACACATGGTTGGGCCAATGACATCAACTAATTCTAAGTAATTGTTTTTAGGTTTTAATCTATATTTATGAGATCCCTGAATGTTATTTATTATAAGCAAGACATCCAATTTGCTCTCTTCATAAAATAAATCCAATTTAATAATTAAAAAAGGAATTAGGGCTCATATTACACTTGAAAAAGGCTAGTTTATATAAGGTCTTTGAAGATATCAAGAATAAATGTTGGTGAAGCATCAAGGATAGGGTCTATCAAAATAGTACTTAACCTTACAGTGAATGCTTATAGTCTAAGATGAGCACATTTCTCGATCTCTACACAGAAACTAATTGTCAAGAATGCATAAAATTGTAAAACACTCACATCACACTTATTCTCATTTCAAAATACTCAAAATGAGAAAAACACTCCCAATCAGAATTCGTTATAGCACTCTCAATCATCATGTAAGCATAATTCTGTAACAAGTTCAGTACCAATTACAAATTCTCTCCTTAAGCTTTTCAAAACTTAATTACTACTCTTATTAATACGTCTACCAATCCTAGCACAATACTACAAGTTCTATAATCTTTCATAACACATCTCAATGCTTAATGCATCTTTTGGGCCTCTCTGTGTTATTTCAAGATTCAATTATTCTATTAGTCTGTACGAGACTCCTTCCAAGCCCCAGCTATCTCATAGTCTAGAAAAGACTACTCTCTGAGTTCCATCACCATCTCATTCTTCTAAGTTCCAATGACCTCCTCAAAGCTGTCTGTTGAGTCGTTCCAAGCTACTGCGAGCTTCTCAATTAATATAAAGAACAATGGTCCATAGTCTTTGTAATTGACAGTCTGATGTGGCAAGGAATAAGTCTCGCCAATGGTCTTAAGTCTTTAAATACGTGTAAACATGTTTCTCAGTCACCCGATCAAAGAGAATAAATGGTAGTCAGGGTCGTTTGAGCTTGAAACTCAACCACAAGTTAATGAAAGGTAGTCTACAACTTAAAACCCATCATTCTTGGAGGTAAATAAACTCAGGGTAACTTAGATAAAGCTGTAACTTGAAGAATAAGTAACATCACTAAGTTTTAAAAAAAACTTTAAGAATGAAGAATAATCTTAGGATAAGCTTAAAAATATAAAACAAGCTTACATAAAGCTTAGTTTGCTTACCTTGATATCATACATAAAAGGACCGCCATTATGGAGATCAACTTGACTTGAAACACTTGTTTTCTAAATAATCTCTTCTAAGAATGACAATGCTTTTTGAAGTCGAAAGATGATTGAAAAAGTAAGAAATTCCTTTTACAATGTTTTCTATTCTTATAAACTTATAAAACAAATTTTATTAATTAAAAAAAGAATTTTTTTTTGGGTAATGCAAGATTGATTGTGGATTTATATATTTCTATATTAGAAATTGAAATAGCAAGGTACTCCAAGTTTTTGGAATATTCAATTAAGAAAAATTAAGTAGTCATCTCTCCACATTAAACTTCATTTAAAACATCTCTCATAAGATTTTACTTGAACCAAGGAGGAGATTGATGAATCAACCCAAAGTAAGTATCCAAGTTCCTGTACTCTTTTTTAATTTATTTTGATAGATAGATAGATATGTGTGTACATTTGTTATATTGATATATTAAATTGTTTATGTGCTTAGATTAGATTATGTATGTTAGTGTATGTTATCTTTGCATGCTTTGTTTATTTTATTTATATTTATTGTATACAATTTATAGATTAGATAACTTTTGGTTATAGTAGACACTTTTTTGGTGACCACTTAATGTATTTTATCTTTTTTTAATTTATCATTTTTAAATCTTGAATATATATGTGTGTGTTTATTAGTTATTTGCATAGATCTCTTAATTATATTTTTGATGCCCTAGAATGATATTATTATATATTGGATCTAGTATGGTCTTTTACCTTTTTTCTATATTAAAAGTATTTATATTATTGATCATATTTTCCTTATGTATAATTGGCATGTTCTATTTTTAAATTTAGTTAAAATAAAACTATCGGTTATCATAAATATATGTGTAAGTCAATCAGCTCAGCATTTTAGCTAAATAGGAGGTCATTAGTTCGAATTGATAAGGGCATTTTGATTGTAAATGGAAGGTTAGCATAGAACATTATGATTGTTTACATGAGAGTCCAATAATTGAATCAAAACGTGTGTGATATCATCAATGAATTATGTGCTACTAGATTATGTGGCATTTATGATCTATGATGTGTCTTTTAAATTCAATATTCTATTTGGTTTGCATACGTTTCCTTTTTCATCATGTAGCCAACTTACATCTTACTCTCATTATTATTATTTTCCACATGCATCTTCTTTTTCATCAGCCTTTTTTGGATTCTCCCACATTTACCATTTTCCTACTCTACTATTTGCCTATTATTCTAGTGCCAATTTCACTTGAGTTCATACATATTGCCCGATCACTTATTGGCTACCTATTATTTTCCCATCCACATATTTTCTATATGGATTGTGATAGATCCCTATTGCCTGCTTCTCTGGTACCCATTTATGTATTTTTCTACCCTGCCTATCTAATTATTGCCCTTCTCATGTATCCTACTTGCCACCTTTTATTTATTACATCCAAGCATATGTCTGACCTATTTCACAATCCATCTATCCTTTAGGGCTCATTATTCAACATTGTCAGTGTCTATAACCCCTAAATTCAATCATTTTTCATACCCTCGATCAATATTAGCTTGCTTTGGTACTTTGTGACACACTTAGTAGGGTCAAACCCATTAAATTACTATCAAAAAAATTCTATTTCATAGTAATAAGTATCAATCATATCTAAAGCATCTACACTTGTTTCCCTTCATATGTTCATTTACCAACTTAATCGTCATTGTATCACCCCTATTATCACCTATACAATGGAGAAACTCAGTCTCCATATCTCTCAAGTCCATCTTTTTATTTTTGAGAAACACTTAGGCCTATACAAGATAGCATCTCATGATAAAGTTTAAGTTTAAAGTCATATAAGCATCTATATCTTCGGATAATTAGATTATATAGGTGTAAATTATCATCTTTCATAACCTATAGTTAGTTGTTTGAATTTGTATGGAGGATCTAACCAATTATTCAGCATTGTTTTTTATGAATCCATATAGAAGAGGATAACTCGATATCAATTTTTTTGCATTGTCATGCACCTTACTTTAGTCAAAATCTCAAATCCATAGTTGACCTCACTAATATACATAAGTCAATTCAGGTGTAGTATAGTAATAGACTAGGTTAGTAAGGCCTATACACATTCTTTAAGTGTCACCTTTATTTTTAGTAATGTACCCAATCCTTGTAGTGATTGTTGGTTGAATAGGTCTTAAGCAATAGATAACACTTTTGGGGAGGTAGTCACCTCATTTGTATTCAATCATATATCCAATAATCATGGGTCATAGTTACTAACAATATTTGTTGGTCCAATCATATTTGGGATGGGTGTCCTAAGGCTACATGTCAAAAGTCTGATATTTTGGAATTTATTGGGATATCTAAAATCTCCTTATTGGTGCCTCATACATTCTTACCCTCTATCTATTCTTACCTTGAAAAACATATTTATTATTTGACCACCTCCCAATTATCTTCTTTTCTCTTTCCAATGCATTATATTTGACTATAGTTTCAACAACTATTAGGCTCCAAAGTATAAGATAACTAGGCATTTCTCCCAAATAAACAATAATATTCACAACTTGTTATTTATTTCCCCACTCACTCTTATCAATTATTTTATTTTTAGTATCATTTTAATAACATCAAGCATATCCAAGCTTATTTAATTTCATTGTATCACCCTTGCCAGAATGAATTTTTCCCTCATATTACTAACGTAATAAAATCAATGTTTTTAAGCTATCTCAGCCTTCCTATAATTATTAAAATAAAAAAATCCATTCATTTAAGTTTTATAATTAGCACGAGTCTTGATTTTCAATTACTTTCATTACCAATCATTATATTCAAATTTATCACTTAGGTCTATTCTGATTATTGGTTTTGCATTCATTTTCATTGGATTGCATTCAAGACATATTTAAGCTAACAAGTGCCAATGAATAATCATGGTCGGTATCCTAATCTTCATCATAGCATAAAATCAAATCAATACACAAGTACACGATAACATATGGTGAATTACAGCGAAATAAGTTGTTTGTGTGTGTGTGTGTGTGTGTGTGTGTGTGTGTGTGTGTGTGTGTGTGTGTGTGTGTGTGTGTGTGTGTGTGTGTGTGTGTGTGTGTGTGTGTGTGTGATGGAGCCTCAATGTTCATATACATCATCATCAATACACAAAAAAGTACATCTATGTTCTAGTGCATCTCTCTCTCTCTACAATAATGCCACTAAAATTGCATGTCCTCCTCAGTAGCCTCCTTTGGTGCATCAAGTCCCTAGTTTTGAGAAATACTTTAGTCCTCAAAATTTTTATGCTCCAAACCAAACATTTTCTATTATTTTTAACCCAAACTTGTCCACCATACATGTTTTCATTAACATTTTGTTGCTCTAGACCAAATGCATGACCATTTATGTAGAGCTAACCTGGTACCATTTCTATAAACCCACATATCACACCTCATGTTGGTATTTTTTATAATTTTGGATATTTAAATTTGACCAATAACCTTACTACATATTGACCCAACATCATTGCTCTACAACTTAGCCTATAACATGTCATAATATTAATCTATTAATTGAATGTTTATATTTTATTTATTTTTATTATAATTACTTATCCCATTTATCACATTCTTTCATTTGATTTAATTTTCACATATTCTTATTGAGATATTGATCCCTACTCACTATATGGACAAGTGATGAGCCTCTCGAAGGCATAAGTGTACATTCCAAAATGTATAACTAACACTTTTGGTACTTTTAACCTCCCAATCAGAATTGCGGTGGACCAACTAGAGGAATATTATCTTGATAAGGTTTTTAGGTCCTTACATTATGCCCTCATTTTTGCCTTACATAATTCCTTCAAAACATTTTTTTCATTGTCCTCTAACCTCATTCATAAGACATTGTGTTCTCATTTTATCCCTCTAGGCATCCCTTGTACATACTCTACCCTAGTCATATTTTTTCAAAATACTCGATCAGGATCAAACATGTACCTTTTTTATTTCTTCCCTAATTTAAGTCAACAACAAAGGTCATCAACCTAAATGGAATATAGGTTTTATATTTATTAAATAAATAGCATATCCCCAAGCCCAGTTCCAAACATAACTCAATTTCTCTACTCTTGAACTCACACCTATAACATATTCCTCCAATGGATAGTTAAAGACACAAACAAGGTAAAGAAGCTTCAACATATGAATATTTTTTCCAAAGACATGACTTCAACCCAACAATATAGGAACACCAAAAACTATACCCAAGTCTAATGTAGCACCTACCATTGTCTATTAGGCCTTCTCTATCCTTCTTGGCTTAATCTATGACATTTCATCTCATGACAAGACTACTATGGTCAAAATAAGAGATTAATGTACCACTAAGTCAACCCCAAGTAAGTATTCCTTTTCCCTAAAATATTTCATTAAAAGATGCATGTTGGTCTACTTATTTACATTACATGTTAACTTTTCCTATTTCCATCCTCATTTCCTTGCACTTATTTTCCCAATATATCCCCCACTTATATATTATTTGAGTGTTGTAGTTACCTAATTTTGATACAAGTCATGTAGTCACATCATTTTGTCCCCCTTTCATATCTTTGGTTTATTTTATTACATTTTTTCTATTATTGGTAAACATTCCCTTCAAATAGGCCCCTTCATAGTCTTGCATCTTCCACATTTTCTCATGAACACTTTCACATCTGACATTTATCTACTTCAGAATCCACCAAATTATTTTATAATTTTTTAAATCTCCATTTTTGAGCCTTTTTCCACCTTACCCATTTTCGGTGCCACCAAAACTGGTATGACCACTTTCGATCCTATCAAAATGGTCAAGTTATATATTGGTCCTTTTACTACCATTCCATGTTTTCATGTGCCTTGATTGTTATCTTTCAGGCCTTTCCTTGATCAACCTACATGTGAATATGTGTCATTATGAGTTCAAATATCCCTATATATACACATATACCTTAATTCATTCATCACCTCAAACTTTCCACTAGTATTCTAAGTTACTAATTACATGATGATTATATCTATTACACACTTATCAAGGAGACTGCACATTGATCATATTCTAACATTATCAAAAAAATTAATGTTTTATGACTCTATACTTGTATCAAAAGAAGGATTACATTTAGGACCATGCATTATTAATTTATTATCATAGGGAGATAATTTTTATGATCATCTCACATTTATGATGTGACATTCATATGCACTATAATTATATTAAGCCCTAATTCTCACACAATGATATGCAGCTATAACTTTCAAGGGGGTCTGGTCCAATTCACTTTGCATATTTAGTCTTGGATGTGTTAGTTTTATTGTGTTGTGTTTAGGTTACCTTAAAGGAAAAGAGTTTCATATTTCTATGTACATCAATTATGTTCATTAGATACAAGCTTCTAGACTTATATTATTGTTGAAGGATTTAAAATCATTTTAGACCTAGAGGAGATAAGGTAGAGGCTTCTCTCATATTAAGTATGGGCCATTCAAACACACTATAACTACATTAATATAATATTCTCACATAGTGATATGTAGCTACAATCCTTATGGGAGATTGAGACTATTTACTTTGCATAATTTGTATTGGATGTGTTGGTTGGCTTATGTTAGGGTTAGGGTTACCTCAAATGAGAGGAGTTTATAATTTATACACAAATAATTTATTCTCACCAAACATAGTATTCTAAATGTATGTTTTTGAATAATAATCTCAAAAAAAATTGGACCCAAGTACCTACACAACCATTTTCAACCTTGCTAGACCACATTTGAAAAACTAGTCATATTCGGCAGTCAAAAATGGTCATTTTCATTTTTGGTAGCACTAAAATTGGTCACCTACTTTGCTCACTATCATTTTTATATAAGATCTTTTTCAAATCTCTAAAACCTATTTTCTAATTTATCAGTCACTTTTCAAACATGAGTCAAATTTATGCAGGCATGTCTCTTTATCCATATCTTTACCATTTTAAGGTACATAGTTCTATCTCTCTATTTCCTATCATATACTATGATAGGTCTAATTTACTATATTTATTTTATATATCCCTTTGTGCCATTTTTTTACATAATTGGTGTAGTGTTTTTAACACTTGAGCACCCTTTTTATAAAACATTTTGGTGAACACCTCATTTTTTAACATATCAACCTTATGGTTTCATGTTTTCTTTCACTCTAAGGTTTTTTTTTTTGTTGTTTCAAATTTTATTTATCTATAGTTTCACTTTACAATTGTGATAGATCATTAGCACTAACTTATTTCATGTTTTATAAGCTTACATCTTATACCAATTAAGAAAGTTAGATCTATAATCCTTACTAGGAAAAGTGATAGATAGAGTATGAAAATATTGATTTGGCTCAAATTATTTTGGTTAGTATTCATTCTTGTTCAAAATATAAAATGGTTAGCATTAATTATCTTATTTATTATTTTCGTGATGATGAAGCATGTGATTTGAATGATGAAAATGCATATGTTAAACATGATAGCACTTGTGATGCCAATACTTTTTTATGGTAATACATGTAATGCCATTACCAATGCTTGTGATTCTAATGCTTCTAATGATGACTATTTTTCAAAAATCACTATTACAGATAAACATTATTTAGTTTTCTTTGAAAATTTTCTTTCCATGATTCCTACATATATTGATGGCATGATTTATGTTGCTAGAGACGAATAAAATAAGGTGAAGTTGGCTGAGGAATCTACACCTAAGAATAAACATATTACAAATGGATAATAATTTTCTTTCACCTAGTAGATGTCTCTTTATACATTATTTCAAGAGGCTAGTGAACCTATTTCTCTTACTTTTATGTCTCCTTCTACTATTTCAACTCAAGGTACTATGACTATTCCTACACGGTCTAGTACCTTTTTTTTCCTCCTACTATTTGTATATTTCTCGATCCACTTCTCAAACTACATCTTTTAGTCATGGTCTTGGTTAAAACAACATAACATCTATTCTTACATGTGTCATTACTATTATAGCTCCTACATGTGTCATTACATCTCAAAATACATTGATTCAACAAGTTATTCAAGATATGCAAGTATAAATTCGATAACTTTCACAAGGATATCAAGGACCTCATCATGCAGTTACTTCTAATGAGATACTACACAACGCATTGGCTCATGAGGTATTTACCTAACCTTTGCCTAATATAATCATTGTGCCTAAGTTTTAGATATCTAATGGCAAGGGTGATCATTAATGTCATATTCAATCTTTCTATTTTTCATGTTTATTTTGTACAAAATAATTAATTATTGACTAAGATATTTCATAGAAGTATCAATGACTATTTCTTAGATTTTAATTACACCCTACCATCAAGCTCTATGCATTATAATAATTTTTTGGATGATAGTTTCTTATCCTATTTTTCCATTAATATTGGCCAAAATGTCATGGTTTTACAACTAGTGCAACATAAACAAGGACCTAATTAGCCTAATTTAAATGTCCTTAATTTTAAATTATGCTTACAAAGATGTCTCATCAACTACTTAATATTGAATTACAAAGCATTTTCTCCAATAGTTTGCTTCAACCTATAAAATACAAAGATATCTTTAACATGTATGGATCATCTTTTGATATCCTTTTTCATAAGTTCACAACTATGAGATAAAACTTTTAGAGGCCAACATGCTTAAACAAATGGCTAATCCCCATATCTCTAGTGACCCAAAATATTGAGGTAAATCAACATTCAAGGATGAGGTTGATGATACTATTGCCAATTTTAAAGCTAAGAATGACATCAAAAACGTAGTAAATATGTTATCATAACCACCTAATAGGGTTGTCCTTCCTTCTTAAGTGTGTAGAAAATTTACACGGTTAGTTGAGCATTGTCACCAAGTGATTAAATGATTACTTAGTTAAAATATGATTTATTTACCTCCCTTGTGTCAGTTGGGCATATCTTGGCCGTTACCTAAATATTATGATATGAATGCATATCATGATTATCATAGAACTTCATGTCATGGTACCAATAGATGTTTTGCATTGAGACATAAAATATGAGATCTAATTGATATTAATGTTTTTCAAGTGTTAGGACACAATACAAAATAAATGAATTAGTTGCTCTAATGAATCAACATTTAAAAATATTTAATAATCCATTACCAAATCATAATACTAAAAACATATATAATGTTCACATGGAAACACCTACGCAACAACCAATAGTTTTCAATGTGCATATTTTGAATGGTTTATTTGTTGTGGTTAATAAAGAGGTTATTTATATTACAATTTGACCATGAGATTATAACAGACATTTCCAATAATAGTTAAATTTTCATATAATCCTATATTGATTCACATCCTATGGTTACAAATGGCATTATGGTTGATAATTGTTTGAGTTTAAACTTATGTCCAATGTCATTTCTTGCTAGTAGAGGGTACACTCTACCATAGTTATGTGGTACAACCATGGTTCTTAAAGGTTTTGAAGATCTTACATGGACACCTATCAAATGTATCATATTGCATGTCATTGTAGGTTCAAGACCCTTTTAATATTGTTTCATGTATTATCAGAGAAGGAAACATGTGATTTAATGTTTAGACATCCATGGATTAGTCGAATTACATTTATTCCATCCACATTAGACCAGTGTATTGATTTTGTGCGTAATAACAAAGTAGTTACTTTTTAAGGCACATCTTATGAGGCACCTATACAACATTAGCAACAACATGTTCTATTCTCTAAAGTATAACATAAACATAGAATCATACAACCTCAAGCTACAACATCTACAATTACAATACCTACTCCATCACATCCTAAGGTAGTTTTATCACCACCTCTTGTGGACATTCATGGTAAATCAACTCATAAGGTTTTAACTATACTATACAAACAAAGTGATTTGTTCAAGAGGAGACAACTAATTACCATGATGATTACACTCTTAGTGACAGTGATTTAGGTTATTATACATCTCGTGCTCCATTCTAGATATTGCTAGTGAGATGATTCAAGATACCATATAGCTCATGATTATATTTTTAATACTTTTAGAGACACATCTGAATCCTCACATTCATGGTCCATGAGATCCTAATACTTTTATCATGAGGAGGAATGGGAAACCTATTATGTATATGATGGAAATTTAGATGAGGTTATTGGTTAGAATTTTTATTGTTTCTCATGCGTTTCAACAAAATAATTTACTATATATAGCTTTTTTTATTTGTTTCCTCTATTTATCATGCTTTTCATGTGCCTTATTCTCTAGTGTCATGTATGGATTTTGGATTCTTAAAACTTCCTTATGGATTTTTCATTGCTTTTCTCCCTTGAGTTAATTAATTATTTCATGTTTCTTTTTGGATTAAGATTTATGTTCTTAACTTCTTCTTTCATGTGTCTAGTTTGCTTTGTCATTCTTCTAGCCCCATTGGTTTATGTTGATTATTTTGTTGTTTTTTCCCTTGCCCATTTTGATTGATGTTTCTTATTATAAAATCTTGCATGGACTTCCTAATGATATATATATCATTAGGAAGTCCATGCAAGATTTTATAATAAGAAACATCAATCAAAATGGGCAAGGGAAAAAACAACAAAATAATCAACATAAACCAATGGGGCTAGAAGAATGAAAAACCATACATTGAATTTTAAGGGATGTTGTAGGTTAATAGGAATCCTCATCTTCGTTCTTATTCTCACTTTCATCCCTTGGCTTGTATCTTACCTAATTAATCTATGTCCTCTTGTTTTTGACTCTTTGCTTGTTTCTTATTTCATTTTGGCTTCTACTCATGGCTTATTTCTTTTTTCCTTGCCCTATTATTTTTGTGCCTCTTCGCTTGTCTCTTGTGTGGTTTAATTATTCTATAAAATCATAAAATCCAAAATCATAATCAAATACAAAAATGCATTTTTCTTTGCCTTTATCTTTGTTGGTTAAATAGCTACACATTGTCGCATATAATTGTTTATTTGCCTATGCTATAGGATTATATATACATGTTACACATGTGATTTTCATAATATTTATTTGAGTTAGATGAAATATATACAAGTTGCGTATGATCATGGATTTACACATCATTTGGGCTTTATCATGCCCACACCCGAGGGCATTCTTAGAATGGGGGCATGCCTAAACTGGCAAAATATTTTCTAGTGAGTTTATAGTATTATCCTTCATACTTTCCATTATCAAATATGGCTTTATACTATTTCACATATATCCTCGATCTAGATTACAACTTGTGTGCTTCATTACATGGATACATTATGGTTACATTACATGTTTTCTTGCCGTCACTATATTTGCTTGATTGATTATGTATTTGTGCTTGTACGTGTGTGTAATTTTTTGTATTTCTTGTCATGTCTTGTCTCATGTTGTCCATAGAGGATCCTCTAGTCATCATGTTGTATCATGTTTATATGATTCATTATTTGTTTTCTTTTAATCACCTTACTCCATTTGATGACTTCATTTACTATATGTGGTTAGATGTTTGTGCATGGTTATATTGATTGATTGTCCTATATGATATCATATGCTTGGTGCCATCATTTATATCATGCATGTTATTACTATTTGTAGTATACTATGCGGTACCTATATTGACATGGTTTTTACTATAAATCTATTATGGAATACTATTATTGTGTGTTTCATTGATATATAGAGATCTCCTATGGACACATTGGTTACGTTGGTGCATATCACTTTTCCCTCTTTATGGGGTATTATTATTAAATATCACTTGCCTCTTCATTTTTACATCTTCACTTATCATGCTTTTATATTGGTCTATAAGTATTGTGTTATATATTACTATTGAGATTACATGATAAAATCATTCTATTATCTCATAAATGTGTTAATGTACATGCTTTCACAATCATTACAGGATTTGCTTAGTTTATATGTTACCCATGGTGCATGTAACAACCCTATTGGGTTATACCTAGAGATACGAGAAAATTTATTTTTTAATTAAACACATACACTATAGATAGATTTCACTATGAAAATTTAACCAATGACCATATTAAAAAATTACCTTATGTGATAACTATATATGAAGCATGCTATATCATACGTCATTGATCATTATATTCAATAGAAACACATTATATTACATTTAAATAGTGTAGACACTTAAATCTAGTGACTAATAACCTCCAACCAGGCTTTTCACCAATTTCTACCCAAAATGCATAATTGGGCCTAAAAACACTAAAATGGATTAACTGATGTGAATGTGAAACTAACATATTCAAGTGTTGATTTTGGCCAGGGTATCCCTAAATGGGGCATGCAACTTATGGGCCAGCTAACTTTGATGAGATCATTCTGAGTCAAAATGTCAATTTTGTACCTAGGTGCTCTGGATTGTTATTTCCTATCAAAACTCTTGCACAAGAAACATGCCTTTGTTTATTTGTTGTTGGTAACATCCTAAAGGAATATGGATCCAACGCATCTAACATTGACTTCCAATTCCAATCCAATCAAATTTTAGACTAATAACAAAGCATTCTAATCAATTTGAGTAATTTGTGCACAAAGTGTTTAATCATGCTTAGAGATAATTAATCCAAATTACAACATAATTAAGAATTTCATGAAAACTTGTTGAATAATTTGTTTTATAAATGAATATTAAATATTTGCATCATTAGGTGACCTCATTTCTTGGGAAGACATCCCTAGGCCAAAAATACCACAAATATCAAGATTAATGCCCTCCATGCCTCATCAATGACTTCCATGATGCCCTTTATGCCTCTTAATTGCCCCTTATTCCAATGTCATGATGAAGATAATTATAAACTTAATTTTAAAAATTGAATTAATCATCAATCACACATCTCAATCTCAGGATGGATGGTTCAGGTTGATTCTAGACATTCTCAAAAATCTATAAATAGAGAGGCCATAAACATCATTTCTAAGCTATTTTCGTACAAAGTTATAATGCAAAAATATATTCAAGAAGCCATTTCAATTAGTTTACCATGTCAAATTGATTGCAAGCCAATCCAAGCCATAATCCAAAGGTGCCAAGGAGAGATGGAGGTAGCCCAGCTTCCATTTCCAAGGACTTCATGAGCACAAGCCAAGCAAGCCACTACAAAAAGCATTTTGGAGCATCCAAGGGAGGTAAAAGAAGGTTTCTTGTGCATTTTAATTATGTGTTTTATTCATGTTTGTTAACTAATCTCTCTAATGTCTAGGCCTAGAGATGTTATGCTAGTTAGTTTCTTTCATTTTGAAACTAACATGATACCAACCATCTTCTCTTGAGTCAAATTTTTAGATCACATGTGGTATGCCCAGTGGGACTAAACGCATCACACATATGAATAAGATCATTTTACAACTTTAAAATCTTCATTTGGATCATTAAAACTCTTACAAATTGATTTTCTAACTTTGTTTTGCCATTTTCCTTTGTCACAAGTTTACACAGTAAATAACATTGATTAGTAAAACCGACATCAATTGAATAGTTGTCATCAGTCACTATTGGTATAACCAATGTCGGTTAGATAACCGTTATCAGTTAGCCAGTTTAACCATCGTTGATTATATAATTGATATCGATCACTAT
This sequence comes from Torreya grandis, assembly GCA_037957365.1. Lineage (NCBI taxonomy): Eukaryota > Viridiplantae > Streptophyta > Pinopsida > Cupressales > Taxaceae > Torreya > Torreya grandis. The sequence continues at coordinate 151,378 of JARHVA010002694.1, forward strand.
GTTTTTCTTAAAACACAGACTCAAGAGCTTTTTTTTAAAGGTTCATTGTTTCAAACCTAAGAGAGTTTCAAGGCTAAAGGACATTCTAACATTTTTGTTATAGGACAAGGCTTGACATTTGTTAAAAACATATTTAGATCACCATTTACATGCTTAAAATGAATTAGGAACATTATTTTGGGTGCTTAAAGTAATACTTAGGTGCTTAAGTGAGTTTTTAGCATTAGTTTTCAAAGTTACAACTAAGACTAAGGGATCAAATGAACACATCTTTTTTCATTTGGGCTTAAAAATGAACTCATATTTTCAAGCTTTTTGTATTAACTTAGTTGTTTAAATTAAATTTTTGTTTGGAAAAAGGAGGGATGTTGCATGTATGTTCTTCTATTTTTCCCCTTTAGGGAACCCTTGGAATCAAAAGCACCATTCCTATTACAAGTAGCCTAGTCCAAGGCTTAGAAAGTCATCTAAGTCACTCCCAAAAAACTTGTCAAAGTTTGGGTGACCTTGAAAATGACCTTAAAATCTTTCTACTTTCATGCTTTCTTTATTTTTATGCAAACTTGGCTTACAACCTAGGGGACTTCATTACCTTTTATGAGTTCTTTAAGGAAGCTTTGACCTAGGGTTTCACCTCCAAACACTAAATTCATTTGGTTCCTAATTGGAATTGAACATGGGATGTAGTGGCACTTTGGACATCGCACTACACTAAGCGAACAACAAGATGTAGTGGTTGCAAAAAGGACTAGACCTTTTTGTAACAAGCTAAGTGATATGGATCCAAAATCTGTGTTTTTTTGTATTATTTGCCATGAAAGTCATTGTGTAATTTATTCCTGTAGAATGTTTAGAAACTTGTTAGATCTTAGACAAATCCCCACTTGCTATGGAAGTATTTTTGGTGCAAGCTGCGCCTCAAGGTCCATGTCACAGTACTATCATTTGAGAAAAGGGAGGTATAAAAACCCTACTATATAATATGCATTTACTTTTTGATGAACACTTAAAATCCTCTCAAATGACGTATATAGATGGATTATAACAATACCAAGAAACCTTGTCAGTTTAGAGTCTAAGAGTGATTAATCAGTTGAATTTTGTCCCAGATTAAAGTATTATTTGACGTCAAAACTTGGTGTAAACAAACAATTTAAACCAAAACACATGGTCTTGATTTTCCTTTGAACAAAGAGGCATTATCTTGCCCACATGAGATCATCAATTTGCCTTGTTGAAAATTTCATCAAAAGCTTGGGAGTCATCATCCACTTTGGTGCAGTTATGCTGCCCAATTGAGTCTAGACCTTTACCAAAGTTGTTTAAGACCTTCACTTATAATCTAAATTTGGAATTACACCTTTATAATTTCATAGGGTTGATGTGCTAAGTGGATTCACCATTTATAGTAAACTTGAGGGAACTTAGGTTCAATTTCCCGTTTTAGTTGAGGGTCGTTTAAGACTCATAATCATTATCATCACTTGATAGACTTAAGCCATTTTGTGATAAACACTTGCATTTTGAGTCTATGCACCACAACATTTTGAGTCAATAAAAGTAGTGTTATACTATCAAAATTATGGGAAACTATCTTTGCCTTAGAGAGTTTTTGAAACAAACTTTTTTGTCACACCTTTTGGGTAGTGTAGCATCATTATGTTGCCCAAAACATTTCAAATATTGTTTCATAGATCCTCTTACATAGCGTTCAAATTTGTTCCTACATTTTCAAACCAATCTAAGTGTACTTTTGTGATCTTTTATCTAGCACAGTTATGATGTTCACTTTTGACTAACTTATTTGTCAAAAGAACCAAGTTTTATACCATTATTTATGAAAAAATAAACTATCTCTAAAATGCTTTTTGTTTCATACCTTATACCTAGTTGATCAAGTTCATGTCCAAGAATCAAATGCCTAGTGTTTTTTAGAAGTGTTTTAAATCCATTAGATTAAAACTTTCATCTATTTCAAATTATAGCTTTTGGCGTCATTTGGCCAAGAGTCCTAGCGCATGCCTTGTTTGAGCTTAGCTTTTGATGTTGTGTTTGGCCAAAAGACCTAGCAACTTTTAAATTTCTAGATTAGACTAATTTGAAACACTTCAACCTTAGAGTTTGGCATTTCAATTTTTGGTCCATTTACTTACTTATCTTTGTGTGAATAGTGAAATATTAGATACTTCACGCTAGATTGTTTCCTCACAAATCTTTGCATAAACCTTTTGATCCTTTTGATGAATCTAGACCAAGTTGGAACATCATCTATTTTAGATTTTGTCTTTTTTAGAGTTTGAATAACTCTTTGACCTTTTATCACAAAGCATTGACTATGGATCCCAACATATATTCCTACACTCGTAGTGGACTCATGTACAATTCAATGATTAGTAATGTGGTGGAATAAGAAGAAATGGTGTAAGACCCCTACATAAATAATATTCTTTATGAGATGGATTCTTATTCCTCTTATAATACTCAATTAGGGGCACAAAACCAAGATCTATTGGCTAAATATTTGGTTAACACACCACCTTATTCATAACAAGACTGAGAACAAACCACACAATACCTAGCTACAATACCCATAGTGGATGAGATAGTTCTTCAAAAGTCATATTCTTCTAATACAGCTTCCACGTATGATCCATTTTTGTTTGAGTAACAATTTTTAGAGAACAAAGATGAGATTTTTATTAGATCTATAGAGGTAGGGGCCAAGTTTCCAACAGACTTCCCCCATGAAAATTTACCAATTCTAGTAAGAGTACCCCACAATATCATTTACCATCAACAGGCTTCTTCTAACAATCTTATGGCTCTAGTCCAAACAACGTATTATCAAAGGATTCACCAAGTTCCAAATAACGAGGGTGCATGAGTCATGGTTGCATGGGATGAAGCAAGTGAATACCACAAAATTCTAAAGTAAATGAAATCAAACAAAAGACAATTGCATAGACAATTTGGAGAAAAGCCAATATTCCATTAACATAAGATGGCCAAAGTGAAGAATACATATAAGAGAGCACGTAAGTATTTCCTTCACAAAAAGTGGTCAAAGCACCCCAAGAATAGACTATAACTCCTCCATGAAAGGTGGTGACAAGGTGCTAAGAATAGAGAAGTAACTCCCATACCCATAATAGCCAGTCAAAAGAGTTACTTATGACATTCTTATGACAGATCTATGACACACATCTCCATATAAGCTAGCATATCCCACGAATGTAGGAAAACTCCATGTATGCACAAATATATAATTTACCTAATTAAATAATAGGGAAAAATAAAAACCTACACTAACACCCCCCCATAAGCGCAGCTTAGGTGGGCAGTGTGAAAATATAAAATAGGTCCCGGCAACTAGGCTTGATGAGGTACCCATGTACAAATGCAATCTCCCATAAGATAGAAAAAAAGAGAAAACCCATAGGAAAAAACTCCCCCCCAAAAGAGAGACATAAAAGAAATGAAGAGGCTAGAAGGCCCCCCCTGAAGATGATGTTGTTGCAGATGTATACCGCACCCCAAGAAGAGCTTGTAGATGAATGAACTTGCTCTTGGTGAAAGGTTTGGTGAAAATGTCTGCAACCTACTCCAAAGACTGGCAAAAGATTAAGTCAATGACCCGAATATGAATAAGCTCTCGAATGAAATGCATGTGAATCTCTATGTGCTTGGTCTGCTTCTGCTAAACCAGATTCTTGCAAATCTGAATAGTACTCTTGTTGTCATAATAAATGATGGTGGGCTGCCTGATAGGAATGCCAAACTCAGAAAGAATCCCTTGAAGCCAAATATCCTCAATAGCTACATTAACAGCTCCCCTGTACTCTACCTCTGTGGATGATATAGCAATAGCATTCTCCTTCTTGCTAGACCAACTGATAGGACCAGAACCTAGAGAGAAACTGTAACCAGAAGTGGATTTGTGAGTCTGTGAATCGTCAGCCCAGTCTAAATCTATATATCCAACCAAGTCAACCTCTATGCCAAATCTGTAATAAATCTTGTATCTATGTGAACCCTGTATGTAATGAAAGATCCTCTTAGCTACTTTCTAATGCAGCTCATAAGGTTTATACATAAATATGGAGACAAGTCCCACTGTATATGATATGTCGAGACTGGTGTGAGTCAAGTAGATGAGACTACCAACAAGTTGTTGATATTGAGTGGCATCAACCAATGGTGAAGAACAGTCAGCCTCAAGCTTGACTCCTGATAGAAAGGGAGTCAGAGATGGCTTGCAATGAGCCATGTGAAACTAAGCCAATAAGTCAAGAGCATACTTAGGTTGTGCAAAAGAAATCCCTGAATCTGACTGTGAGATCTCGATGCCAAGGAAGTAGTGTAACAAACCCAAGTCTATCAAGTCAAATCTATCCTAGAGAGATGTCTTCACCATTGCAATAGCCGATAAAGAACCCCCGGTGATCAAAAGGTCATCAACATAAAGAACCAAAATCAAGAGTGAGTCATCCTGCTGCAAAAAGTAGACATTAGGATCAGAATGGCACCTAGTGAAACCCGATGTGAGAAGGAAGGAATCCATCTTGGCATACCATGCTTGAGGGGCATGTTTGAGGCCATAGATAGATTTTCTAAGTTTGCATACTAAGGAAGAATATTGAACAAATCTTGGCGACTGCTCCATGTAGATCTCCTCCTCTAGGTATCCATGAAGAAAGGCACTCTTCACATCCATCTAGTGCACATCCCAACCATGTGTTGCGGCAATACATAAGGTGAGTCAGATAGAAGTCATCTTTGCAATGGGTGCAAAGTTTTCTGAGTATTCAATGCCTGCCACCTATGAAAAACCCTTGGCAACCAATCGCGCCTTGTACTTATCAACTGACCCATCTGCTGCAAACTTGGTTTGATATATCCACCTACATCGAACCATCTTCCTTCCCTTAGGAAGTGAAGTCAAGTCCCAAGTGTGATTTTTGATTAAGGAAGAATATTTTTCCTCCATAGCATTATCCCACTCAAGTACCCCCGATGCCTCTCGAAAAGTTTGTGGATCCAAAATTGAGGCAAAGAAGGCATGTGGATCTCTCTAAAAATCCCCCCTAGTACATCTGTCATCTACAGGATCTTTGTCCAAGTGTTAGCACTCTCAAGTGTCTGTCTGGCCCAAAGTGGCCTAGAAGTGGGTGAGTCAAGTGCTAACTCCTCATCCTCTGACTGACTAGAGGTAGATGACTCTGCATCACTATCCTCATTGTCTAAACTCAAAGAAGAAGAAGATGTCTCTGACTCAGGAACCTGTTATGGTTGATTTGAATATGAGGAATCATCATGAAGAAGTAGATCCGATGATAGAGAAGTGCCAAGTTTTGAGTCTCTAGGACTCTTCTGAAAGTGGACACTTCTCTCAATGAACAACTCATGAGTGGTCAGATCTAGAAGGAGATACCCCTTAATACCATCCAGATATCCTACAAAGATGCAAGGCTTAGACTAACATTCCATAACTTTGTGTTTTTTCTTCGATATGCAGGTCATGGCTGGGGATCTGAAAACCTTAAGGTGCTCAACATCAGGTTTCCTTTTATGCCAAGCTTTAAAGAGTGTTATCCCTTTTAAAGCTCTATGAGGAACCCTATTTTGAATGTAGCAAGCATAATTGATGGCTTCAACCTATTACTGTGGTGCTAAGGATTTGGAGTGAATCATACAACTACCCATCTCTTTCAAGAACCTATTTTTACATTCTGCAACCCCATTTTGTGAAGGACTGTAAGTGACTATGCGCTACAAATCAATCCCCTCTGTGGTGCAAAATTGCTCAAACTTATTGCTGACATACTCCCCTCCATTATCAGTTCGAAGAACCTTAATGGATTTCTCACTCTGTTTCTCAACAAGAGCCTTGAAGTCTACAAAATTTTCAAACACTTCAGACTTTTGTTTGAGAAAATATATCCAAGTGTACCTATAGAAATCATCAATGAAAGTGAGGATGTACTTGGCCCTTGTGAAAGATGGTTTGAAAAAGGGTCCCGATACATCACTGTAGATGAACTCCAAAGGTTGTGAAGCCCTCCAAGCTTTGTCTTTGTCAAATTTTGCTTTAGGATGCTTCCCAAGGGAGCACCCCTCGTAAAGTCCTTTTGAGAATTAGACACGAGGCAAGCCAATGATCATGTCATGTTTGCAAAGTTGCTCAAGGTATCGGTAGTTAAGGTGGCCAAATCGCTCATGCCATAATTTGCTAACTCCATCTGAATGAGTCAGCAATGCTGTTTGAGAAGAATCAGGTGCAAAATGTGAGGTGTATAACCTTGTTTGGTGATCTACCCTACCCACTGCCACTGTAGTATCACTATGCAACTCCCTGATAGCCACTGAATTTGGTGAAAACTCAACTTTCATGCCCCGATTAATGTGAGTGATTTGGTACACTGATAGGAGATTGGTTAAAAGAGAAAGAACACTTAGAACATTATTGAATGTTCCTCCTTCCATTTCAACTAACCCTCTTCCTGCAATGAAAATTGCTATGTCATCACCCAAACTAATTGAAGTCATGCTACAAGGCTCTAAAGATGAAAACTCAACTAGTGAAGAGCCCATGTGGTGAGAAACACCTGAATCAATGACCCATAATGATGTAGAAGTTGTTGTAGCTACAAGGGCCTTGCCCTTTTCTTTCTCCTTACCCTTTCCTTTTGCCATAGTAGAATCTTGGGTAGATGAATTCTACTTGATAGACTCAGGAACACCTATGTTGTGCTTCTCTAGAAGATGAGTTAGGTGATCTATTTGTTTTTTCATATATTTGTGTTCACCATGCCCTGTCTTTTTACAATAGGCACACTTAACCTTCTCCTTCTTAGGTTTAGCATTAGAAGAGGAAGACTCAGTGTCATTTTTGGCAGGATTGTTGTTTTCTTTCTTCTTCTCATGGTCCTTGTTCTTTTTCTTCTTCTCCTTTATTGAAGTATTATCCTTACCATTTCCAGCTATCAAAGCTTGGGGTTGAGTAGACTTCATTGTGCCCATTTGAAATAGCTTATCTTGCTCCTTAGTCAAGTTGCCAATGAAGGAATCCAAAGAAGGCATTTTCCATGTAGTGCCAAGGGCACTTTTGGTGGCATAGAAAGTGGAGACAAAGACTGAATAGTTTGGACCTAAATTAGCGAGAATAGAAAGGATGAGTTGATCATTTTTTTTCTCTATCCCGCATTATTTCAATTGCAATCGAAGGGCCTTAAACTTAGTGAAGAAGTCTTGTAGGGTGTCAAAGTTTCTAGGACTTAGACTTATGAGTTTGTTTTCGAGCTCATGACCTCTCATCTCATCAAGTTTCCCAAATAAGGTTTCTAAGGTGTTCCATATGTCTTTGAGAGTTTTAAAAGTTTATAAATGAAAGAGAAGTTCTGGGGACATAGACAAGCTCAGTAATCTATAGGCTTCATCACTATGGTTGTACCACTTGACTTTTTTAGCATCAATGATGGGTTCTACTTCAGTACCCATGGTGATTCTATACAACCCTTTGCTTCTAAGAATGATTGACATTTTAACCTTCTATTCATGATAGTTGAAGGGTGTTAAGGGTTTAAGTTGAAAAGAATCTATTTTAAGATGAATTTAGTTGAAGTTATGTTGATTGCAAGTTGTGAAATTATGCAGAAAGGAGAATGAAAGTAAAGATTGCAAGTGTTGAATAGCAATCACACCCCCCTAAAATGTTGAGCCCCCCCCAAATATGTAAGTGTATGCTCAAAAGATGTCGAGCTCAGTTGAGAATGCGTCTTAGATCAATTAGTGCAAGACTTTAAGCAAACAAGACATCGGACTCAACTAAAAATGCGTTTCGAGAGACCCAAATTTTAGGCACTTTATAAACTAGTGTGTTTTTAATAAATAACAAGATGAAACTATAGATAATTGAAATACATTCACTTTTGAAAAAAATGGCACCTGAATTTGAGCTACCATTTGCAAGATATTAAAGATTCAATTTCTCGTAAACTAGTATTTTTACCAAAAAATAGCACTAAAATATTAAAAAAATACTTGTTTTAAGAGATAAGGTGGCCTTCCAACCACTTTTTGGACTCGGCATGGATCGAAGAATCTAAATGAGGTCTTTGTGAGGGGAAATTGGCCTCCTGCCAACCCGGGCCTCACCCTTCGTCTTCGACAATCAAATATACAAGCTTTAAAAAAACTCAAATATTGCTCAATCAAAAAACTCCCCCAAAAAAATATGATTTGGCACTTTATATTAGTGCATTTACAACTGCCACTAGCAAGAAATAGTAAGTGGTCTTGATTTCAATGCATTACAAAACCCTCATGAAGAGCATATGCTAAAAATACAACTTTGACATAATATCTAGAGAAATAAATAGCACCACTATGATCTACTCAAAAAATTATGCACTTTCAAAAAAAGAATCATCTCGATACGAAGTCTTATGTGAAAGTTATGATCTTCCGAAGTTCCCAAAATGAGAACTGTGCAATGTCACGACTGAGAATCTATTATTTCTGAAAAATATTAATATCAAAATCAAAAAATGTCTACACTAGTGCATAGAGCATGAAAAAATAGCCAAAAAAAAAAATCGTGGAAAAATGACTCCGTATGAGCAAGAACGGAGCATTTGAAAACTGCCTTCAAAATTGCAACTACCAACGGAGAGGGGTCCCGTTGTAGCTTTCTAAGCATATTTTTGCAAAGTATACAGAATGTATACAAAAACTGAAAGATACCTAAATGGTTTTTCTGGGCTATGAACAAAACCCAGAAGGCATTTTTCTTGTTGATGTACAGAAGATGCAGATCTAGTGTAAAATAGACGCATTTAGTTGGAAAAAATGACCCCATCAACCAAAAAATGGCATGCAAAGGTAGAATCAGCTACCAATAGATTGCAAAGGCATGTGACAACCTACAATTATGATTAAAACATAAAATATGCAAGTCAATTGACAGAAACAAGATTATTGGATATTGCAAAATTCTGATTGCATGTATACAGAGAGACCAAACAAGCCATGGAAGGAACAAGAGCACAGAGAACTAGCAATATCTCTCAAAAAAATTAAATTTCACAAAAAAAATACCTTAACAAAGCTCTAGATTTCAATGAAAGCAATAGCAAAATAGACAACCAGTTATCAGGGTGGCTCTGATACCATATCGGAGGATTCGCCAAGGTCCGAATAACGAAGATGCACGAGTCGTGGTTGCATGGGACGACGCAAGTGAATACCACAAAATGCAAAAGTAAATGAAATCAAACAAAAGACAATTGCATAGACAATTTGGAGAAAAACTAATATTCCATTAACATAAAATGGCCAAAGTGAAGAATACATATAAGAGAGCATGTAAGTAACTCTTCCACAAAAGGTGGTCAAAGCACCCCAAGAATAGACTGTAACTCCTCCATGAAAGGTGGTGACAAGGTACTAAGAATAGAGAAGAACTCCCATACCCAGAATAGCCCGTCAAAGAAGTTACTTATGACACCTATGACACATCTATGACACACATCTCCACATAAGCCAGCCTATCCCATGAATGTAAGAAAACTCTACGTCTGCACAAATATATAATTTCCCTAATTAAATAATAGGGAAAAATAAAAACCTACACTAACACGTATCAAGACCCTAATATATCTAATCATAGTAAAAACATCATGTAAGATCACTTTAACCAAATGCAGATAGCATATCAAACCTACCTGAATCTACCACATAATTTTAATTAGATGAACATAGTGAGTAAGCCTCTTATTGACCTAGTTCTTTTAACAGGAGTGTTGATAGAGTTAATTGGATAAGAGAATTTGAGTTTTGACCCATTCAGACAAAACACTTTGATAGATAACTTGATGCATATGCCCATTATTGAATAAGTGTCTTCAGCCTCTACATAGAATACTAAGCCAAATGTAGTGGACAATATACAAACAATGTCCAATCCCGATCAAAGTGGTACTAACGCATAAATAATTAGCCAACAACATGTGCCTATAATTAATCTCATGAGTAGATCATCATACCAAGGAATAGGATTTTCTACATCCCAACTTCAACTGGATACTTCCTCAAGTGTACAACTTATAGGATTAGGTAATCAAACAATGACCAATGTCACGCCTCAATGATAGAATGTGACGAATCCTACTCCTCGACAAGTAACGAGTAGTATTCCACAATAGCAGGCACAATCTAGTGTATAAATGCAATAGAGGACAAATACACTACCACCTCAAGCAGGGGCAACTAATGTTCCACCTTACCAGATAATGACAAACATACCTCTTCAGTCATAGACTAATATGCCAATCCAAAACCAAGCAATAACTAGTCAATAACATGCAAATATTAGTTAGCAATAGATGTCGAATCTATAACCTATTCTCACTTCTCTAGAAGGATTCATGCAACAAAGAGGTCCCCATATTTCTCAAATACCTACTAGACAACCGATGGTTCAAAATATGCCATAAATTTAGAGACAGGGTCTTGGTCCATAATTTTCCACTCAATAGCAAGGTTCGATTAGTCAATAGCATGTCCCTTTTCAACCACATCAAGCATAGTATAGTTATATCCCTCCATCCTAACCACAAAATTCTCGAAGTCAAACCTTTATTATCAACTCGAACCAGAATATTGCATAACCAAATGTGTAATTTCAAGTATATTGTAATCCATGTATGCATATTCCTAGTCTATTCCCCAACCAAACCAATATACCCCAAAAGGTATTTCCATCATACCCTCGTCAAAGTGTCCCACTTGTGACCTCCCAACCATCTACCCAAACCAATATTCTCCCTCAAACCAATGTTCTTTATATTTTCCTATCCCAAGAATTGTAATAAATGAAGGATGTAATTTCTACCATTCAGATTGGGAAATAGACTAAAAAAATCAAATTGAATGGCGTGTGCTGTTATATTTTCAACATGGAGTATTTGTAGATACTATTTCCTTTAGGGTACAAACCACCAAAATTTGATAAATACAAAAGGAAAGGTGACCCTAAGGCTCATTTAACTAATTTTTTTATCGCATGCCAACTATTGGCATATAATGACATATATCTTTTGTTATTATTTCCAAGGAGCTTAGCTAGACAATCCTTGGAGTGGTTTTAAAGTTGCTCAAAAATTTAGTAACAGATTTTGATGATCTTTTTGATAAGTTTGTGTAACACTTTTCTTATAATCTCAAGCATGAGATTTCATTAGTGGACTTAACGCAAGCAAAACAAAAATTTGGTGAGAGTTTTGTAAGTTATCTACAGTGATGGAAAGCCCTTGCAAGCCATTTCACCCATAGGTTATCAGATAAACAATTAGCCACTGTGTTTACCAAAAATTTGCATAGTGAAATAGCTTATCATTTAAAACTACAATGTGCACATACTTTCAAAGAGATCATTGATAAAGGCTTATTGATCAAGTGAGTATTCATCAATAAAGGTGTCATCAATTTTAATTCAACTAATCAAAATCAAGGTACCAATCAGGGAAATGGCCAACATCAACATCCCATTCAAGTACAAGCATCATAACTAATGCAGGCCAATAACCAAGAAAGACCGAAGCAATTCAACTGTAATAAAAATGTTGTGGGAAATAGAGTAACCGAATCCCATCATGTTCAAATGGTGTAAACATCATCTGCATCACCTTTTCAACTTACTCATACCCAAAAACCTCTCCAACCAATGTCGTAAGCACAACAACTAAGACATGCACAAGAAATATAACAGCCTTTACCATTGCAAACCCCTCCTCTTAGGAGAACCATGCCTACATGTCATGTCTTTAGTGACCTAGGAGAACCTATTGAGTCTATATTTCAAAAGCTTGCTATCACTAATCTAATTATTTGGTTTATACCAAAGCATTATCCATAAGGCATTCCTTATACTGATTGGTACTGTGAAAATGAATTATGTGACTATCATCGGGTCAACGAGCATAATCTATGAAGATATGTCCAAATCAAGTATTTAATTAAGAATATGTTAGAGAATGGGGAGATAACATTAGATAATAGTGCTTCCACTTTCAACCAAACTCTTGGCATTTATCAAAACCTCTTTTCTTGACATAACAATTAGCAGTAGTAAAATGATTAGCAACAACAACAATGGCCAGTGCAGTAGTAAAATCAATAGTATCAAAATCAAAGGCCAAACTAGCAAAATCAATAAAATCAGTAGCAAAACTCACAATGATAGAACAATAGATAAAATCAAAGCTAGAATGGTAACAACCAACAAACCTACCATGCAATTACATATGACTACAACAGGCTTGTAGGTCATATTACAGAGGGTAGGGTTAATGCAATCTCCATTAATCCTAGACCAAGCACTAACAGCCTAGACCATTGCTAAACAATAAGATTTATCCAAATTACATGGATAATCCTTCTTTGACCTAGGAGTACATATAGGCAAATAAGTAAACTAGGACTTCCCCTTTTGGACCTTATATCGACAATTCATCTTTGCCTCATGACCACATACGAGTGCACCGGCAAGTGAGACTTGTCTTGTCTGGTCTCACACCATTTCAAACATGTGTTAGCAATAATGGTCTAGTATTTAATCTCAATTATGCAATCACAACTCAGAGGTCAAATATTACTATCCCAAGCCCACAACCATCTACCACTTTACCTGTCATCCAACCAACCGTTCAACCTCAAAATAAACCATTTACTCCTGACCAAGACAAGAAGTTTAATATTATGGAAAAATTGTAGAAGTCACCAGCATAAATTTTTATTTTATATTTTTTTGAATGTCAATAATCCAAAAGAACATCATGAATGAGTTTTTGACCCAATATACTATTGCTAGTGACATATCCCTTGATAAATTTTAAGCTTTGGTTGGACACCTAGCTCCAACCCAACAAGTCACATTCAACCAAAGTGATATGTCTTCCCTTGGCCCACTTCATAATAATCCATTATACATATAAATTTATATAAGATGGCATAAATTGAAACATGTCCTTATAAACAATGGATCAGACCTCAACATAGTGTCTCTAAACCTCATCAAGCTTTTTGGGTACACAATGGCAAATCTCCAACCATAAATGATAACCATCAAAGCCTATGATAATCAAGAAATAAAATCAAAAGGCACCATTAGTTTACCAGTTACCATTGGGCCTTTGACCCATGATACACTTTATCATGTGCTTGATCTTAAGTTATCATACAATGGGCTTCTAGGTAGGCCTTGGTTATATGAGATTCGTGCAGTCCTATCAACATTGTACTAATGTATCAAATTTTTCCACTCAGGGATGGAAGTGAATATTCTAGGAGATTTACACCCATATGAACACTGTAAAAATCTTGAGGCTAAATTTTAAAGCTACAATTATTAATACAACATGAATCCAAGTTCGAAGCAAGATAAAGGAAAGGCTATACTTATTGATCTTTCACTAGATAATTATATAGATCATAATACCTTGGATTCCCTTTCCCACATGCAACCTCCTAAAGCTTCTAATCATTTCACCATTGTAGATAATAGACTGGGAGAGTATGTGACCCATGATACATTTCATATTGTCAATCTTCCTCAGAATCCAAAAACCTTTTGGTGACCTATAGTCACCCCACATATGCATTAGCAACAAAAGAAAAAAAATAAGGGACTTGTCACATTTGTACCAACATCTGACCAAGAACTTGACCCTCTCGAAGGGGATGAATCATGGTTATATAATGACAACCAAGCTGATTTTTATAAGAGTGCAAAGTATCTTATTCCCAATAGGATCATGGAGTTTCATAAATTATGAAGGAAGAGGCCTCAGACCGAATCAGTAAGGAACCATCGAGCTAATTTCCATGACTAAGTATGAAAGACCTTATGGATTTGGATTTAAAATGCTTAGGGGTGACCCCACATATTTTATTCAAACTCCATCACCAACGACTAGTGATGATATTGCCAACAGTGAAGCAGTGTCTGATCATAGCCTCACCTTTGATAACCTGGCAGAAACCAACCTATTTGATAACAATGTCATTTGTACCTTTACCCTATCTATTAATCACAACCCTTTGCCATTATATTATCCCCAATTGATAGATTGGGACCAATAAGAATCTAGTCTGTTAATTGATGAGTTCCAGAATGATGAGGCATTTTATGACTTCTTAGGCCTTAGAGACAATCTTTCATTGGAAGATCACAAGTCAGGATTCTTAATTACATTGGATCTTGCAACCTATTTCGAAGAGCGAGTGAACACCCTTAACCAAAAACATATAAGTAAAACATTGAGGTCCCAAAGGGAAAACCTCTTTGAGGCACTTTCTGACCAAGGAAAAATTAAAGATAAAGGCCAATCTAGTAGTGAAAACTTGTTTCAGACGCCATTAGATGAGGGTGTTCATTCTTCTTTGAATTTAGATTAGGAGACCACCAATGATGAACTTGCCTATGGATCCAAGTTCAGCTTTGAGAAACAACAAGTATTTTATTAAATTCTTTAAGAATTTTCAACTATTTTTTCACATGGCCAGATCTCCCATTAGAGGACTCAGATTCATCATGCCTAGGAGAAGTTGAAGAGCAATTCCTAACAGAAGACCCTAATATAATTCAATAGTTCAAGTCATTACCTACTATCTTAGAAGATGGTTCAACCCTTCTAGTTGAAGATATAATAGAGGTAAATATCAAGACTCCATCACACCTAAAATAGATAAAATTAGGTGCATCCCTCATTGAAGAGGAACATGAAGTCTTTACAGCTCTGGTGAGAGAATTTGTAGATATCTTTGCATGGGCCTATTTTGACATGCCAAGTTTGGACCCTACCTTGATTCTACAACACCTTGTGGTTAATCCTGATGCCAAACTAGTAAAATAAAAGCTACTTAAGATGCATCCTCTCATTGTTGTAATGGTAAATAAAGAGTTGAAAAAACTCTTAGAAGCAGATGTATCCAATCTATTGACTACTCAAAATGGATCTCTAATGTGGTACCTGTTAGTAAAAAGCCTGAAGGGATTAGAATTTGTAATCATTTTTGAGACATCAATAAAGCTTATCCTAACGATGATTTTTTATTAACTAATATCAACATGATCATCAACTCCATAGTAGATTATGAAATGCTTTCACTCATTGATGGATTTTCAGGATACAACTAGATCAGAATAGCACAAAAATACCAACATAAAATAGCATTCACCACTCCATGGAGAATATTTTGTTAGTAGGTAATGCCATTTGGCCTTAAGAATGATGGAGATACTTATCAAATGGCCATGACTATCATATTATATGATATGATGCATGATATTGTTGAAGACTATGTCGATGACATATTAAGAAAATCCAAAACCCAAGCCGACCATCTAGTAGTGTTATGTAAGATATTTGAAAGATTACAAGAGTATAAATTTAGACTCAATCTAAAAAATGTGTGTTTGGTGTAACTTCAAGCAAATTACTTGGCTTCATCATGTCTCACAGAGGTATTGAATTCGATCTAACTAAAGTCCATGTTATAACTGATATGCCACCACCAACCAATTTAAAACAAATCTATAGTTTATAGGGTAAGATCCGGTCAATCTGATGCTTCATCTCTCAGTTAGCAGACAAGTTTCATCCATTTACACACCTTTTGAAGAAAGGAGTTATATTTCACTGGGATGATCACTGCCAAATAGTTTTTCAACAATTCAAAGACTATCTTGTTAATCTCTTTGTTTTATTACCTCATATGCTAAGAAAGTCATTCTTGTTATACCTATCAGCTACAGACCATGCTCTGGGGGCACTCTTGGCTCAATAGATGATAATGGAAAAGAACATGTTGTATACTACCTAAGATGTACCTTGGTTACATATGAACATAACTATGCACCTATTGAAAAAACTTGTCTGGCCATGGTCTTCATAGCTCAAAAATTATGTCATTACATTTTGAATAATAACACCATGGTCATTTCAAAAGCAGATCTGCTCAAGTATCTACTATCTAAAATAGCTTTGTAAGGTAGAATGGCTAAATGGATCATATTTCTCAGTGAGTTTGACATAGAGTATGTCAATCAAAAGGCAATCAAGGGACAAGTTCTTGTAGATCAACTTGTGGAAGCACCTCTCACAGACACACAACCACTCACATTTCAATTTCCTAATGAATCCATAATGACCGTCATTGACACACCCCTTGAGGAACAGCCCTGGAAGATGTATTTTGATGGTTTATTTACTACATATGGATCAGGGGCAGGCCTATTATTTATTACACCGTAGGGAGATTTAATCCATAAATCATTCAAAATCAATTTTTCTTGTATAAACAACATGGTTGAGTATGAAGCACTTATTACAAGACTTCGACAAGTAGTGCATTGGAACATATCTCATCTTCAAGTTTATGGTGATTCTCAGTTAATCATCAATCAGGTCACAGATCATTTTCAAACCAAAGATGATAAGTTGGTTCCATATAAAGCCATGGTCGACACTCTTAAGAAACAAATTACCAACATTTAGTTTGAGCACATACCAAGGGATCGTAATAGAACTATAAATGCCATGGATACTATTGGCTCTCTAATTTGATAAATAGATAAAGCTTGAGAGTATCAGTTCCTCATCGAGAATTTTTTAGCACCAACTCATGAACCTTTAACCATTGCAATGATTTGTGATATTTTTGGTCCTAATTCTATCTGATACTCAAACCTTTACAGCTACATTTATGACCAAGTTATACCACCTAACTTATCTCAAAAACAAACCAAAACCTTCTTTCATCATTCCACTCGTTATACTCTTCTTGGATCTACCCTTTACCATCACAGTTTTGATGGAACTCTACTTCATTGTTTAACTTTGACAGAGTCTACACTAATGTTAAGAGAAGTTCACGAAAGGACATGTGAAGCTCATTCTAGTAGGGCAATCTTATCTAAAAAGATCTTACATATTGGTTATTATTGGTCCACGATGGATGCAGATGCCACTGCATATGTAAAGAAGTGTGACAAATATCAATGGCATGATAATCTGATTCATACCCCAACCAAAAATTTGAAACTAATGTTGACACCATGGCTATTTTCTGCATGGGGACTTGACTTCATTGGGAAGATCAACCCCACTTCATCTGACAACCATAAACATATCCTTACCACCATCAATTATTTCATTAAGTGGGTTGAAGCTATACCCCTCACATGATTGGAAAGCAAATTTTCAAATTCATCTTCAACCATCTAATTTATCACTACGGTATCCCCTCTGACATTAAATCTAATAATAGAGGATCATTCAAGAACAAGGATGTAAATCAGCTATGTACTGAATATAACATCACACAGCATTTTTCTACAACATATTACCCTCAAGATAATGACCAAGCCAGGGCATCCAACAAAACCATTATCAATATTCTCAAAAATATTATCAATGATGTTGATCATGATTGGTTTATACAAATATTTCCTACCCTTTAGGCATATTGTACCAATCATCATATCCCCATAAGAGCCACTCCATATTCACTTATTTATGAAACTGAAGCCATCCTTCTCATTGAGGTCAAATTGTCTTCACTACGCATCTCTTTCAAACATGTCTTGGATGATCATGACTATCACGTAGCTCGCCTATAAGAGGTAGACCTACTTGATGAGAAATGGATAGCTATGCTCAGAAATCTTTAAGCATATCAGAATTAACTCAAAGGCCACTATAATTTATGTGTTAAGTATATAACATTTAAACTTGGTGATCTTCTTCTTAAATAAAACCAAAAGAATACCACCACTGAGAAGAAACATAAAGAAAAATTCAAACCAAACTAGATAAGGCCTTTCATCATTATTGTAGATTATGGATCAAGAGCATACAGGCTTGCCACACCAGATGAAGATGAACTTCTTGAGCCGATAAATATCATTCATCTCAAGTGGTACTATGCTTGAGCACTAAGATGTATTGTCTATAAGGACCATTTTAGTTATATCATTTTATCATTATTCTTCTTTGTACAAATATCATCCTTATACATCCTCTTAATCGTATCCACTTTCTACTTTCGACCTATCGGCCTAGTGTGTTCTAAAGCCTAGTCTGTTTAACCTTGGTTTTTATCATTCGTTACATATTTTCAGCATCAAGGTATCTGATCAATTTCATTAGTTAGTTCACATACTTTAGATAGAGCTCATATTTTGGAGCAGTGTGGTAGAAGTTTTGACAGTTGCATCTTTCATTTCTTATTCATTTCTTATCACCGATCAAGTTAATAATTATAACCGCTTTTGGGAAACTTAGTACCATTGATCCATACTATTGTGTTCTAGTTATAACCGTTTATGGAAAAACTAGGGGCAACATTTGTTTATTAAGCCTTGGCATACCAACTTGCCACTTTCGATGGCATACTATACATTTTTACCAACTATGCCTATTTTATTTGAATTGACTACTACACTAGTTGAATTCCTTTATTATAAGGGTAGAACTACAGTGACTTGACATCCTACTCTATGACTATGTGGGTCATGCTCAATTCATGTTGAGGCCACCTCAGTCTTCCTAAGCCACACTCTCACCATTTTGCAAGTAAACTTAGTTTAAATGCTCTTGTCACTTTGTGAGCTTGAACCATTTAGTGTCTCATCATTTTTTATTGATTTGAGACATTCCAAAACAATTCCAAAAACATTTGAAAAATTGTTAGAAAAGAATAAAAACATTGACCACTTATTTGCCTTAAGGATTCTAGGAACCCTTACTATGTTACAATCAAATCACTTATCATTTAGTTTTTCATCTTTTTTGGCTTTTTTCTCTCATGCACTTACCATTTTGTAAGACCATTCCTCTTCTTATATCATATCCATTCTATTTGTTTCCATTAATTATCACATTCTTCCCATTCCCTAGGAGAACTACATTTGGCTTGAAATTTTTGTTGGATATTACATCTATGAAACTATGTAGGCACTATCCACTTGCCTAGTGCATATGGAGACAGCTTGACCACCCCCTCCCTTTTCTTCTATCCCCCTATTTTGTTCATTTGTTAAGTTGTCACCTATTTTTTAAGGGTGATGTTCATGGAGTTTCTATTGCAATATTTTTTTATTTCTGCTTACTTTTTTTGTTTTTCTATCTATTTATTTACTTTTAGCATTGTTGCTTTGATTCAATTTATGTGTGTTTATTAGGTGATTCCTTATCCACACTTACACTTGAATCCATCCATATTCATATATTTACATTGTCATCATGGTTTCTATCATTAGTGCATTGTTTCCTATTGAGTATTGATTTATGCAAGTCATTCCTTATGCATATTTCAGCCAAGTCCTCATGATGTTATACCATGATGTCTTCCAACATGTGTTATAATAAACCTCAGCTTCAAGAAGTCTATTCAGCAATGCCAACATCTCTTCAACATTGACATCCTGATTCAATCCCAACCATATCCCAAATAGAGTAATTAACCACAAAAGAATTTCAACCTTTATTAGTTCGAATGAGCATCTCCCTACTAGTAGGTTGTTCTAATTCATCATTACCCTCTATGTTAAGTTATCATCATCTTTGGCCAAGTTTATCATGTTTACCATAATTAGGGTCCAATGATTATAATTGCCTATGCATAAATCATTATACACTGTCCCACCTACATTTCTCAATGATTATAACCACATTTGGGCAAATCATTGTGTTGTCACTACTTTATGTTTTTTGCCCATACAAAGACATGTTATTATCTTATTTTTTTGTCTTAATAGGGGCAGCTCCATATTCTCAATAATTATAATCATCTTTAGGTAAATCATTGTGTTATCATACCATGTTGCCACTATCGGGGTATAATGTTTATAACCACCTTTGGGCAAACCATTTTACACCATTCCACTTGCATTCTCAATGACTTTGACTACTTTTTCAATATCATTGTGTTTTCACCCCATCATCTTTCCTTTCTTTGGTTCCCTCAGTTCACTTTTTTCTTTTCGAAGGACCGTTTGTTAACTTACTTGTGCCAACTGTTCCCTTGAGGAGGTATCATACAGTTAGTTTATCATCATTGCAGTTATAGGGATACAAGACCTTTTCATTCATTGAGAAGATGTTACTATGCTTATAGCTTGTAATGCCTTCTCAAATAGGGGCAAACTATAGACACTTAAATCTAGCCATCAATAATCTCCAACTAAGTTTTTGATCAATTTCTACTCAAAATGCATAATTTTACCTAAAAACACTAAAATGCATTAAATGATGTGAAATTGACATATTCAATTACCAATTTTCACCAAGGTATCCCTAAATTAGGTAATAAAATTTATGGGCTAGCTAACTTTGATCAGATCATTCTGAATCAAAATGCCAATTTTGCACCTAAGTGCTCTAAATTGCTATTTTCTATCAAATCTCTTGCAGAAGACATGTCTTTTTTATTTTTTGTTGGTAACATCATAAATTGGAATATGGATCCAACACATCTAACATTGACTTCTAATTCTAATCTAGTCAAATTTTGGACCAATAACAAGGCATTCTGATCAGTTTGAGTAATTTATGCACAAAATGCTTAATCATTCTTAGAGCTAATTAATCCAAGTTAGAGCCTAATTAAGAATTCCATGAAAACTTGTTAAATAATTTGTTTTAGAAATGAATATTGAATATCTATATCATCAGGTGACCTCATTTCTTGGGAAGACATCCCTAGACCATAAATGTCATAAATATCAGGATTCATGCCCTCTGTGCCTCATCAATGCCTTCTATGATGCCTTTCATGCCTCTTAATTTCCCCTTCTTCCAATGTCATGATGAGGATAATTATAAACTTAATTCTAAAAATTAAATTAATCACCAACCACACATCTCAATCTCAGGATGGACACTTCAAGTTGATTCTAAATATTCTTAAAAATATATAAATAGAGAGGCTATGAACATCATTTTTAAGCTATTTTGGTACAAAGTTATAATGCACAAATATCTTTAAGAAGCCATTACAATTAGTGTTATCATGCCAAATTGATTTCAAACCAAGCCAAGCCACAAGTCAAAGGTGCCAAAGAGAGATGGAGGTAGCCAAGCTTTTACTGCCAAGGACTTCATGAGCACAAGCCGAGCAAGCCACTACAACAAGCATTTTAGAGCATCCAAGGGAGGTAAAAGAGAGTTTCTTTTTCATTTTAGTTGTGTTTTATTCATGTTTATTAACTAAGCTCTCCCTAGTGTCTAGGTCTAGAGATGTTATGCTAGTTAGTGTGTTTCTTTCATTTTATTTTTATTTTGAAACTAATACGATACTAACCATCCTCTCTTGAGTCAAATTTCTAGATCAAAATAGAAAATAATTAAAATTAACCATGGCTGATACATAACCATAGCCACTGCTTTCAATATATAATAAAAAATTAATTACATCTCATTATGATAATGTTTTCAATAATAAATACAACATAATACAATGTACATATATAAGATACATGGCTCTTCAGAGCATGAGTTCACCAAACTCTCTAGTATCTATGGTAATCTCAAGTGTCATCTCAAAAGTAGTACTATTTTGGAAAGAAAAAGCATCATTTGAGTGCTTTTTTATACCAACCACAGACCAACGATCGCCCACATTAATCCCATCAAAGAATGACCCTCCCTTCATGTATGAGTAGATAGTGATGGTGTATAAATTTAAAGAGACAAGCTAGTACCTGTGTAATGTATGATTTTTAAAATTAAATATGTGGTGTATCATAAAAATCTATTCTATTACAAGATATCGCATAAACATGTAAAATATACTTATGAAATGACAATGTCTCACTAAATGTACTTTGACCAAAATTTTCAAGAATAATAAATAATAGTGATTTATAATCAGTCAAAATGCATACACACCACTTGATCGGATTGTCTTCATCTGACATTGTGATGCTAGTAAGCCAGTGAAGTCCATCTCATTCCTTACTTAGTATTAACAATGTGAGATTGATTAACATAATATAACCAAAAGATTCATACAATCTACATCCTAGTATCAATTATATCACCCGACATGCTAAGCATAGAAATAACCAAAAAACACATATTTATCCCATCAAATGTATGAATGAATCTCACATTATTATCTATCCCATACTAAAAATAATGACTATAGTTAATATCACTCAGATAAAATATATATTCAACTATATATTCTAACTACCAAAATTAGTTTCCAAACATAGTACATCTTATGATAACCCATATTACCATAATCTAGTATTTTTTTAAAGCATAACTACTAAGTACTGAAACCAATCTAATAAAGTAGTCATAAATACAAGAAAATATAAGCCTCTATTCAAGTAACTAGATTAATAAAACAAGTCTCAGTTCACATGACATAAAATATTCCATTCTAACATTTGCTATACTCTCAAGAGTTGTATGCATGAATAACTAAAATTCTATTTTATAAGACTATAATAGTTTGAACCACCTATTGAAATATAATTAATAGTACACACCTCTATGTATATGTATATATTATTCATATAAATAACCAACACACATACATTTAATCTATAAAATGTGTGAATGTATCTAAGCATATCAATTACAGTTTATACCACTCGAGTATAACATATATTTAAACTATAGTTCTAACAAAAATATTCTCTATGACATTTCATAATATCATAGTTTATTGCACATGAGCTCACTACTCATTTACGAACCACCAGTCTTATAATTCCAAGAATCAAATAACTCATATTTATAAATAATAACCAAGTAAATATGGATTATACCACCTAGGTATATCCTGCATTTAAATTGCATACTAGCATTCAAAAAAATACAACTTATAGGCATATATCACGATGCACTATTATATGATAAATATGTCTAAACACCTATACATATTATACTCACAATATGTACTCCACACAAGTATTCATTATTATATGTAAATATATTTCAATAGCTCAGTCATGTTATTCTCAAGAGTCAGATCTAACTTATTTCATAATCTTTTCATTTTAACAACTTAATTCATTTTTTAGAAAATTATTTTTGTATGGTTATAGTCTCGATCTTTCAGACACCCTATGACTCAATTTAACCATCTATTAACTATAGGTATAATTTTTATATACTTAACTATGTTTTGTATGAATATGACCTTTCACTTGGTTAGAAGTTTATTTCTATGTCGGTATGATTTTTCAACTTTCAGATCCCGTGACCAAATATGTTAATATTTGTGAACAACTTAGAGGTATGCAACCCGATATACCTAGTATTCATTAAACTCTTAGAATGACTCCTAAATATTTAGATACATTTATGTCCTTTATACATAAATATATTCAACAATATAAATGACATCATTAGCCTTTATGATTCTCAATTAAATACTTGGTCAATATAACTTTATTGACAGGCCATAACTAAACATAATAATATTTTTGTAATATTTAAGAACAAGTAATCACATTTATTACCATTGAGATTATACATTACTAAGATCCGCCAAGATAAATAGCTCACTATAATCTATTGATATTATTGTATCGACTAATATCCCATTACTGTATACTTATTTAATAAATATCAATATACTTAATATAGTTGTCCAAGTATACAAGATATGCACTGGGGTGTAACCAATTAGTAAATTTTCATAAATATATATTTCACTATTACTATATACCAAGTTATTATACACAACTCAAGTTACACACACACACACACACACACACACACACACACACACACACATATACTATGCTTCTCTTTGAAACTTGCTACACTTCTCAAATGTACATCAAAGTAATATATTCTAATGCAAATCTTTAGATCTACTCTATGGGTGATTTACATTAGTAATATAATTTAAATCAGGGCATGAATAATAGTGATTATATATATATATATATATATATATATATATAAACACTTGATCATTGCTATAATAATGAATGTAGACATATATCACATATTTGCTGAGGTAAAGTGCTACCCTATTACATCTACTTCATAGGTTAAATATTATATGAATATGACCCAACATAAATATAAGGTAAAGTGTAAGTTTTTGCATGAGGCTAATAAAAGTGCTACATAATTAATAAAAGTCACTACATATTTAATAAATCATTGCATGTTTAATCAACATAATTACATATTATTTCATGTTAGCCTAATGCAAATATGAATCACTGAGCTTAATTATATTTCATTAAATATGTGTTAGTTATCATGAATCGTTGCACTTCCTTTTATGCATGTTACTAAATTCTAAATACAATCACTTTATTAAGGATAGGGTGTTGCTATATAAAATATATATTCATAAAAATATAAGACTATCAAATATAAGTCTTACTCTTCCAAATGCTACACATAAATTATTGCACCCTATCACACAAAGATGCCACCAGTGTAGTCATAAATATCCTCAATTATTGTGTTATTAGTAACACAAAGATCCTAGGTATAAGAGTAATACCCCATCCTTTAATACCCAAGTATTTTTCTTTATACACCGATTGACATTGTGTTTTTTTTTTGATAAAGTAAGGCAGCAGACTAGGGGTCGAACCCTTTACAGAGCAAAAAAGACAAGAAGGCAATCAAAAAAATAATGCCTTCTGAGAAGAGATGGCACTAGCAGAGTACCAACAGACACAGAAACAAAATAAACAAGAAACGAAAAGATGAGAGTCAGAGAGGTCTCTTCTTACATAGCCATTGATTTGAGAAGATCATTCAGTTTCTCAGTATTCTCTGCATTGACAGCAGGCCCAGTATTACCCACTTCTTTCAACATAGACATGTTCAAAAAAATTGTATTCTGGAGCCCATTGGTGAAGTTCTGCTCCAGCTACTGAATACAATGCTTCAGGGCATCAATTTCAGATTTTCAACCAATCTCATTCTCCATTTCCTCACCAGCTTCATCGACATACATTTTTCCCTTTTTGTCAGTAGTATCTGTAATGTTAGCACCATCCTCCTCAGTAACTTCAAATTCCTTAGTCGTCTGCTTCCCTTCAGTGTCCTCAAAAATTTCTTGGATTTCCAATTCCTTAGACTCTTCCCCCTGGGTTGATTCCTCTGAAGTGCTCTCTGAAAAATCAATAAATCTGGCTTTAGGGGAGGGTTTGCCAGCAATCTACCCTAACCTTCAGACTCCAGAAGAGGAGCCCTACTTATTAACCTTAGAAGACTTATAAGATTTACCACCTTGACCCCCCGTGGCCCTACCAAGATTTTTGTGGGTCGTCTCAATGGTCCCCCCCAATATTCTCTTCCTCCACATCAAACTTCCTCTTATTGCATTTTTTACTCATAAAGGAGCCAGGGGTGGTAACAGGGGTCTCCTCTGGGGTGGAGAAAGATACATCTTTAGTTTTGGTAGGAGCAGGGGAAAAATAGGACTCATCGATGGCATCACCAGACAACGGATTGGAAGGAATATCTTCACTATCAATTTTGATAGTCTTGGACGGCTCCAAGGCTCGGTGAAAATTATACAAATAGAAAATGAGGCCCAAGTGTAGGGGAATAGGATTCGCATCTGGCTTTTTAGACATTTTTGCTCAGCTTAAGGATAGAATGTAAGAGGAGAGCAGATAAAAAGGAAAACTAATGAGAGCATTGTGCCTGAAGTGATTTAAAAGAGGGAGATGGTAATTATAGAACCTGGTAAATCATCCTTTGAGCGTGAAGTACTTCATGAGAATGAATCACACTCCATCCCATGGCTCAGGTAGTTTAGCACGCTCAAATCCTCCTTGATAAAGGACAAGTTCTTCGCCTTCTCCCTGGAACAATTTATGGCTTGCGAGATCCATAATTTTTATTTTCCTTTGAAGCTTTATCCCTTGCATGGTCATTCCTATAGCCATAGCAATAACCTTTTTAGAGATCTCAAAATTGATTCTGCCCATAGTGACATGTCTATTTAACCAGGACCTCACAAATTGCTCAAACAAGTTTTCATCGAACCCATTAAGCCTTTCCAGATATGCATTGATTCCCCCTTCTTTACAGTAATGCCAAACTAGCGGATTATCTTTGAATTTGAAACAAGAGACTGGTTCTATTCGAATTTAGTCTCCTCCCATTTTGGATTTGTAGACCCAACCTATGGAGTTCCTAAATTCAACCTTCAACTTTGAAGTGGTTACAAACCATTGCTCCTGCTTATGCATAATGAAAATGTAATGGCTCATAATTTGAAATACCATACAGAGATGACGTTGGCTCCTCCCATGCATGGAAATCATATCCCATCGATCTTTGTAATGAGACCCGCGTGCCTTAACCTCTTGATACAATAAATCATAAATGATTTTCAATAGTACAATAATTAACAAGTTTCGAGATCCACGACGGCCCCCTCCAAATGGACTGTCTCTGAGAGCTATCCTTCTCATAATTTCGACTCATCCTTGACAAGTCATCTCCTTTTGAATAATATCTCTAATGTTTAAAGGAATATGGACAACATGGCGCCACACCCGCCAATCTGAAAATTGCTGACCAAAATTGGCACAGGCATCAACAGCACTGTTTCCCTCTCTATAAATATGGAAAATCTCCACTCCGGAGAACTTATGCAAAAGCAATTGGATATCCCTAATGATATCTTTTAGCTTAATTCCCACATTCGATGCCTTATTAACTGCATCTATGACCATTTTAGAGTCTCCTTGTATACTCAAGTTCTACATTGCTTTTTGTTATAAATATGTGTTTTAATATATTTCTTTCCAAACGCCTATTCAGATATCATAATCTTGTATATAAGTATATAATTATATAAATGTAATCAAATATAATATAACATAAACATTATTGTGTAAACCAATCGATCTTGTATAAAAGAAAATATTATGAATCTTTATATATTTTATTACATAATAAGATATAAGTGTAATGTTTATGAGTGAAGCAAATGCCTATGTAAACCCGAAGAGTGTAAGTGTGATAGTATACATAAACTGTAGTTGGTGTAGTTGGCATTTTCATGATCTTATAGATACTCTAAGTGTGATGTAGTTGTCATTTATATATAAACTAAAGTAGAAATAGTCAGTGTTTATATATATTCAATTCTTATAAATACTCAATTCTTATAGTATACATAAGCCCAGTATACTATGATAGTGTCAATTTTTATACAATAAATCACTTCAAAAACATATACAGAATCATCATAATTCACAGAGATCAACACACAAAAAATCTCATGAATTTTAAAACATCACCTACCTCACTATGGCATTCAAACAAAAATCACAGACTCTAGAGAAAGAATATTTTACCCAATTCCATCTCTCCTTCTAGGTTGCTCCCTTCTTCTCTCTTCCTCCTATGCTACTGCTCTCTTCCTTTATCCCATTGCACCCTCTTTTATCCATTCCTATATAAATTTCCTTAGAAGCTCCTTTTTTTTTTGTTTTTGCTTTATCTTTATTCCAAGATTTTCATGTTTTTCTTTTTTTCATTTTTATTTCTTATGGATATATTTCTTTTATCCAAAGATTCTCTTTTATTTTTATTTTCTCTTTATTGTAAAGAATTCTCTTCTTTTTCCCATTTTATTTAAAAATATAAATTATCATATTCTATTTATTTTATTTCTTTTTTTTATTTTTCTAACCTAAATAGTTAATTATAACACAATTCTGATGATGATAATTATTTATATTAAATTTTTATCTAATAATAATAAACCTTTAAAGCCCGATAATGATATTTTATAATATCATTATGATAATGATCTTGTATTCTCATTATTACTAAGATATGCTAGTTGGTTTATATACAGTAGTTCCAATCGGTAGTCACATAAGATTAATTTATCTAAACATAAATATAAACTATCACAAACACAACTAATTATGCATAATCCATTAAACTATGCTAGCAAAGCATGTGTAAATAAATTTTTAATATAAACAGTATCAAATCATATTATGTTGATCACTTATTATGCATCTAATATGTGCTAACTACTTGTGGTGTGTGTAGGGTTCCAATCAGTTTATTTGTCTTCCTCTGACATCTTCATATATATCACCCTCTCTAATGATGCTCTCTCCATCATGCTTTAAGGGATGAGTTCTCATGCATCAACCTCATAACAAGCAGGTGGTTAGACTATAACAATGTGATATATGTACATAAAATATAGCTAAAATAATAAATCAACATGTTTGTAATATAAATATATATTTTACAGCTAACTCTTAACAATGTAATCATGGAACCTAAGTAATATCTTATTATTTCATAACAACATATATCTCACAACTTAGTTAAAAATAACTAAATCTAAATTTGTCCATTATAAATATCCACATATATTCAAATAATTTGCTTAGTGAAAAATCAAGATGTAACATCTTTCCCCCTTAATATTAGTCATCAACCCAAATGACTCTTATTCTAACATAAGTTTTTAATTAAAAATATTATTCAACAAAGAGTTAACATGGTATAAAGTATCAAATTAAATAAATAGATATGTAAATTACTTGTAGAACTCGTAGAACTCATCACAATTTTCTCAAGTAGCACTATTCTCATAGTATCGGTCCCACAAGACCCTACAGTGTGACATTTCCTTAATATTCAAATAAATTTTGTGAGTGTCACTTATTTTGATTGGTTCTGTCATGACCACCCCGTGGTCCATAACTGACAAGATAAACCTATAAAATTAAAGGACTGACCACTTCTAATACCTTGAATGGTGCCACGTATCTCAATGAAAGTTTTACTAACTTTCTAAAATCACATGAGATCATGATAAAAGTTAAAAATAAATGACCAAGGAGAGTTCCACCAAACCTTCTAGCTTCCTTTACACATCTCTCTAACCTAGAATGTATTTTTTTCATTCTAAAGAAGTATTTAGGAAGCTTGATAATAATAATATATATAAGTTAATACTATTGCTACTTCGCATAGCTTCGGGTAAGTATAACATGTCAATATTATCACTACTCCACATAGCTTTCAGACAAGTATGATAATGAATATGAACTGAAAATACTACATTTTTAATGTATACCCCATTTCAAAAGTAAGGGATACCCATTCCACAGTATACATGCATATGGTCATCTGATTGAATTTGGCAAGTTTATCTATCAAATCTTGGATTCAACAAGTTCATCTATCAGATCCAAACTTAGTAAAATTGATAAGTTCATTTGTCAAATCATGAAATCGATAAGATCCCCTTGTCAAATCTAAATTCAGTAACTACCGAGTCAATGCGAGACTAAGATCCACTCCCATCTCACATTCCTAATTCATCACTCTTCCCTTAAGTTTTCATGACCTAATAATCTCTAAAATATGTATAAAGTTCAATGAATCACAATTATATACTAACATATCATAGAAAGTAATACTATATGCTTAAATAATTCTAAATATACCAACATACATACAATAAAAATCATACAATCATTTTATGATTGTATTAAGTTCCCACTAGCCAAACATAATTAATGTTATATTGTGTAACTTAACCTATTATGTTATATTCATAATTAAGAGGAAATAATGTTAAAATTATCATAATATACTAAGGTCAAAGATCACACCATTCTTACAAACTTATAAAGGAAAAAGTGAGACAATGTCTCCTTGCTTGTTCGGATAGTACTCAACAAATTAAAAATTTATCTCAACCCTTTTAGACGATCAAGATGTTATGTACATCTTATACCCTACTTGCTCTCGATGAAGGTACATAAATATCTTTTCAAAACAACATTCTCTAAGCAAAGACATTATTATCAATCTAATCAAGGGTATATAATAACATAGCAATTATAAACAACTTATAATTCTTAATCCAGAATTAATATAAATTCAAGGTTTGCCACTCCACGTGGTCTAAGTTCACAATTTTAGATAAAGTAGCATGGTAAAGCATGACTCTAAATGGTCAAAAGTGGAAAGTAGAGAACTAACATCTCAATAACAAAACTCTTAAATACCCTCACGTGGTATAAATAAAATATTACAACTCAAGTTGCCAAATCTCTACTCACTTACCAATCTTGTAAGTGTAGTATCACAGCTTATTTTCACAACTGAAAAGAAAAATGCTATCCACAAAGATGCATCAATCCATCCAATCCTAAAAATTCTATCCCAACAAGAATTAGGAGACAATATTCTATGAACTCCAAGGAATATGGTCTAAAACAACATTTCAAAAACAAGTTTCCGTTTAAGAGAAACATTAAGTCAACATCATGAAAATATGCATTCTCTCAGTGGGCTTATAATCTGGTCAAAGGAAAGTGAGAGAATAATAACTTACCTCCATACTAGCTATGAGAGATGACACTTTTCCCTAATACACATAAGGGTGACAATCCATAAACAAAATCCTAACACAAAGTGATTCTCAACCAAGACATCAACACTTTACTACAAGAAAATTCCCACCGCACTAGGTGGTACCAAACTAAAAATGATCTTATAAAAATTTTCATTTTTAAGATTAGTGTATATAAGTCACAAAAACAAAAGCACATATACTTAAGTGAAAATCATCACATGCTCTTAAATACTCACAATGCAACACATAAATGGCAAAGGTAACTTGATTACTAAGTAAAGATGTAATCACTCTTGAGATATCTGATCTAGGTAATCAAAATATGGTAAAAATTTTTGGTTCACAACTCATGAACTATACTATACACTTATCTATCCAAACATATTACAAAATAAACAATACCATCGAGACACTCGATAAACCAACCCTTTAACAACTTTAAAGGGTTACAATTGCTCCTTAGGTACACACTCAATATTTCAAACAATGTTTCATGAATGTCTCATACTTAAAATAGTCACCAAGCCATACAAGAGGATCTATAAGGTCTCAAAACTTCAATCATAGTGTAACATGGTTATGAACTAAGGCACTACAAATCTAAAATACCAATGCAATATTTCATGTCACTAGGTTCACACTAGTGAACAGAATGACACAAAAATGTTAATAGACTCATTAGGTTCTAGAGTTCAAGCCACAACTCTGATACCACATGTAATAATCCTACTAGATTCTATTTAAAAATATGTGAATTTTTTTTAATTAAACACATACACTATAGATAGATTTCACCATAAGAATCTAACTAGTGACTATATAAAAAATACCTTATGTGATAATTGTAAATGAAGCATGCTACATCATACATCGTTGATCATTATCTTCAATAGAAATATATCATATTACAAATATAGAAAGTAAATACACTTAACCAGCCATGGTTGATGCATACCCATAGCTAATGTTGTCAATGTACAATAAATAAGTAATCACAACTCATCATGATAATGTTTTCAATAATAAATACAACATAATACAATGTACATATATAAGATACATGGCTTTTTGGAGTATGAGTTCTTCGGACTCTCTAGTATATGTGGCAATCTCAAGTATCATCTCAAAATTAATATTGTTGTGGGGAGGGAGAGCATCATTCAATCATTTTTTTACACCAATCACGGACCAATGATCCCTCAAATAGATCCTATCAAGAAATAGCCCTCCTTTTATGGATGAGCAGATAGTGATGGTGTGAGAATCCAGAGAGACAAACTAGTACCTGTGTGTTGTATGATTTATAAAACTAAACATGCGGTGTATCATAAAAACTCATTTTATTTCAAGATATCGTACAAACATGTAAACCATAATTATTAAATGATAATGTCTCATTAAACATAATTTAGCTAAAAATTTTCAAGAATAATAAATAATAGCATTCTATAGATCAGTCAAAATATATATACACTATTTTTATCAGATTGTCTTCATCTAACATTGTGATGCTAGTAAGCCAGTGAAGTCCATCGCTCCTTACTCAATATCAACAACGCAAGATTGGTTAATATAATATAACCAAAAGATTCATATAATCTACATCCTACTAACAATCATATCACCTAACATGCTAAGCATAAGAGGAACTAAAAAACATACATTTATCCCATTAAACGTATGAATGAATCGCACATTATTATCGATTATATACTAGAAATAATGACTATAGTTAATACCACTTCGATAAAATACATATTTAACTATAAATTTTAACTACCACAATTAGTTTTCAAACATATTACACCCTATGATAAACCATATTACCATAGTCTAGTATTTTTTTAAAGCATAACTCTTAAATACCACAATCTATTCAATAAAGTAGTCATAAATACATGGAAACATAAACCTTTATTCAAACAACTAGATTAACAAAGTAAGTCTCAGTTCACATGACATAAAATATTTCATTCTAGTATTTGTTATACTCTCAAGAGTTGTATGCATGCATAATTAAGATTCTATTTTACAAGAATCTATAATATAGTTTGAACCACCTATTGAACTATAATTAATAATACACACATTTATGTACATGTATATATTATTCATAGAAATAATCAACATGCATATATTTAGTCCATCAAATATATGAATGTATCTAAGCATATCTATTACGGTTTATACCACATGGGTATAACATACATTTAGACTATAGTTCTAATTGAAATATTCTCTATGACATCTTATAATATCATAATTTATTGCACATGAGCACACTACTCATTTACAAACTATCGATCTTATAATTTCAAGAATCAAATAACCCATATTCATAAATAATAACTAAGCATATATGAATTATACCACACGGGTATACCCTACGTTTAAATTACATTCTAGCATTCAAAAGAAACACAACTTATAGGCACACATCACGATGCACTATTATATGCTAAATATGTCTAAACACTTGTATATAATATACTCATAATATGTACTCCACATAAGTATTCATTATTGTATGTAAATATATTTCAACAGCTCAGTCATGTTATTCTCAAGAGTCAGATAACTCATAACTAAGTTATTCTATAATCTTTTCATTTTAACAACTTAATTCATTTTATAAAAAACTATTTTCGTATGGTTATAGTCTCGGTCCCTCAAACACCTTATGACTCAATTTACCCATCTATTAACTATAGGTATAATTTCTATATACTTAACTATGTTTTGTATGAACATAACCTTACACTATGTTAGAAGTTTATTTTTATGTTGGCACGGTTTCTAAACTCTCAGCTCCCATGATCAAATGTGTTAATATATGTCAACAACTTAAAGGTATACAACCCGATATACACAGTATATGTTAAACTCTTAAAATGACTCTTAAATCTTCAGATACATTTATTTCTTTCATACATAAATATGTTCAACAATATAAATGACATCATTAGTCTTTACAATTCTCAATTAAATATTCGATCAATATAATTTTATTGATAGGCCATAACTAATTATAACAATATTTTTGTAATATTTAGGAACAAGTAATCACATTTATTATCATTGAGATTATACATTACTAAGCGATGCCAAGATATATAAATCACTATAATTTATTGATATTATTGTATCGACTAATATCCTATTACTATATACTTAATATAGTTATCCAAGTATACAAGATATGAATTGTGGTGTAACCAATTAATAAATCATCATAAATATATATTTCATTGCTATTATATACCAAGTTATTGTACACAGCGCAAGTTATATATATACTATGCTTCTATTTACAACTTGCTACACTTCTCAAATGTACATCAAAGTAATATATTCTGATGTAAATCTTTAGATCTACTCTATGGGTGATTTACATTAGTAATATAATTTAAATCGGACCATGAATAATAGAGATTATCATTACATCTTATATGTATCATTATAATTTATGTAAACACTTGATAATTGTTATAATAATGAATGTAGACATATATCACATATTTGTTGAGGTAAAGTGCTACCTTACTACATCTACTTCACAGGTTAAATATTATATGAATACAACCTAGTGTATATACAAGGTACGTGTAAGTTGTTGCATGAGGCTAATAAAAGTGTTACATGCTTAATGCAAGTCACTACAGATTTAATAAATCGTTGCATGTTTAATCAACATAATTACATATTGTTGCATGTTAGTCTAATGAAAATATGAATCGCGGAGCTTAATTATATTTTGTTGAATATGTATTAGTTATCATGAATCTTCGCACTCCCTTTCATACAAGTTACTAAATTTTAAATACAATGTCTTTATTAAGGACAGGTCGTTATAAAAAAAAAAATTAAAAATATAAGACTATAAAATATAAGTCTTACTCTTCCAAATGCTACACAGAGTATTGCACCCTATCACACAAAAATGCCACCGATGTAGTCATAAATATCCCTAATTATTGTAAGACTGGTAACACAGAGATCCTAGGTATAAGAGTAATACCCCATCCTTTAATACCCAAGGGTTTTTCCTTATACATAGATTGACGTTGCCTTTTGTTATAAATATCTGTTTTAATGGCTTTCTTTCCAAACGCCTATTCAGATATCATAATCTTGTATATAAGTGTAATCAAATATAATATAACATAAACATTACTGTGTAAACTAGTCGATCTTGTATAAAAGAAAATATTATGAATCCTTATATATCTTATTACATAATAAGATATAAGTGTAATGTTTATGAATGAAGAAAATGCCTATGTAAACCCGATGAGTGTAAGTGTGATAATATACATAAATTGTAGTTGGCATAGTTGGCATTTTCATGATCCTATCCATACTCCAAATGTGAAGTAGTTGTAGTTTATATATAAACTGCAATAAAAATAGTTGGTGTTTATATATATTCAATTCTTATAAATACTCGATTCTTCTAGTATACATAAGCCTAGTATACTATGGTAGTGTCAATTTTTATACAACAAATCGCTTCAAATACATATACGTGATTGCCATAATTCACAAAGATCAACACATAAAAAAATCTCACGAATTTTAAAACATCACCAACCTCACTATGGAATTCGAACGAAAGTAGCGGACTCTGGAGAAAAAAAATTTTACCTGGCTCCATCTCTCCTCCTTCTAGGTTGCTCCCTTCTCTCCTCCTATGTTACTACTCTCTTCCTTTATCACATTGTGCCCCCTTTTATCCATTCATGTATGAATTTCCTTTAAAGCTATCTTTTTTTTTTGTTTTTGCTTAGCTTTATACCAGGATTTTCATGTTTTTCTTCTTTTTTTTTAATTCTTTTTTCTTTCTTATGAATTTTTTTTTTTAATCCAAAGATTCTCTTTTATTTTTATTTCCTCTTTATTGTAAAAAATTCTCTTATTTTTCTCTTATTTTTCTAAAATATAAATTATCATATTCTATTTATTTTATTTCCCCTTTTTTTCTAACCTAAATAATTAATTATAACACAATTCTAATGATGATAACTATTAATATTAAGTTGTTATCTAATAATAATAAACCGTTAAGCCCAATAATGATATTTTCTGATATCATTATGATAAAGAGCTTGTATTCTCAATATTATTAAGATATGTCGGTTGGTCTACATATGGTAGTTCCAACCATTAGTCACATAAGATTAATTTATCTAAACATAAATCTAAACTATCACAAACAACTAATCGTGCATAAATCATTAAACTATGCTAGTAAACCATGTATAAATAAATTTTTAATGCAAAACACATCAAAACATATTATGCTAACCACTTATTATACATCTAACATGTGTTAGCGATTTGTGATGTGTGCAAAGTTCCAACTAGTTTCTCTGTCATCTTTTGACATCTCCATCTACGTCACCCTCTCTGATGATGCTCTCCCTTCGTCATGCTCTGAGGGATGTGTTCTCCTACATCAACCTCATATAAACAGGTGGTTAGATCATAACAGCATGATATACATACATCATAAAATATAGCTAAAATAACAAATCAACATGTTCGTAATGTAAACATATACTCTACAGCGAACTCATCGCAATGTAATCATGCAACCTAAGAAATATCTTACTGTCCCATAACAACATATATCTCACAGCTTGGTTAAAAATAGTCAAATCTAAATTTGTCAACTATAAATATCCATGGATATTCAAATAATTTTTTTAGCAAGAAATCGGGATGTAACAGTGCACATGACTCTTTATTTTGAGATGAGTAATTTGCAAGATCATCATTCACCTTAAAATAGAGGCATATAGTCAGGTTATTCTATCTTTAATTTTAGATTCTGAATAGTTACTATTTACATGAAGTTTCAAAGGTTACGATGGTACCGTATAGGTACGTCTTTGGCCAAGAAGTACATTTTGCTCCTTAGCATTGAGTTCAATTTTCAGCTTCAGAGATGACATGGCTCACATACTACCAAATGTATGTCATTTTATTACTTATTTCATTTGGTTACATTTGATTGTCCAATATCAAGGCATTGATCTACTTGTTGGGATTCGTATTTGCTTGCAAGTAAAATCGAGGTCTTGATAATGAATCATGGGTGAATTCAAGAGCGCATTGCTTCCTTCAACTCCTCTCAGGTATCACTTGTTTTGTGTTTAGTTTGATATGCACACACACATGCACATCAAAGTGGGGCATTGTGTAGACACCTAATTTTGGTACAAGTAATGTAAATGTAATCATTTTTCTAGGGTTTCATACATTTGGTTCATTTTCTTACATTTGGCTATTATTGGTACACTTTCCATTCGCATTCCCTTCATAGTCTTGTTGCATTTTCTCATGATCACCTTGAAATATGGCATTTGTTTACCTTGAGATACACCCAGTTATTCTAAGATTCATTTTGATCTTTGTTTCTGAGCTTTTTTTCACCTTGACTGCTTTAAGTGCCATCAAAAGTGGTATGACCACTTTTGGCCTTGCCAAAATGGGTTAAATTATTTGTGGGTCCTTCTGCCACCTTACCATGTTTTCTTATGTCTTTCTTGTTTTATTTCACACATTTCCATGGTTAGCCTATGTGTGAATATGTGCCAATTTGAATTCAAAGATTCATATTTATACACATGTATCCTAAGTCATTCATCACCTCCAATTTCCCATCAATCTCCTAAGTTACTAGGCAAAACTTATTGTAAAAGAAATGCCTATTGGAAATGAAAGGTTAGGGAGACAAATGAAATTGAAAAGAGGTCGGTCAATTGAAACAAAGATAATGGGCTTAGTATTAAGAATTATTGACGACCTATAATAAATCATTTAAGAAGCTGATATAGTTTATGGACTAGATAAAGTTGACTTGATCTTCAATTAGTT
Organism: Torreya grandis; assembly: GCA_037957365.1. Taxonomy (NCBI): domain Eukaryota; kingdom Viridiplantae; phylum Streptophyta; class Pinopsida; order Cupressales; family Taxaceae; genus Torreya; species Torreya grandis. Next base: position 188,671 of record JARHVA010002694.1, read on the forward strand.
ATTAAACATTAAAAGTTAACTTCTTGTTAGTTTTAGATATTAATTATTTTTATGGTTTAGGACAGTTGACCTTAGTCTCTTATTACATATTTTATATTTTTATATTATTAAGGAATTCACTGAGTTTGTAATTTCTTAGAGCATTATTCATTTTCAACTTCTCCTTGAGGATGGGTTCACACACTGAACTTGAAATATCAGATTTATTTTTTATTAATATGATGGATTCAGAAATCCCTTTTCCAAAAACACAACATCATGGAAACTTACATAATGTCCTCCTAAGTTACCATTTGCATATTAATTATATCCATTGTACACTTACAAAGAGGTTGCACATTGATTATATTTTGCCCTTATCACTTTTGTTGAAGTCTTGTGGTTGCACACTTGTATCAAAAGAAGGATTTTTCTTGAGGATGATTTAATATTTATTGATTATCATAGGGAAAGGAGGTGGAGGCGTCTCACATTAAGATGGGACACTCACACACACTAAACCTACATTAAGCCTTGATTCTCACACAATATGTAGTTGCAACTCTCAAGGGGGCCCGAGCCAATTTACTTTGCACATTTTGTTTCAGAGGTTTTGGTTGGCTTGTGTTAGGGTTACCTCAAAGGAGAAGAGTTTTAGACATCTATGCGCATCAATTTTGTTCATTGGACATAGACTTCTAGATGTGTGTTGTTGACAAAGGATCTCAAAAAGTTTCAGACCTCGTGGACTTAGATAGCGATTTTCAACCTTGCCTAACCACATTTAGAAAAACTTGCCATATTTGGCAGTGAAAATTTGTCACTGCCATTTTCAGCAACATCAAAATTGGTCATCAACTTTGCTCATTATCATCTTTCTAGGAAATCTTTTGCATGGCTCCAAAACATGTTTTTTGCATTTATCATTGAATGTCCAAACACAAACATCTCTCTCTATCCATCTCTTTACCATTTCTAAGTACCTAGTTCTATCTCCATTTCCTATCAAGCATAGGGGCATCATGATTTATTGTATTTATTGTTTATTCAATATCTCTCTTGTGCCATCGTTTTACATAATGGTGCAATGTTTTGGAACACTAGTGCACCCTTTTTGTAAAACAAGTGTATACCAAGAGAGGTTGTCTACTTTATTAAGCTTAGAGGCTTTCCTAGTAGAGTCTCTTTCCAAGTGTATAGATTGGTGATAACACTCATCATTCAATTCCTCAACAGAATACGTTCTTCCAATATCAATATCCTTCTAATCACACTTTCCTTCTAGAGATTCAGTCTTGGGTGAGGTTCAAGTTCATAGGGAGGAAAATAATATTTACAATTAACTCATGGAAAATAAGATTTGACAAAAACAACTTGTGGCACATTGGCAATGCAAGCTCGATTGCTAAACTTATTGAGAGGATATTTTCCCTTTATCATGATATTTAAATGGTTTCACATTTGGGGACATATATCATCCGAACTCCACCTATGCCAATTCCAACACCCTTAAATTGGATTTAAATTACAAAATTAGATGTAAATGGAAATTCCTATATACCATACTTCTTCAAGAAGGAACTCCTACTGCCCCAATTTTCCCTTACACCATGGATGTTGCAACTCATGCAGGTGAAACGTTTTATCGACCACTGAATTGAGCGGGAAATTGAAATCTCTCTTTTTTTGCAAGAAAAATGCCACTACAGTACATTTTTTTAAAAAATCAATTTTAATGCATACGGACTTTGGTTACAAATTGCTATTATTTTTGAATTTATCGATTATCAAGCTTTCAAATGACCTAAGAGCTTGTTTTGAATATTCTCAAGTGACTAAGGCATGCCTTATTTTCAGGGCATGCCTACCTAGTTTAAACTATTGTACTTTTAATATGTAGATTGCATTGATAATAAGTGATTGCTTTGTTAATTGTTACATTCAACATATAGTTTACATCAAAATACCAAAAAAATTGCATCCTTTCTTACATCAATCATGGTAATATAGTGTGCTTGGTCTAGATCCTATGAGATATTTAGGGCTCTACACGCAGCAATAGTGGAACTTAAATGTGTTATAAGATAATTCAAATTATAATGTAAAAATTCATAAACTAAAATAATTTTCTTTCGTAAATTAGTTGCAAGATAAGGAATTATAAAAGCATAGAGGATGAAAAATTAGAATAGAGAGAGAAATAACACATGAATAAATAGTGTTTTTATTGTACATGGACCATGTATATGAGACCACACCAATAAATATAAGCATAACTCGTTATGCATACACCAAGGGAAATTATGTAAACCCTGTGGTCCCTTGTCAATATGTAACTCAAAGGGTTTTGAGTGAACCCTCTAAACAAATGAGAGGGTTGCATAAGTGATGATGTGTGTAATATTGGTGTCTCAAAAAGAGATCAAGGAAAGGGAAAGTGATAATATGCCTCTGGTATAAAATATCAAGTCCCTGATTGTAAACTAATCACCCTTTATGCTTCCAAATTCTTCCATAATTCACATACAAATATGTAGCAATTATATAAGATGAAAGGAAAATGTTGCAGAAGATGAAGTGGCTCATTTATTTATGTATTTAACCCTCTTATGTTTTTCCATGAACTAGCGTTTTCACATACATTTTTTCTTCCATATTGCATTATAAAACATCAATCGATGCTAAACCTGAGGTATTGTCTTGCTCCCCATGGATGCTTCGTCCCTCAACTCTATGAGGGAAACCCTCAAATCATATATCAAATGCAAAACTACTAAAGAATGTGTGTTTATGATAGCTATTGGGCATTCATTTTTCCACATCCATCATCAGAGCAACTTCAAAGACCTTTAACAATGCTTCTTAATAAAAATAATGGAGAGAGAAAAAATAGTAGGGAGAAAATACACTGTTAAGACAATTGGAATACAAATAAATGAGTACTCATACAATTATTTTCCGTCAAAATAAGACAATTCAAATTTGACAAATCCATACATAATGGGTTGCCAATTATGAGCACTTGTCTTGTATCACATTAGTACCATAAGTTTCATTTGAAATGTACTTCAAAAGATTTCAAATATATTTATTTTCCATCAAAATAAGACAATTCAATCTTGACAAATCCATACATAATGGTTGCCAATTATGAAGCACTTGTCTTGTATCACATTACTACCATAAGTTTCATTTGAAATGTACTTCAAAAGATTTCAAATATATTTTAGTCCTGTGCATGACATATAACTAGACAAATAAGAAAATAAGATGCATGTATAGACTCTTGCTTTTTGTACTCCTTGTGCACAGCTTAAGGACTCATTCTTTGATCATCTTGTTAGTTATTAAGGAAAATAATTTTGGATGAAATTGGCATCCGTAGAGGAAATATTGAGACAAATAAACCCAATCGTTATTTAAACCACTTTGATAATGATGTTTCTTAATTTTCCTCGTCAAATGAAACTTCAAAACTGCAATATCGTATTTTGGACAAGTCAAGATTGTGCAATCAGGGGAATACTTGTTGAATGTAGAGAATAGAGTGGTCAACCCCACCATGGAGGAAAAGCTCCATAACCATCAAAAGGATATCATGGCTTTCAAGTGGTAGTCGTCACATCAACTCCACCCCATTGCCTCAATGAACAATGATTCTTATAGTGAGGGAGGTGGCCGGATCTTCATTGACCTCAAATATCAAGGTTGCAACAACTTTGGCTTAGGGGCCGCCACCTCCTGCTAATGATTTCAATAATTTCATGCTGAATCGTATTGATGATGTCGTCAATCGCCTAGATGATGTTCACTATCATATGCAGTGTCTTGAGAATCGTTTTGAAGACCGCTGCAAAAGTCCACTTATGGTGGTTGGGCATTCGCATTGTGCAATTTGGGCCGTCATTATTGACACTTGTGTTGCTGTTTTTGGAGCTGCCCTGATGAAGGATCACAGGCGATGATCCAAAATGTCGAGATAAATAAAAAAGACAGTTTTTCCCAAAAGCTATGTATTCACTTGTGTTGCTGTTTTTGGAGGTTTGTGTGCACTTTTCTAAATCAGGAAGCTCTGGTTCCTTGCCTCGCTGATGCTTGTGTTGCTGTGTATGGATGTATCTTTGGTGCTTTTCTATATAATGAAGCTCTAGCTCCTGCCCATATTGTTGACACTTGTGTTGCTGTGTTTGGAGGCTTTGCTTTTCTAAATAATGAAGCTCTGGTTTCCTACTGGTCATAGGGGCACCTGGTACCATTTTGTTTAGTTTTATGTGCTTTGTAATATGGGCAAAGGTATATCCTTAGGTTGGTGGGTTTGTTGTAAGCCAGGTGGAAGGTGAAATGACTTTTCAAGCTGCCGGTGGCAAAGAAAAAAGTGTGAAATGTAAAAAATTGGCAACTTTTATTGAGCCAAAAAAAAAACATGCTGCACTTCTCAGCTAAAATAATAATTCAAACATATAGTAAAAGCTTTATAGCAAAATTATTTTTTCTCCTTTCAAGATTTCTTTTCAGAAGACATATTTAATGCCAACCACGTATATGATGTAATTTTATAGATCCTCAAACATGGGTAATTGTCACAAAAAATTAAACCCCTGTGATCTTCACGAGTTAAAACATTAAAGTGGCACATTTTCTCTTCCCAGAAATGCAACAATCTCTGAAATCAGTGCTGCAAACTGGTGTCATAATACATGAATCAAATGCAAACCCTCCATTGGGAGGGTATCATTCAGTAACCAATAGATCACCCCCAAAAATTGCAACTTATCTTTATCAGGATATTTTCATATGAACATTAGGACTACAGAGCTGTACATCAAAAAACTTAATGAGCAAGGGATGGCAATTCTCTTGGGAACAAATAAAATAAGAGAGGAAAAGGGCCTCTAATCACTTGAAAATACACTGCCAAAACCATGACATTCCAATAAAATGTTCCAACACTAAGGATTCAACTTGGCTGCTTCTGCATCAACTGTTGCAGGTTCTACAGCTTCTGTCATATCAATGTCACCTTTGTTTGATTCCTCACTTGGAATTACAACTTCAGTGGTCTGAGCCTCCTCGTCAACTTTCACAACGTCTTTGCTTTGCTCTTCGATCACACATACCTGCATAACTATTGTGTTACAGGTCACACTTGTTGAAACACTTTTTCAATACTTTCAAAAAATTTAAGGACCACAGTTTAGGCAAACAAAGATCATATAAGCTAAATTGAAGAATTAAACATTTCACTGCAGATCCAAAGCTAAATTATTTCTAATGGAGTTGATTACGTTATTTGTAAATCACACAAAGTATTTATGGCCAGCCAACCTAGAGAATCATAGATCCATATCATCTGTAGATACATCACTCCAAACAACTTGACAGAGTCTGAGACTGATCAAACAGCAATGATTGTAGTCCTTGCCAATTGTACCTAAGCCAGGACAGACACAATGCTTAACTATTTTTAAACAGTAAAGCAGAGGACACCTACCATTATCAGACAAAATCCCATTGCAGTGTATAGCATCTGGCCCCCTGATGTAAGTAGCCAGAGAGAGAAAAGAAACGACGAAATGGCCTTAAAATTGAAGGCGTTGCCTTGCCTTGTACTTGATCATGGTTTGACCATGCCATGCTTTATTTCATGTTGTTGGAACAATATATTACAAATTTAAAAATCCATTTCTCTTTAAGGAAATTTTGAGGTTTGTACATTTGACTGTGTAAAGTATCATGAATCATTCTTCACCTCAAGCTAAGCCTGAGTTATAATCTACGTTGTTTAACTGTTGAATTTTTCATATGCATAAATCTTCCACACAGCCAATAAATATACAGTAACTTATTTAAGACAAAGTCTTATTCTTTGAAGCAGGGTTTACTATGCTTAAATAAGGAACTGACGTGTAATATTAGAAGGAATGCACCTGTGCCATTTTCTTATCCTTAAATAGGATAGAAGGGAAAGATTGGGACTAGGAATTGTACGTACACATGAATGAAACACAATCAATCAATTTTTCCATTTGAGGCAAGTCAAGAAACAACAGAGCAAGATAGATCGACTTTGAATAGGTTTAAATAAACTAAAGACTAATTGATATTCAACAAGAGCAAGGGGGTTACATTATCAGCTCACAAGTAGGGTGATCGGAAGCTGGTGGTTAGCAATCAAAAGATACCTATGATAATAAAGTAAGGCCTAACAATAGAACAAATAAAAAGTTGAGAAAAAAATATATATACTATACATACAGAAAAATCACAATCATCTCTCGATATAATTGACTTCTTCATAAATGGAATGTTTAGCATTCAATATTCCAAAAATAATACTTGTTAATCAAACAAGTTTTGTTTGTGTTGTATTTGGTGCTGCATCAGCATGATGCACAGAATTCACAATTCAGAATTTGCTGCCTTCTTGCTGATCATTTGCGTGTCTCGTCTGTTTGCCTATCTTCTCATCAAGAGAGATTAAGGTAAAGGAGATTTAGAGACAGTCTAGCGAGCTAACCAATTTGGTATATGAGACCAATCTTGTGGCAACGAGGGTATTTTTTCCCTTTAATTCATCTTATATATAGTGGTTTCAGAACATATCATGATAACAACCCATGAGGAAGATAGAGGCAGTTGTGTGGTTGTGGGTTTGGAGGAGATGAGTTATTTTGATGAGGTAAGCTTCCTCAATTCAAGGTGTTTGTTCTTAAATTTTCAAGGAATCCTATCCACAACTTGATGGCAAGCTAATGTGTTGTTGATTGTTCACATTTGATGGAGTAGCTTCTTATAATTTATGTTGTTTTGCTTAGTTGTTTTACAAGAAAATGTAATTACTTGAAAGTAATCTACTCTTAAGGATTTGATAAGAGTTGTTTCTTATAATTTAAGTTGTTTTGCTTAGTTTTTTTACAAGCAAATTTAATTACTTGAAAGTAATCTACCCTGCAGATTTGATAGAGTAGCTTCTTATAATTTAAATTGTTTTGCTTAGTTTTTTTACAAGCAAATTTAATTACTCGGAAGTAATCTATCCTGCAGATTTGATAGAGTAGCTTCTTATAATTAAAGTTGTTTTGCTTAGTCTTTTTACAAGTAAATTTAAGTACTTGGAAGTAATCTAATCTAGGGATTTGATAGAGTAGCATTTTATAGCTTAAGTTGTTTTTTTAGCTGTTTTACAAAATAATTAATTACTTAAAAGTTATCTACTCTAGGGATTTGATATTGTAGCTTCTTATAATTTAAGTTTTCAAGGAATCCTGTCCACAACCCAAAGGCAGTCAATGCCACCATCCAAGGCACCCCTGAGGACATTCGGAGAGGCAGGAGCACATATTCCTCCGGTATGGAGATATTGCCCCAATTTTATAGCCTTTTGCCTCTTAGAGAGTCCCTCACCCAATTAATGTCAGATAAGTCCCTTTAAATTTCAAAAAACTTCACTGGAAACTTTTGATCTGCACATGAAGGTCTTTGCCAACATATGGTTCCTGATCAAACTTGGAAAACATGCTGTAACAAACCTGTCGGTGAAATTTCATAGCTTTCTCAATGATCATGCCATGTGGTTTAATATTACTCAAGTTTCCAGGCATTTGAAAAACCTTTCATTCATCCATGACACCAATTAGATTATTGGACCGAAACACTTTTCAATTTCTTGATGATCTTGACATACGAATCCATTTTCTAGGCATATATACGACCGTTCCTCTTGCAGTGAAATCCTGTTAAGTTCTAAATTTCCTTCATCACATTAATCTTCGTAATGAAGGCGTACAAATTAAAATCCCCCTATCAAAGACTCTTACAGAGAGATGTCAAACTTCACAGCATACGGAACACAGATGGTAGTGAATTTGGCATCAGTCAAAGTGTCTTGATAAGAGGTATAAAACATCTATGAAATTAATTAGTCAATATATAGTGGTATTTCTAATTCATTCTTCAGTTTGAATATCCCAAAAAGCTGTAAAATTTCCTCGCGGCATCAACATGGCGACATCTGCTACAATTATCAAGGCAATTCGTAGTTCATGATGTGCCTGACCAGATTTTACTCTGAATTTAACATTTCTGTGAATCAGCTATACATTGTTGGTGTCCTTGCTACTTTAAAACTGTCTTTTGGAACATATGCTAATGATTTTACTGTTACAGCGCATTTTTTATCAGTTCTGGAATTCAGAAGATAGCAGAGGTCTTGAAGCTCACAATCTCCATATCTAATACTGGAAAATTCACAAAGAAAGGACAGACCACCTTCATGTCAGACACAAATATAATCCTGCAGAGGACTGCTTGAAGTGAACAAATCCAAATTCAAGAATATAAAACATCTACAGAGGACTGCTTGAAGTGAATGAAGCCCAAATTTGAGCATATGATACATCCAAAGACATGTTTCAATCTGTATAAGAATAGTCCTTAGGAAATTAGATCTGGTGACCCCATACATAAAGAGCAATCCATCCAACAAGTTTAAAGTTCAAAGTTCAATCTTCAAACCAGTCAAACACCAGTTGTAGGAGCATTTTCAGAAACTGGATCGATTCAGAGTACATGAAATTTGACAAGGACAGATATGCATCAATCATTCTCAGCATGAGGATGCCAAAACTATTTATAAATTTGCTGATGTGAACTTGTCCGGCAAGAATATTTTCAGAAGAAAAAGGTGTGGTTTGCAGTGAATCAGAGTTCTGATCTACTTCCGCAATCTGGTGTAAGGCCAGAAATGCATAGTTCATCTGTATAGACAGATCTAGAACAGAAGTCACATGTCGAGAATGGGCATTTCAACCCCAAAAGTTGATGTTGAGCTGAAGGAAGCCATTCAAATATTTTTCATCGATATTAGAAGAGCTACAATGCGATTGAAATTTAGTTTATCAGCCTGCAATGGTATTCAGATGGTGTTTGCAGAATATATCTGACAGCCACGAGTTGCAGATATCTCAAGAATAAGCAGGAAGACCTAGGCTCTTCCAATTGGCCTCAGAAATCTCAAGTTTATTCTTTTACAAGTAACTTCACTTCCGAGTTTAAAAGAATTCAATTTCAAGTCCTTTCAAAAAAGAGAGATTTCCATGAACTAAGACAGTTCTTTAAGTGAAAACTTGTTTTGTTTTTAAAAATTTCATCCAAACTAAAGCTAAAAGGATTCTTAGTGTGACCGGCATAGGAAAGTAAAATGAAAGGCTTTTTTTAGGTCCATAATGCCAGGCGCCTTGTTTTAGGTCTGCAAGGTAGCTTACAGCATATGAGACCACCTCATACTCCCAATACGCAAGAGGCACCTGACTTTGCTTCAAATATGAGGCGTACATACCATGATTCGAACGCACGACCTTCCTTTCATGAGCACAAGTTCCTCACCACTAGGCCAACTCAAATGTACTTCACCATAGCATGGGCCCCCGAGAACCTTAGGGTGGTACACTTTTTCCAATAGACAAGTGGGAAGTAATCAAGTTCAAGGCACGCTTGATAAAATCTATGCAAATTCACAAGCCACTACGTTCTCCTCCAAAATGGCAATGAATCTATTTAAGAGGGACTCAAGTGTCACTGAATCAGATCATTATCTTATCTCCACATATATGACAATTGATGCTGTCTGTCAATATGATTTTCACTATTGAGACTCCTCAAGCCAAAAGAGAGCTGAACATCTATTGCATGTATATGGCATTTGGTGCCTCCACCAGTTGGGGATAATGGCTAGATTCTCGTGTGAGAGGCAGCCATACAATGCACAACAAAGTTTCCTAAAGGAAGGGGCAAGACGATCGCTAGAACAAGGAAAGGAAAGGAAAATTGAGTTTGCTTCCAACTTCAGCAAGCTGGACAAAGGATGGAAAAAGACATTTTCAACAAACTAAACGAATATTCAGATAGTAAGTTCGAATTGCAGCTCGTAATGTGAAGAATGTACAGTGAGAGGGCTAGAATTACAGGATACATGCAATAAATGTCTGAAGTTCCAAATTCTATTTCCAATTTTAAAGAGAAAATAAAAGTCGGGTAGGATTTTAGCCCTTCAAGAGCCCACCAAAAACCTTATAGAGGATGCGATGCAAAAGAAGAATATCTTTTAGGATCATTTCCAAAGAATTCTCACTTGAGTGGCCTGATCATTTATGTAATATTTCATGGAACTGGTCAGAACGGTCTTCCTTAAGGGGGGCAAAACGAATGAGCGGATCTATCTTTCTAGGAACATAGAGTTGGAGGAATTGAAGACAGCAATGAAGAACCTCAAGAATGAGAAGTATTCCGGCCCAGACGGCATCCCACCAGAGTTCTACAAGAGGATGGTGAATGTGATTAACCCAACCTATTTAAAAATGTGTCAAGGATCTATGAGAAGTGGACATATGGACGAGTCGATTGATGCAAATTTTATCAAACTTATCCCTCAAGATTTCAAAAGGGAATTGGTAGGAGGATGGCACCCTATGCCCTCCTTAACATCTTCAAAGTTATAGCAAAATCTTTGGCAGGGAGTACTCATTAAGTTCTCAATTGCCCACAGCCAAAAAGAACAAACCATTTTTATTGAAGGCATATTTATCATGGTAATCTTATAACTGCCTAGGAAAGTATTGAATGGGCTAGTGGATCTAGTCAAAAGGCCCACTTTTTGAAAATAGATTTTAACAAGGCATGTGACAGGATTGAGTGAGACTTCATTTTAATTATGTTGGGTTAGTTGGGCTTAGGCTTCTTTTTCTACTTATCCATGAAGTATCTCTTTTTGTGGGCCTCTACAAAGAATAGCGTGAATGAAATTCTTTAAGAAACTATTCTCCTTAAACATATATTCTCCTCTAGCCCCACTTCCACATGTGATTGCAGAGTATGCTCTTGATTACCTTTTGGAAGCAGCTAAAGTGCAAGGATGGATAAGAAGAATCTCTCTATCAAGAGATAACCAGTTAATGTTCATTTTGTTGACGATTTGGCCCTAGCTCCTGAAGTGACTCAACAATCTATGGAAAGCACTGTAGTTTGCTTAAACTTATTTGCATAATCTATTGAGACAATGGCAACTGAGGAAAAGAAAATTCTTACTAGAAAATATGATCCTCCAAACTAGCTAAATCAAAAATGGAAGCTTATAAAACCAAGGGCAATCATATGTTACTTGGGCATCCCTTTTCGTATACAACTTTCTACTTCTGATTAATGAACGTGGATGGAGAAGTTTGAAAAGAAATTCAAAGATGGAGTAGCCTCTATCTTCCCTTTTCTGAGAAGGATACAATTGTTGATCAGATTCTTGCAGCATGGGTGAACTTTGACAAGGAATCAAATTCCAAATCTCCACCATATAACTTCTAGGCTCGTTTCAAATTGCACCAAGTGTGCCAATGTTGGCACTCACAGTTCAACAAAAAATAAATACCCCCAATACAAAAGCTCTTTCCTGGCCAATCTTTTACCAATAAACCCAAGAAAGAGACCAAGTTTACCTCCTAAAGAATGAAGTGTTTATTTGGGTCTTGACACAAGATCCCAAGCATCCCGTAGCCCATCAATTGCCTTTGGAGAAAATAAGACAATTTTTCAAGTAAACCACAATGAACTGAAAAGCATGAATGCTTTTGCATTACCAATTATGTCATGAAGTTGAATGGAGAATGTACTGAGCAGCTTGAATTAGGTGACGGAATACAAAAGTAGTAGATGTGCAATGCTGCAAGAACTTGGGAAGTAGATCTGAATTCATAAAATATAGAGCCTAAAGTAAAGTGATCTATAATCGCACTAGGTAGCCTGACTACAATTCACCAACACAGTTCTTAATACAGAATCTCAATCTACTTACATGCAGGTTATGGCATCTATATGCTCCATTCAATGTAAGCATCATACATTCAAGAACCAATTGCAGCAAATTGAACATGAAGGAAGACTCCAATTTGAATGCCTTCTACATCTATCTCAATTAGGATTGCTTCCAAGAGTACATTTGCTCAATACCAAAGCTCTCTCTCCCTCTCTCAGTTCTTTCCCAATTTATCACTACTTTCTTGAACAATGATTATGGGAGACACACTCAACTAGCTGTGCAAGCCTCCTATCAAATATCATATTTATAAAATTACATGGTGTTTTAATCCTTCCATATTCCTAAATGGTGTCAATTCAATATCAGGTTGTAAGACAAATTTTTTGGGCATTAAGACAAACTTGCCACCTCATTGTAACCATTCAAATCGTCAATTGGAGCTTCAACTCGATCCAATATGGATCAGACCTCAGTCATAAAAGAGACCAAGGCATAGGCCTTTCGCCATAGATTCTAAGGATTCTTCCTCTTCTTTCTTTGAACTTGAAGCCACTAGATCTTGGATAACTATTAGTCTCTTTGCCTTATTTGTAGAAGAAATCTAGGTTTTTCCCTCAAGTTGGTTGAAAATGAATATTTGCCCATCCTTGTAGTGCACCCATTAACACCCTACCATAAATGGGCTAAAATAGAGTAATTTTTCTTTTTTATATTTAAACAATTTGACAAGCATGTAATTATCCAAGAACAACTCAGAACAAAATAGAAGGATCCCATATTCTATACATTTTAAGATACTTAACACATTATAATGCTATAGCTAGAGGGACCCAATCTTGCCATCTAATTCATTTAACATACCAAGCATTTATAATAATACGAAAAATCAATGCCCAATTATTCACTTGCAGTTTCAAATTAACGAAATGCATAGACGCAATCTCTATTCAATTTAATAATCATCACATCTAAAATGTACTATTCTTCCTTCTGACATTCAAAAGAGAAAATAATATGTTAAAGAAGAAGTTTATGGAGACACTACCAATGAAACACAAAACCTCAATGTTTCGGATCCATATGCAAGACCCATCGTCAAGAGAGAATGAATTTTATTTTTACAAAAATAGGTTTGATACAATGCATATAAAATTTTGCTTGATGCATGATCTTCCACTTTCCAAGAACCCTTAATTATCTATTTTTTCGTTAAAAGTACTAAGAATTTCCAAGAATTACTTATAATAAGTACATCATAATTATTTAAATTGTTAGGAGTCTTTTCTATTTCAAGCTCATCTCGTACTCTACGCTCCTTCCAATGGTCTAACTTTGCAATTAACTTGCCATCTTCGACACATATGTGATGCTTGAAATTACATGAGTGCTCTGCTAGGCTGACTTTTCAACGTGTTCAAGTAAGATGTCGCTACAGTGCTCCTTTAGCCTAAATTGTAAAGACCTCCCCATTTCACCGATGTTTTGTCTTCCATATGAACATGGTACTAAATACACATCTCCATGTAGCTTTGGGTTTTAAGAATCTTTTGCTCTATCCAGCATATCCCTCAAAGTGTCTATGGAGTGAACACTACTTTGATACCTTTTCGAGTTAAGGTATGTGTAATCTTGTCTGCAATGCCTTGTATGTATGGGATTGCATCTACCTTAACTCAAAAAGGTATCAAAGTAGTGTTCACCCCCCTGGACGCTTTGAGGGATATGTAAGATAAAATGAAAGATCCTCAAGACCCAAAGATACATGGAGGCATATATTCAGTACCGTGCTCATGTGGAAGACGATACATCGGTAAATGGGGAGGTCTTTACAAATAAGGCTAAAGGAGCACATCAGAGACATCTTATATACACATGTTGAAAAGTCTACACTAGCAAAGCACCACATATACATAGAAGATGCCAAGTTAATTGCGAAGATAGACCATTGGAAGGAGCGTAGAGTACAAGAGACGCATGAAATAGAAACGACTCCTATCAATTTAAATAAGGATGACGGACTTATTATAAGTAATTCTTAAAAACCCTTAATACCTTTGATGAAGAAATAGATAATAAAAGGTTGTTGGAATGTGGATCGTCATGCATCAAGCAAGATCTTATTTATATTGTATCAAACTTATCTTTGTGGAAATAAAATTCATCTCTCCTAATGATGGGTCCCGCAGAAGGACCTGAAACATCCAAGTTTTGTATTTCATTAGCAATGTCTCCAGATATCTATTTTTCAATAGATTATTATTGTCGAAGCCTTAGACAATTAAACAATATGTTTACAGTACAATCAAATAATTTTTATTTCAATACTTAAACATAATGATATAGAAAAAAAAAATTGCAACATTTACAACAATGCATTAAAATCTTTTTTTCCAATATTTTGAGCATAGCAACATGTAAATTGGAATCCTTTACTCCATGTATTCAACTTAACAAGCATAAAAGTGAGTGTTCACCTCCTCGTGATGTGATGTCATCAGAGATCCATGGCCCTCATCAACTCCCAAGACTAAGGGATTTCCCTATGGCCCAAAATTAAAGAAAAATTGCAGACAATGGTTTAAGTTTAAACATCAACCACACAATATGCAATAAAGCATAAATCTAAAAGTCTCAGTACTTGGGGGAAATGTAAGTAGAGGACAGAGTACAAATGCAGGATTTCACTTCTACATAGCTATATCAACATAATTTGCAGGCATTTGACTTGTGTAATAATAGATTATTTGGGGAAGTCAGCAGCAACCCACTCATGCTCAAAGCTCCACCCCTAAGTATAGACCTATAACAAAGACTTATACAAAAAACAATACTCAATTTCACGCAATTTTTCAACACAACAAATACTAATTTCTACACACATTCACAACACAACCATACCAAATTCTGCACATTCCAACACAACACCCAATTTCTGCACATATTTTCAACACAAAAACATTCAATTTCTGCACATTTCTCAACATAAGAACACTCAATTTTTGCCTGCACACTTTTCCACATGATAGAAAACACAGATCCTACTTAAAAACATTCCTGCAAGGTTTTCTCATTGCTTGTTATTTGCTCCTGTAAATCCTTTGTTCTCATCATCCATATTCTCTTATGTTATAGCTAGCATGAATGGAAGAGAGATGCAATAAAAGACTATAGCTCAAAGGGGGAGTGGGCTGTTGCATCATGCAACCATACATCGAGGGACATGTCCTCCAAACCACGCAGCTCCACCCTTTTCCAAACAACCTAGAAGGACCCAAATTTTGGATAGAGGACTTTCTAGAAGGTCCTAATGCCACACATGTTAAAGATGGTCACTTAGACTGCTACTTAAAAATATAATTTTGGAGATTTAACATTTTTTCAAAAATTCATTTTTAAGGCCATTTGAGTTCCAAGATCTTTGGAATGGGTCGAATTCGCACATGGGTTAGATTCGTGTTAAAATTGTTCTACCAAAGCAATATGTGATCTACTAACTTATGGTTTGACAATTAGCGCTAAAATGTTTCGCAGGCAGTATGGTCCTCACATACATGACTTGGGTGAAGTAACAACATCTATGTTGGGCACGTGATGCCTATATCACGCCTAGGATTAGAAGTGGGTCATTGGGTTATGGTTAATCCCCTTGTCCCCTTTTTTGGTCATCAAACACCTATCATTTGAACAATCATTGTACCCGTTAAAACTTTCATACAATCATAAAATATAATATAATAAATAATGGAAATCAATGCATCCACAATGTAGTCATTCCAATACATGAGTCTACCCACGGTTACATGATCCAAGATATACGCACCACATTTTGTGTCCATAACCACAATATCCAATCACAAGAATAGGACATGCATGCAACCCCTTGGCCCCAAGATACACTTCCAATATAATCCAAGATACATGTATCATGGGTAAATCACAAGAGCAAACCAAAATACAGCCCTTTGTCCCCAAGCCCCCAATTTTGACCTTAGGGAAGCCAACAAGTAGCCTACTCAAGCCCCAAGCCCCAAGCCCCACCTAAGTCCCTCAGTTATACCACCTATGGATTATACATTGGCATCACGTGTCACATAAATAATTACCAATGAAAGCTAGCACAATAGTACAGAAAACATGAACATCTATACATATCATTAGTATAATGACCAATAGTGTAAGCCACCATGGAATATTATATGAATCAATCAAAGCCAACTCAAACATAATCTTATAAATAGTTCATACATAGATATCATATCAAGATAGCTCATGTCCAAAATCAATTGAAAACATGAATGATATAACCATGTAAACTAACCATAATACATCCGAATAAATACATGGCCATTCGCAGATATATTTCAATCCTTAGTAACTATGACTAAATCTCAATTCATATCACATCAACGTGAGAAAGGGGAAGAGAGAATACAATCCACAATGTGTTGAAAAAAATGCCAAGTGCAATACATAGCTAGTAATATGCATGAATGCCAACAGGCTGCCAATATCAAAGTTAATCAAGGTGAATGTAGGCAACATATGTATATGTTGAGTATAAATAGAGCTACCTCCTCAGATGTCTACAAATCAAATAATAATATAGATAAAGAATCGTCTCAATGCATACCTTAAAAAGGTTATCTCAAACAAGCATATCAACATAACTGTTAAGACCAGAATGAATGTAGACAAACACAATTATGTCCAAAACCCTCAATGACAGTCAATATCACTACTAAGCACATCCGAAGAGCAACACTCAGTGCACAACCTAGTAGTATCCATAACTACTAGAAAACACGAGAGGACTCAGAAAATGGGGCATGACATCCACTTCCCCTTACAGAGATTTCCTCCTGAAAGTATTTGGGTGTGGTGGAATATCATTTACAAAAGAAAAACATCTTCCAAAAACCGATCCTCATGACCAAATTGTCCTATGGGATCCTATCCTGATCCCGATCTTGTCCTCAAAGGTTTAACCCTTGATTGCTCCAAACATGAACAGATTCAAAGGAGAACAATTCATCTTTTGTCAATAACATTGTCGACCCAACCCACATGTAAGCAAACCTAGAAAATGTTTCCATAGAGCAAGAAGGATGTCACTGATAGACAAAGGTTTAGGGTGGCAAGCTAAGCGATAGGTCGCTATCCCATCTCAATTGAGAAACTCAAAAAAACGAACCTACTCAAAATAGTCCTGTATTCAGGGCTAGTCAATAACCCGAAACGGCACCATACTGATGGAACCAAGAAGACTATAGCCAAAGGCGATCTAGACCAAATGGAGGTAGTCCCCTCCCCAAAAGGGACCCTCGAATCTAGGACAAAAACGAAACAACCCCAATGAACTCGGGCCAAACAAAAGCACCACTGGATCTAAAACAAAATGATCCACTGAGATAAGTCAAGCATTCTGACATTGTCAACTAAAAGCAATCCAGCCATCTTCATGGCTTCTAACAGAAAAAAGGGTGGGCAGAAAAGTGCATCACCTTAACCGACCTTCGTACCATCACCCTAACAATGCCACAAGGACAAATTAAGAGGAGTGGCCAATGAGAGAATCATAGAGTTTGCATCCCGCTTCCTCTCTAGCCAGACTTAGGATAGACCCATCGGATGTTGATTCCCTGCCTGGATGTGCTGGCACACAAGGTATCTAAGACACAATCGCAATAACCTGAAGCAAACTAGATCAATGATACAACCACCCCAACTCTACACGCATTCCTAAGCTTTCAGATGTATCAATAAGGGAATTGAACGAGTCTATTTACGATCAAGTCATGCAAGATTTCTGCATCTAACACCAAATTGTGCTTTTTGAAGCACAAGAGACTAAAGCTAATAAATTATTTGCAAAATGCACAGAAGGGCATTGTCCAACACCACTACTGGCGTGAAGATTAAGATGTGCTCAAAAAATACTCGAAAAGTTGGTCCTTTAAACGGAACTGCTAACAATGAAACACAACACAATCTTAGAAGGATAGCAACAACTGCCACTCGCTCATAAACTGTAGTTGAGCTCACATTTCTTGAGCTTCTGCAGCTCGCAAGTCGAAATGTGATTCCCCTGAACTGGAACCACCCACAAAATCTTAAAAAGGAGCATCGGTGTATGCTCAAGATGATCCTTCAACAGAAGGAAAAAACTCTGAATCATTTTCTAGCTTCTTAACTTAGGTGTAGGTGCGGCCATGCAACAAAGCATGAACATATGGGGCTACTCTCAAGACATCCCCGCCAAAAAAATCATGGCCAAAGAACTGCACCTTGGACAGCAAGAAGGCAAGAAGATAAGGCTGCCAAACTGCCAATGTTCTCAAGAGCACTAGAGAACCTTTCTAATCTACACCTCGTGCTACTTGTCTAAGTGGGGGAGAACATTAAAGGTCCTCAATGAGACTCGATAGATTGAACCAGGTGCTGTGGTACCATCAAAACAAGGCCTGCAATGTTATAGGGACAATGGTCAATTGCCCCCAAGGTACCATGGTTGGTCTCCGCAACAGGTTTGTCACATCCCATCCTGCCCCTAATGAAAAGACTTTATTAGTAATGAATAGCTCAGACAGTCGTTGTGTATTATTAAAGTTGTGTAGTTGTACTTATTGGATTTAGGTTATTAATACAGTATCTTTCATTTTGAATCTCTATCTACAACATAACTATTTTGTAGAAAGAGAATGTTAATATGATTTATTTCTACATTCTGATTATATGCTACAGTTTCTTGATATATTACTTCTGGATTAATTTCTTTCAGTTATTTATATTAGATATGAGTAAAATTGACTAACTACAGTTTTCCCTGTCTGAGGTGGATGCAGGACAGTCCTTGTCTTTTTCCCTCGCACTGGAATCCTGAGGAAGAGCATCATAGGGAAGAAGGCAGCAGATTGTGATTGCTGGGAGCAAGCAGAGCAATTTGGGAACAAGCACACACACTGTATCATCTGGGTTAATAACTGCTTGTAGTATGTTTAATTTCAGTATTGATTTGTATAGTCCACCTTTGCATGTTGCGCGTCATGTCCGTCTATTTCTTAGTGTGGATTTTCTGTTGTTTTGTTGCTATTGTGAGTGGCTTGTGAATGTCAGTTTGGTTGCATTGATATGTCAGTAGGAATATTTGTGCAGTTGTAGACTGTGTATGAAACAAGATTGGTACTGTGTGTAACCTTGTTGATTGCTTTGCTGACCTGTGACTGTTGTCTTGAGCTTGTGTACTAATTCGTTAGGGCAAGGAATGGAATGCTTAAAATTGTTTCGTTATAGTTGTGAACCATTCGAAGGGAAGTTTGAATAAAGATCACATTAGCGAGGCATTTAGAAATTATTATCACAACTCTTGACCACCGTAGGTGGTGGACATAAATTAGTCATTATCAACAATTATGAAAATCATATCAATGGATCAAAAAGCATAATCATTAACCAAGGATTAAGAATTGATTAGGTTTTTCATGCAAGTCAACAGGAGTAAAGAACTCGAGTTCGAAGGAGTTATTTGGTTGGACTCGCAGGGAGGCACAAAGTGAAAACCCTAATGGGGAAGCTCGCATGATCGAGTTAACGGACCATTTTGCCTCAGCTAATAATGAATGCATCAGGGGTTTTTAGTTTGATGCCAGTCAGAATGTTCTGGATAACTCCATAAGAAGGTACACGAAGTGGAGTGGCTGGTAAAACGGAAGTTAAGAGATTTCATGGCATATATGATGGCCTGCATGTGAAGTAATTCTGGGAGGGGGTGATATGTTCAAAACCCTGGCTGGTACATTAAGAAGGGGAGGAGGAGAAAGGAAGGGGACGACAGAGAAGCAAGAGAAGAAAACAGGATTGAAGGGTCTTACGGTTTCCAAGCAAAACCATTCTTCGACAGAAATAAACACAGGTATGTATCAAGCTCTTGATTTCTTAGTATTAGATTTTCAACATTGTTATAAAGCTTGATACTTTGCTATTAAAGAGCTAAATGCGTTTTTGTTTAATACCCAGCATAGATACAGGTAAGGAATGCCAGGGATACACCCTAAATAGCAATAGAACTCAGTTAAAGAAACATAGGGAATAAACCATAATGGTTGTAGCATCGTATGGTCTTGGTAGCTAAAACTACAATTTTACACTCTCCTTGAGGGTATACAGATTTTTCTTGAGGGTTTAAACACAAGGAATCTTTATCTATGCGCAGACCCGTACATTTAACTGCTTGTTATTTTGGAAATTAATTGGTTTAATGAAAGAAAAATCAGTTGTCTTTCTTGTCGATTGGGTTCGTATGAGTTATTAGGGGTTTTCTCACCCTCTATAGACCTGGAGGTGAGAGCTCGCTCTCATCTACAGGCCTATATTAGTGACTGTTAGATTATATACCGACATGATGAATCCAGAAGTATCTCTTTCGGATTTATATACCTTAAATTCTTGAACTCAGCAGGTCAATGTTACCACTGGGAAACCTTTAGGGTTAATAAGAAATTAGTCCTTAAGCTATGCTTCAAAATTGTGTTATACAATTTTAATTCAGTTAGGAGACACGTATATGGTAAACATAAACTGGTTATACTCAATTGAGATATGTTATGGCTATAACGGGCTGTAGTTTAGTATGCTATACGTGATTGTGGAGTTTAGTATGCTGTACGTGATTGTGGACCTTTTCGAGATATTATAACGGAGATATGATAAATTGATACTATGGTGTGTTTATTATGTCGATTGTGCTTATATGTACCATATTTGATAATGCGGAAAATAAAAGAAATTGGTTTGGATTGGATTTTCTGATCATTTGTGCATAAAAATATAAATGCATAGCAATCATAGACCTGTAGGTAATGGGTACCACTACCTACAGGCCCATGATTGAGATGAACCAAGCTCTAGTATTAAAATGCTCTTGGCTTCAACAAAGTACGATGATACAATTTCAGATTATCAATATTTAAGTCATGAATGCTCATTACAGCGTGTGTTTCATTTATTATTCTTGCTGAATTCAATAGTGCAGATGTATTTCTTGCTGTAATTGTGTACATGACATTAGTTAGCCATGTAAGTGTATGATTATAGAACCTTGTTAATGTGTTAAATAAGGTGTTAAGCCTTATAACAGACCTAAGTGTGAAAATGTATAAAAAGGTTACATGTGTCGCAGTGATAGCACTAAGAGGTATAACACCGTTTGTATTATGAATTCTTGTATGGGAAATATGCATTAAGACATTTCATTTCAGTTGTGCAATTTAAGATGTTTAATAAATACAATGGTGGATCGGAAACCTATTGCATGTGTTTGCAACTTTATTATTTTCTCTGTGTTGTCTAGTTTTGACAAGGAACACCCTTCCAGCTTGAGAGATGATGAGTGATGGGGCGTGTCCTTGTTCACGAATCACTCATCCTCAACCGGGCAGGAAATATTCTAATGGTTTCCTAATAAGAAGAGAGTATTGTATAAGTGAACAATGACCCAGATTTTTTTGAAGTCTGAATTTTATAGATTGTCAGTCCACAATACTTTCAAGGTTGCATGCTTGCTTGAGGTCATAGTAGATAGACACATACTTATGGTCTATGTCCTTGGCTCTATGTGATAGGGATTGTATTTTCACACTTGTTCTTGGATGGTCCTAAATGCTCTCATCGTCATTATCTGCCCCTTCGTAAAAGGTAGGGCCACTCCCAATGAAGAGGTGTGGGGGAGAATACTGGTTTGTAGTTGGAGGTAAGGTGCCCATATGATGATCTCCCTCCAAACTGCTGATCAGAATCAGTTATGGGTACATACTCATGGGTACTAAATCAATATAGGAAATGATTTTTACACATATCTAATAGTACTACCGTGATGATGTTGTATTATGCAGCTGAGGCTGTTGGGATCATCATGTATTCATTATGTAATTATAAGTTTAAGACCTGAGGAAGTTGTATAAATGAAACTATGTACTCGATTCAATGGAATCATTTTATTACAGTACCATTTGCTCTCTACTATTTAAACTTATAAATCAGATTGGCAGAATTATGATTTGTGTGGATCTATGGGATGTATGAGAATGATTCTAATGTATTGCAATATTTCTTGCATTATGAATATAAACTAGTAGTTGTAGTTATGGTTGTTTGTTGTTAAATATATATATATATATATATGAGATATTAGGTAAATGGATCTAACTAGGTTGCAACATGTGGTATCAGAGCATAAGTTTAAATGCTAAGGCTTTATGAGTCTATTTGTACTGACATACAAAATCCCTGACTGAAAAACAGGAAATTACGGGTCGCACAAGGGGTAACCTAGGTGGGAATCCACCAACTCAGATCCCCAACATGACCCTAACCAGTTAGTAGTAAAGCAGGTTGCTAAATTAGATCAGATCCTCGCAGCCCTCAACGAGACATGGAACAAAATAACGGCTTTGGAACATTTAGTCCATGGTCATGATGAGAAGGGTGAACAAGAGGAAAACCAAGTCAATCAGGAAGAAAACCGAGAGCAAGAAGAACTTGATGGTCACCAAGCAGCAAAGGATTTGGTAGCAACAAAGCTGGGACGTGACATGAAAAAGGTGAATCCATCGAAATTTGATGGAACAGTGTTAGGAGATCACATTGAAGGTTGGCTCACGGAAATGGAAAAATATTTTGAAATCTGAAATTACTTGAAGGTAACAAAGGCAGTTTTGGGAGCATACCAACTAGCAATTTATGCGGAAACCCAGTGGGCCAATAAGAAAATGGAGATAGGACTTGACTCCACTACCATTATGTGGGATCAATTTGTAACATCTTTTAGGGCAAGGTGGCTGCCACAACTTTATTTTGATCAAACGCTGACAAATTTTCAAAATATTAAGCAAGGAGAATTGTCGGTGATCGAATACTAAGAGAAGTTTACAAAGCTTCTCAAATATGTTCCCCAATATCAAAATGATGAATGTTTCCGGATCCAAAAGTTTATTATGGAATTGAATCCGCAAATTGGATGTGAAGTGAATGTACATGGACCAAACTCCATGGAACAAGTCTTTGAGAACGTTGTCAAGCAGGAACAGAAACTCAAATCTCTTACTGCAATTAGAGATAAACATTGAAATAAGTTTGGAAGTTTGAAGCCTACTTTCAAAAAGATGTTCAATGATAAAAATCCCAGGTATAATAATGTTGTTGGGTCAAGAAGGCTAGGAAATGGTTTCAGAGATGAATGGAAATAAAGGGGGTAACTTGTTAGAAAGGAAGAGACCCCCAGGAGGATGTTTTACTTGTGGAGGAGACCATCATGCAAAAGATTGCCCGCAATGGAAAACTGGTGACAAATTCAAAAATCTTTCATCATCACAATACGGAACTTTTAAACGTATTCATGCAGCAGTTGAGAATTGTCAAGCTAACTTCTAAATTGCACCTATTGAAGTGGCAGGTACATTGTTTGGTCATTTTGTTGTTATTTTCGTAGATATTAGAGCTACTGAATGTTTTGTTTAACCGCATTTACTTAATAAACTACCTACAAACGTTGGACATATGGCAAATGCATGGATTGTGCAATACGGAAACCAATCAAAGGTCAAGGTTGACGAATGCCTTGTAGAAGCGGAGTTGGAATTTCCTAACTTCACTACTTTAGTACACTTGTATGCAGCCCCATTAGGATATATGACATGATCTTAGGATTAAACTGGCTTTGAAGGCACAGGGCAAAGGTAGATTGTTTTGCAAAGAAAGTGGACTGTTTGGATGATTTGGGGAATCAAGCTCAAATACAAGGCGAGAAAAAAGAATTTAAACTAAGACAAATCTCAGCTATACAACTAAAGAAAGTTCAACAGAAAAGTTTTGAGATATGTGTGGTTAAGATAGATAAGATAGATGATCTTAAGGAACCTGCCATTGAAGATTACCCATTTTTGTATGATTGCTAGGATGCTTTTCCAAAATAATTCCCTGCACTAACCCCAAAAAGGAAATTTGATTTCTCAATTGATATCATTTCAAGATCTGAGCCTTAATCCAAAGCACCGTGTAGAATCACTGGTGACAATTTGCTCTGTGGGGCAAAATTGTCAACATTCTTGGCAACTCAGTTGGGTAGCATGCCTACTATGCTTAAGGACCAGATCATAGATACTCTTGGGATCACACAATGACTGAAAACTGACACATGAATGGCCATACAACCTTGCTTTTGAAAGGACACAACTTTCAGATTCAAAACGAATGAATGGGAAACACACAAAAGCAAGGGAAACTAGCTAACAAAATAAGCGTGCAAAAGCACTTTATTGGAAAACAAGCTAAACTAATGTGCTGGAACAACACTTGGAGGAAAGCAAAACTACTCTAGACTAACTCAACAAACCAATACACAACATGATCCACCAGGGTCAAAAGGGAAATTCATGAGCTCACTCCTTTCAAGAGATGGCACAAATTGCAAAGCATGATATTTACCAAACATAACTTTCTTTGAAGCACTCTTCTTGTTGATAGGAGCATTTATATGTTCATGTGCATTGGATGATGCAGTTAGGCCTCCAACTTCTAGTTTGGCACGCCCGGTGGGACCTATTGAAGCTGGTCTTGGTGAAATTACAATTGCAGCAGTGTTCATGAAATATTTGGTGTTTTCGAGCTCAAAGCAATTACTTCTAATAATCCAGGCACAGTTTCAAGTAAGTTAGTTTTATTTTTACTACAATGAATGAGTTTTGATGGCTGTGTATGAAGAGAATTCCCATGCTATGTTTCCTTATCAGCCCTATAATGAATCATACCAGCCTTGTCAACAATATTATCAAAGCTATGTTGAGCCTTATCAAGTTTCTCATGATCCTTATTATCAAGAGCATGAGTCTTACCTTGTGAGCCATATCAGTTTCAGGACCAGATTTCATCTTCCCCATATGGCTACAATGTTGCATATGAGCAGCCTTGTCTCCAAAAGAGAATGAACGAGATCGAGCTAAAAATTTTAGCATATGCAAGAAATGTTTGTTCAAATTTTCAATATGAAGAAGTGAATAGTCTTTTCCAAAATGTGCCTAATGATCCAATGAAGATAAATGAGTTGTGCATCTTTGTATTAGAGAAGTTGGAGGTTTGGGAAAGGTAGAAAATTGAGTTAAGCCACTTGCCCACAAAAGGTTCTTATGTTCCTTATTCTTATGAAGTTCTTAACCATGTTTCGTCTTTACCAAGGGAGCTTCCTAGTTGGAGTCAAAAGCCTATTCAAGAGCCAACTCATATGCCTATTGAAAAGCCTATTCGTGAGACTAAATCATCTTTTATTCCCTTTTCATCATCCATCATCCCTCAAGTTCAAGCTGTCCACGAGGACAAGGAAATTTCAGACTTTTAAGAAGTGAAGGTGGTTCAAGAAGAGCAGCCTCATGAAGAAAATCAGGTATCCATGATAGCTTCTGTAGATTTTTCTCGCTATTCTAAATTCTTTCAGGGATCTACCATGCCACTTTTAGAGCAAGAACCTCTTATTTGTGAGCCGAGTGAAGAGGATGCAGCCAAAGAGATAGAAAAGAAAGGTGATTTGAGTGATCAAGAGGAATGAATCACAGTTGGGACACCACTTGGTCATGACAAGAATGATTCAGCTTTCCATGTTGCCAAAGAAGAAAAGTTGCAAGAGGTTTCTCAAGAGATTGCAGCAATTGATATAGATGAAGTAAAAACAAATGTTTCTTCACAAGGCAATGATAAGGACAAACCACATACAACCATTAATGAGATGGAGCATGCTCTTGAAGAAGCTGATCATTGGCAGCAGTTGTACCATGATTTCATGAACGAAATTGAGGAGCTTAGGATGGAAGATGTTGGTGATGAGATAGATCAGCAGGTTGATGATTCATTTAAAGATTTCACCAATGTTTTGGAGCTTCAAGAAAGCAACACTATTATGGATTTTCCAAAACAAGATGAGTTGGAACTCGAGTGGATAGATGAGATGCCATTCTCTACAGAAGATGAAGACGGAGCAAGCGCAGCAGATCAAGAGATTCCATATGACTCTATCCAAAAGGTAGAAATATGTAATCAGCATATTTCAAATGGTAAGAATACTGATGTTTTTCATGTCCTTTCAGTTGATCATGACGAAGAACCCTTTTAGGATGACTTAGAAAGTTTTTGTGCAAAAGTTGATAGTCCATCTCCACCCCAAGTAGAGGTTATTAAATGTCTTGAAGAGAGTACTATTGCAGCTGTTCATAAGGCAGAATTTAAAGACATGTTACAGCCATGTTTGGATGCTTATCAAAGATCTAAAGACTTTGACAAGGTGCCATCTCAAATGGATCATAAGGAAGATACCAATCCGAGTGTACCAGGTGAATTGCCAATACAATCATTGAATGAGAATGTACCAGATTATGATCAGTCGATGAATAAGGCAAAAATTGTAGTCTTAATGAAACAAAGAAGAATATGGGAGGAAGATGATTGGATCCTAGATTTATATCTTCAATCCTTGCATATGAAAATGGAAGTTGGAGGCCTAACTGCATCATCCAAAGCACATGAACATATAACTGCTCCTATCAGCGAGAAGAGTGCTTCAGCAAAAGTTATGTTTGGTAAATATCATGCTTTGCAACTTGTGTCATCTCTTGAAAGTAGTGAGCTCACAAATTTCCCTTTTGATTTGGGTCGATCATGTTGTGTATTGGTTTGTTGAGTTAGTCTAGAGTAGTTTTGTTTTCCTCCAAGTGTTGTTCCAGCACATTAGTTTAGCTTGTTTTCCAATAAACTGCTTTTGCACGCTTAATTTGTTAGCTAGTTTCCCTTGCTTTTGTGTGTTTCCTTTTCGTTCATTTTGAATCTGAAAGTTGTGTCCTTTCAAAAGCAAGGTTGTATGGCCATTCATGTGTCAGTTTTCAGTCATTGTGTGATCCCAAGAGTTTATCTATGATCTGGTCCTTAAGCATAGCAGGTATGCTACACAACTGAATCGCCAAGAATGTTGACAATTTTGCCCCACAGGGCAAATTGTCACCATTACCATTCTAAACTTTGCTCACCGTAACCATTTGCCTTGAAAACCAGGTCTTGACCCTTGAGAAATCAAGGATAAGTCACTTTTGTTCAAGTACAGGCGTTTTCTCATCAAGGAATGTTCATTTCTAGCACTTACAGAGCAATTTGGGTTTGCAAGACAGCGTTACTTATAAGCTTTATAAGTAATACACAGGAACACCTAGAGAACCCGAAAGGGTCGATGGCAGTTTCAGTGTTAATCGGGTTTGTGATGTTGCATTACTTATTAGCTTTTATAAGTTGAAGCACTCAAGAACCCGAATGGATCTATAGTGCATATCGGGTTTACAAGGGCGTCTTATTTACTTTTATAAGTAAAAGCAATCTAAGGGCTCGAGTTGGTCTACATAGGGAAGTGGGTTTGTGCATCGACTTGTCTTCTAAAGTTTTTATAAGTAATGGCACTTGTAAAGCCCAAAAAGGTCTTGGACATTGCGAAGGGCAGGGGATTTCTTGCGAGGGGCACTTCAAGAACAAAGTGGACCTTTCATTTTTTCCTAAGGGTCATTTTCAAAAACCCCGAATGGTATGTGCCCTTGTGGGGGACACTTCAAGCACAAAGAGGACCTTTGCAAGACTTTTGAGGGGTCGTTTACAGTTTCTCCAAAGGGCACCTTGATCGGTGGCAAGACCATTTGGAAAAGCCCGAAGGCACTTTTGAAGGCAGACATACCCTTGCGGACGCCACTCGGGGGGCGAGAGGACCTTTTCCATTCTTCTGAAGGGCATTTTTGGGAAAAATAAGCCCTTGTGGAGGGCACCTTCATAGTGTCAGGGACATTTCGAAAATTCCTGAAGGGCACATGCCCTTCGGGGAAAGATAGCCAAAGGAGACGAATTCCTTCAGACTTTTGTCCGAAGGAATTCAGAAAAAGACCCAATAGAGGATATACCGGGGAAAAAGCCCGATAGAAATAAAACAAAAGCACAAGTAAATTCGGGAGGGACAAAAAACCCGATAGAAAAGACAAGGCCACAAGCAAGGAACAAAAGCCCGAAGGCTAAAGCATATGCAAAGGCCAAAAAAGAGAAAAGAAAATGCCAAGCCCCGGGAAAGAGAAGAGACAGGGTCCTTCGGACAATTTGTCCGAAGGACGAAAACCAAAAGCCCAAGAGCTGAAAACTCGACAGTAACTAGACAAGACAAGACCTAGCGGAAATAAATAGAAGCACAGGAAAATATAAACACAGAGGCCCAACCAAAATAAAGCCCGAATCCTAAATTAAAACAGAACACGGGAAAAGCAAGAGAAAACACGAAGTGAACTAAGCATGATTAATAGCATGAACAGAGACGTAAGCACAAACAGGACTGAACCAGAACTGAACAAGAAGACAAATGCAAAAATAGAGGCATGAGCAAAGACTAAAGCAGAATTGAACATGGACATAAGTATGAACAATGAATAAAACAAACGCAGAATAAAGACAAAGACAGGATGAACAAAGACCATGCATAGACTAATGTGAGTGACTCCAACGAAGTGAACACATTTAAGAAAACAAGCATGCTTCAGTTCTGAAAATAGAGTTGTCTTGCATGATGAATGGGCAAAGTGTTGAACGTTTCAAACAACCAGAAGTTTCATGCACGTGAAGGAGCTTCCAAAAGAGGACATGGTCCATTTCCAGCACTTCACATGCAAAGACAAATCCAAATTTGACTTGCTACAACTGTAATTATTTCGAATTTTAGTTCTCTATTTTCTACTCTTTTCTTGTAAATTATGCTATTTAAGCAGGCTTTTTAGCCTATCCCTATCATCCATTCCTCTCTTGGTAAGACTAGACTCTGCCATTGGTGACTTGTGTAACCTTTTTAATCTATAGAACTGTACTTTCAGATTTCAAACGCTGGCATATGTACATTCATTTAACAATTTGCATATGTGGTAAATTTCTCTCCCTTCCCAAATTTTGATTCGTACCTAGTTGCTAGCTTATCATGTTATGCAGGTCATGTTCAGTGTTTTATATGTCTTTTGCTTAAGCTGTAAGTGGATGTTAGGTGACTGCATAGTGTCTTGTATCAAACCTCTCTCCATCGTTTTTCCTCACATTTTTGTCACTGGATCGAACCTTCCCATGAAATACTTACGCATAGTGATCAATTGAAACCAAAAGTCTTCATTTTCCCTTGTTTGTTCAGTGTTCAAGGTTCCAAGTAGGGTGGATCAACATTCTGATGTATCACCGTCATTATGTAGGATTTCCCCCTTCAAGTTTATTTCTCCCTTTTCCATGGTAGTCTGCAACACAAAGTAGAGATCCTCATTGATACATCTTACAGGAACCAACCTTCTCTAAAGGTTCTTCTCACCATTGAGGCACCCACCCTCGTGAGAAGATCCCATTGTTTCAACTGGAGAGAGGATTAGCCATTTCAGCACGTCTTCGATTCAACGTGCAACTCCAGGTTGACAACAATCACAACAACTGAGCTTGTGGAATTAAAAGCTCAACTTCAAAAACTATTATCCAAAGTATGAATCCGTCTCAATGGATTGCCTTCAAGAGCACCCATGGTGTTCGTCAAAAAGGATGATGGGACTCTTCGTTTGTGCATAGACTTCAAGATGTTGAATAAAGTAACTATAAAGAACAAGTATCCTTTATCCCACATTGATGATTTGTTCGATCAAATACAAATGGCAATGATCTTTTCTAAAATTGAAGTAAGAGCAGGGTACCATCAGTTGAGGATTGAGGAAGATATCCCTAAGACTACTTTCAGAACAAGGTACGGACATTACGAATTTATAGTTCTACTATTTGACTTAACTAATGCACCTGCAGCATTCATGAACCTTATGAACAGTGTGTACAGGGATTCCCTGGATGATGGGACTCTTCATTTGTCCATAGACTTCAAGATGTTGAATAAAGAACAAGTATCCTTTAGCCCACATTGATGATTTGTTTTATCAAATACAAATGGCAATGAACTTTTCTAAAATTGACCTAAGAGCAAGGTACCATCAGTTCAGGATTGAAGATATATCTAAGACTACTTTCAGGACAAGGTACAGACATTACGAATTCACAATTCTACCGTTTGGGTTAACTAATGCACCGGCAACATTCATGAACCTTATGAACAGTGTGTTCAGGAATTACCTAGATCAATTTGTGCTCGTCTTCTTAGATGATATTTTAATATATAAGGATGAAGAACACTTGCAACTAGTGTTGCAACACTTAAGGAAGCATAAATTCTATGAGAAACTGTCAAAGTTTGATTTCTTTCAAAAGAAAGTACAATATTTGGGGCATATCATATCAGTTGAGGGCATCTTAGATAAAAGCCATCATGGAATGGTCGTCTCTTAAAAATATGCATGAGGTGCGTAGTTTTATGGGTCTAACGGGGTATTATAGGAAATTGTACCTATTTTTCTAAGGTAGCTAACCCCATCACCTTTCTACAACGAAAAGAACAATGTTTCTTATAGAACGATAAGTGTGAAGAAGCCTTTCAAATCCTTAAGGGAAGGCTTACATCTGCGCCAGTATTGTGTGTTCTTGATCCAAATGGCCACTTTATGGTAGTAACAAATGCCTCTGAGGATGGTTTGGGAGGAGTATTGTTCCAAGAAGGTCAAGTAGTAGCTTACGAATCTTGGAAACTTAAGTCTTATGAAGCAAAGAATGCCCCATATGATTTAGAATTGGCCGCCATAATACATGTATTATAGGTTTGGAGACATTATCTGTTTGGAAAACCCTTTGATCTCAAGACTAACAACTTGGGACTTAAGTATATCTTCACTCAACCCAAACTTAATGCACGACAAAGACAATGGCTCAAGTTTCTGTCAGATTATGGCTTTGACATAAGTTATATAAAGAGCAAGGAGAATAGGGTAGCAAATGCCCTTAGCCATAGAAAGTATATAGCAGCAATGGCTACTATTCGATCAACCTTCCAAGATCAGGGTTTGAAATTTTCCCCAGGAGATAAATATTATGAGCAGGTTAAGAAAGCTCTTGCATAAAATGTGCAAAATCGTAGGTATGAAGGATTTCATTTTGCGAAAAATGGGCTTCTAAGATACAAGGGAAGGATGTATGTATTAGAGCAAGGGAATTTGAGAACCACAATGCTCAAAGGGCTGCACAATGTTCCTTATTCTGGGCATTCAAAGGTGACCAAATTAATGGCAGAATTAAGACCATTATATTTCTAGAAAGGGATCAAAAAAGATGCAGCAAATTTTGTGTCCAAATATTTGGAGTGTCAACGGTTTAAGGCAAAACATGTCCACCCTGCAGGATCCCAGAATGGAAATGGCTGTTTATTAATTTGGACTTCGTCAAAAGGCTACCAATGTCTAAAAACAGGTATGATATTAGTAGTGGTTGATAAGTTTACAAAGGTGGCACATTTTATACCAGGTAATTTGATGGATGATGCACTGGTTTTAGCTAAAAGGTTTGTACAAGAAATTTTTAGATTGCATAGAATACTAGAGAAGATTACTTCTAACATAGATACGCCTATGACCTCTAGATGTTGACAAACTCTCAATGCAGCATTGAAAACACAACTCAACTTTAGTACAGCCTATCACCCTGAAAAAGATGGGCAAACAAAAAGGGTAAACCAAGTCTTGGAGGATTTATTGAGAATGTAATGTATGAACCAGCAATATAAGTGGGAAAATATCTCCCATTAGTCGAGTTTGCTTACAACTCTTACCATTCAGCTTTAAAAATGGCATCGTTTGAAACCTTATATGGCAGGAAATGTAGAACACAGAGTAGTCGATTCATCAATCTTAGTGGAGTATTGGAAATGGGATCACATCAATTGGTATTAATAAATTGTAGGAGTCATAATCATTGATATTGCTGACCTCGGCATTAGTCTCATATTTTTGTAGTCCGATATTATGTTTCTCATTCGAATCGTCACAAGGACTATGCCCCCATTAAACCATTCTCAACCGTCCTAAAAAAAAATTATGTTAGATTATTGTTTTTTAATGTTGTCAAGTCAATGTACAATCCAATGTAAGGATCCCCTGTGATAATCAAAGATTTGGAATACTTTTGTGATCGCGTGCATGATCTTTAGTCAGTTTTTGTCTGTCCTCTAAATAAATCGTTATCGTTTCTACTTACTCTGTGGTTATCGCGTGCATGGACTCAACTTTGAAAGCAGGAAGATATTCCAACCAACTTCGTATGCAAACAACAGGACAACAATTAGTTGTTACTAGTAAAGTAGGGGATTTGGTGACACTCTTTGAACAACTTCCTCAATGAAGCTGATTACTTGGAATGTTCGAGGGCTAAAAGGTAGCCCTTCTGAAATTAACGAGATTAGACTTATATTGAACCAGCATCATCCACAAATGTTATTTCTCCAAGAAACTAAAGCATCAATAGATTATGGCAGCAGTGATTCCTAATATTAAGAAAAATCTTGAAGTAGTTTCTATAAGCTCACAAGGGGCTTCGGGAGGCATGGCATGCATTTGGAATCCTCAACATATGCAACGTCAAGATAGTGGGGGACATCATGGTGTTCTCTATATGGTGGTTACACATGTCGCTAATAATCAGACTGTTTTATTATTGAATATCTATGCTCTACTTCAAGTTGAAGCAAAAAAATCCCAATGAAATGTAATTTTTGATATTGTTGCAACTCATTTTGGAACACCTATGATTATAGGGGGTGATTTTAATACAGTATCATTCTCCCATGAAAAGCAAGGAGGGAACTCAGGTCTTGATGCTTCTTCAAAGAATATGTTAGATTTTATCCAAAAGATGCATTTGATTGATATCCAAACCCAAAATGGACTCATGACATGGTCCAACAAGAGTGGGAGAGCTTTGTATCTTGGAAAGATTGGATAGATTTTTACTTTCAGAAGAGTGGTTAGAGAGGAGCATTATCCCTGTTGCTAATGTTTTAGATAATTCAGGGTCGGACCATTGACCGGTTTTGCTGGAAATGGGCAAGTCAAAAACCTTTTAAAGCTCCTTTTAGATTCCAAATGATGTGGTTAAGAGATGAAAAACTTCCCTTGTTAATTAAGACATGGTGGGGGGAGAGTCAACCCAGGAATGGTACCAAAATGTTTTGTTTTATTGAACTTCTGCAACATGTTACTAATCAATTAAAATAGTAGAATAAATCTGATTTTGGGAATGTTCATGGGAAAAAGCGGCAAATCTTAGTATCTTTGCAAGAAGTAAGCCATCAAGTCAGAACGCAAGGGTACTCTAAAGAACTACAATCCAAGGAAATTTCCCTTGAGCAGGAATTGGCGGAATGGGTCTTAAGAGAAGAAATTTTCTAGAAACAGAAGTCCAGAATTCAATGGCTGAAAGAAGGGGATTAAAACACTTCTTTTTTCCATAAGACTCTTTTGGCTCACCGCTCTTATAATCATATTTCTCACTTGGATAAAGGCGATGGCACTCAAACTAATAAGCAGGAAAACATACAAGACTTAGTAATCCAATACTTCTCTGGACTCTTCACAGCTACGAATTTAGATGGAAATGCTCCAAAGATAATTGATGAGGATGATAATTTTCTATTGCAGTCAGTTTCAGAGAAGGAACTCCAAAAAGTTGTATGGGCTATGAAAAAAGGAAAAACTCCAGGCCCTGATGGCATCCCTATAGAATTTTATCAAGAATCTTGGGACATTACGTGGTGGAAGAATACAGACAAGCCAACACTGTCCTCAACATTATTAATCAGACTTATATTGCATTAATTCCTAAGAAAGAAGATGCTTCTAACATCGCTGATTATCGTCCTATTGCTTTGTGCAACGTGCCGTATAAAATAATTACCAAAGTTATAGCTGAAACGCTGAAGACCATTATCCATAAAGTAATATCTCCAGAACAAGGGGGGTTTGTACCCCATAGGCAGATTTATGATTTCATTCTATGAGAATTCAAAAGAAACCGGCTATGTTTGTGAGACTAGATTTATCCAAAGCCTATGATAGGGTGGATTGGTCTTTCTTGCTTGAAATCTTGTTGAAGTTTGGATTCTCCCCCCAATGGGTTCAATGGATACAAGATTGTATTTCTACAATTTCTTATTCTATTCTGGTCAACGGGTCTCCCACTTCTATATTTTCTGCTTCTCGTGGCATAAAGCAAGGGGATCCTTTATCGCTTTTATTTTCATTATTGTTGCCGAATCTTTGGGCAGATTGTTTTCTAAGAAAAGAACTCGGAAGAAATTAAAAGGTATTAAACTAACCACTCAAGTTGATCCTTTGTCTCTTCTCCAGTTTGTAGATGATTCTTCCATTATGGGGGAAGCATCTTTAAAAAAAGCTACCCAAATTCATAATAATTTGCAGCGCTTTTCAACAGCTACAGGCCAAGATATAAACAAGCAAAAGTCAAAGATTATTTTCTTCCAATGCTCGCCTAGGCTGGAATAAGATATTCTGGTTAAATTAGGATTTCAAAAGGGAGTGTTACCTCTAAAATATTTGGGTATTCCTTTGGATACTACAAGACACCCTGATTGGAATTCACTGCCGATGAGGATTCTTCATAAATTTAGTAAATGGACTCATAGATGGTTATCTTCAAGGGGACGGATCACTTTGATTAAAGCTGTCCTACATGGTGTTCTTATTTATTTTTCTGCCCTTTTGAATATCCGTGCAAAAAAAATTCATCAGCTGGATTCTATTAGCCAGAAATTTTTATGGACAAGGGTTCAACAGGGTAGGAAATGGCATCTTGTGAAATGGAAAACACTGTGTATGCCAAAGAAAGAAGGCGGTTTGGGTTTCAAATCAAGTGTGTTAAATAATAAGGCTTTGGCTGCAAAATTATATTGGAGATTGTTGCAATATCCCAACCAATTATGGGCCATTAACATTAGAGCAAAATATGTGGAAGGAATGATGTCGCATGAGTTGTTTCGTCATTCTTTACCTTCTCGGGGATCTCCGATTTTATCAGTTCTTAAAATTGGTGAAGGAATTATTAAAAAACAGATTTTTTGGAAAATTGGGAAAGGGGATCAGGGTAACTTCTGGACTGATTCATGGGATGGGTACCCACCTTTGATTGAACAGTACCCGTATTTTGGCGATGTTATGAATACTCTTCATAATAAAGGTAAGAAAAAGGTTGCCCATTACTTGCAGACATCATCTCAAGGGATTGAGTGGATTTCTCCCTCTTCTTGGCAGGTCAACTTGTCTATGGCCCAAATTCAATTTTTTCAAACTCTCTTTCACAATTTTCTTCCTCTTTTGATGCCCTTGCTTAGGGAAAATCTTCAGAAGGGAGTTATTCAATAGCTGAAGGATATAGTAGTTTAGCAGGGGATTAGCCTCATCCTTGGAAAGATATTTTTGTTGATCTCTCGCAGCCAACTTTATGGCCTAGTTAGATTCTTTGTTTGGCTTCTTTTCTATAAGAGGATTCTTACTGGGGACAATTTGATGAAGCGGGGTATGGTGGGACCTTTCTAGTGTCATTTATGCAAAGAAGAGGATGAAACTTTGATCCACCTTTTTTTCCAATGCCCTTTTGTTATGTCCCTATGGAATATTTTGACTAAATGGCTATCTGTGAATTGGAATCCTTCTACAAATCTGGTGAAAATTCTTAGAGTTTGGAAGCATTCGATTTCTGATACTCGGGATCTTTATAAAGGAGTTTGGATTGATATCTCTCTTATGTTGTGGAATATGTGGATGGAGCGAAACAAGCGTATTTTCAAATCTGAAAACAGAGACATTTGCTATGTCAAGGAATTAACTCGCAACAATATAGTGAAAACTATTGAACATAATGTGAAACTTCCTTCTCCTTTACCTGGCAAATGGAAAAGCATGTTACACAAGCTAAATTTGCAGGAAAATAAATTGAAATCTATTTCTAGTACTAGATTATCGGTGCCCACTGCTCTAAGAAAATGGCAACCTCCTCCTTTTGATTTTGTTAAGTTTAATACGGATGGAACAGCAAGAGGCAATCCGAGCCCAGCGAGTTTTGGAGGGATAGCTCATGATTCTTTGGGAACTCCCTTTTCAAGGAATTAACTGGCAGCAATATAGTGAAAACTATTAAACATAATGTGAAACTTCCTTCTCCTTTACCTGGCAAATGGAAAAGTATGTTACACAGGGTAAATTTGTAGGAAAATAAATTGAAATCTATTTCTAGTACTAGATTATTGGTGCCCACTGCTCTAAGAAAATGGCAGCCTCCTCCTTTTGATTTTGTTAAGCTTAATACAGAGGGAACAGCAAGAGGCAATCCGAGCCCTGCGAGTATTGGAGGGATAGCTCATGATTCTTTGGGAACTCCCTTTTCTTCTTTGCTCATCAATTAGGTTTTTGCACTAATAATGTGGCTGAAATCTTGGCAATCCAGTGAGCTCTCCAAGAAGCAATTAAATTGGGATGTCTTAGAATTATAGTGGAATCTGACTCCAAAGTTATTATCCATCTCTCAACAAACAAACAGCATACTCAAAAAATTGGCGAATTACCAGGATTCAGGGTAATATTCGGGTTATTGCTACACAATTTCAAACCATTTTATTTCAACATGTTCCTAGAGATCAGAATAAGGTGGTGGATGCGCTAGCTAATTGGGCTTTGGATCATCATAATTTGATCAACTTTGGTCCTATACCCCTGACTTGGTCTTCGCAGAAGCGTAATCAGATTGAAAAGATCCTTCAATTAACTTTATTAGATGTAAAATTGATGATATGCTCTCTTTCTTCCTTCTTATGTTGTTGGAAGTCTAAGGACAGAGCATGGAGTATCAATATCATGGCTTGGCATTGTATTGATAATATTTTATTTCTTGTAATATAATTTTGGTTTTTTTTTTATTTTATTTTTATTTTTTAAATGTTGTCAAGTCAATGTTTTTTAAGTATATATTTATTGTGTAGGAAAATTTAGTTGGTATATTAATTTTTTAGTAATATTTATTATGTATGTGTTTACTTATTAATTTGAAAAAAAAAATTAATATATTTAATTTACTTTTTATATATATAATTTTTTTTTTAATAGATAAATAATAAAGTTAGATTTCAGGGAAAGAATTTTATTTAGTTTACAAAGCTGAGAGAATATTATATACATTGTTTCTATGTTAAATATTATATTAATGTTGCAACTTGCAAGTATACTTAATTGACATACATGATTTTTATTTTACCTCAAACTTCAAGATATTAAAAATCAAGTTTTTTAGCATTTGCTTTGTGTTCTTTTACTTTCTAAAAAAAAACTTTCATGTATCTTCATTACTATAGTGTTAGTGTTATATAATTTTTGTACCATTATAATATATATAGATAATATATACACATGTTTCTTACTTGCAACCTCTTCATGGCCATTTCTCGTCACATTTTTGTTGCTATTGCAGTTTCTCCTTTCTGACAAATTATCCCATAACTATGTTTTATGGCAAATTCTTCAAAGGACTACAACTAGGAAATCTAATTCTAATCAAAGGACTTGCATTTAAAAGCTACCACAACCAACTTGGTATCCTTGAATGAATAATTTAGTTTCTCTTTTTCAACACCCTTATCAACAACATTGCTTTAGCAATATTATTCAAAGTTAAATTCAGTTCCTAACGTATAAGAACATTTAAAAATCAGAAACCTTTTTTTTTCTTGTAATGAAATTACTTAGACCATTCACAACAATAGAATAATACATCACAAAAATATGAGCAGAATAAGCAAATCCACAACAATAACTAATGAAAGATCAGAGTACTTGATAAATATGACTGAGCCACTTCGAGGGGGCACCCTCCACAACAATGCAATAAGTGTAAAATTCACAAAATGATTATCAAAGACTAACCACTACCTCTTATATATACTCTACTTAAACCATGGTTATTCCATAGGGCCAACCCTACTAACAATATAAGAACATCGATAAATGTAGCAGATAATATAAAAGGTTATGTAAGACATAAGTCAGCGACACATATCCCTAGACACGCTACAAGTTAAGGACATAGCATGCCCCTCCCCTTCAAAACAATGTTGCCCTCAACGTTGAACAACTTTGGATGCTGCTGCAAGAAATCTCCATCCTTCCACGTTGCATTTTCATGGTTTAGATTCTTCTATTTGATCAAATACTCCTTAATCTCTCTTGTTCTCAGCCTTTTAGTTCATGTGTGAAGGATCACCTCAGGTTCTAAAATGACTCAGTCTTCATCCAATTTTGGTAACTCAATCTAAGCAAAAACTCTCTCCAATTACCTTCTTCAGAAAGATACATGAAATACGGGATGTATGCGAGTAGATTGGGGTAGCTCCAGTGTGTATGCAACACTGCTAATTTTCCACTGAATTTTATAAGGGCCATAATTCTAAGGAGAAATTTTGTTATCCTTTTTATACGGCTTCAAAGACATTTGCTCATATGGATGCAAATGCACAATGACCCAATCACCCATGTCAAAATGCCTCTCACTGCGGTGTTGATCCGCTTGTTGCTTCATTCTATTATGTGTCATTGCCAAATTCTCTCTCAAACTAACTAGTACCTCATGTTGATGTTGAATTTGTTCAACAGCTCAAACTTTGGGTTGCACCCTCAAGGATGAAGTGATGGACGGGGATTGATAACCATAAAGTGTCACAAATGGAGACATTTTGAAAGAGGTATGGGAGAAAGTGTTATACCACCATTTTGTTAGTGGCAGCCAATGAACCCACCATTTTTGTTTATTTGATGCAAAACAACAGAAATACCCTTCTAGGCATTTGTTGACCACCTCTGTTGGCCCATCTAATTGAGGATGATATGATGAGCTATGAGCCAACTAAGTACTCAAACATGAGAATAAATCAATCTAAAAAATATTGCTAAAGATGAGATCACGATCATTTACAATGATCTTGGGAGTACCATGCAGTTTTTGAAATGTATCCAGAAAAACCATAGCTATTGTACTAGCTACAAATCGTTGTGACAAGAAGCAAAAATGAGCATATTTTGTGAGCCTATCCACAATGACCATGATAACATTTTTACCTTCAAACCTCATCAACCCTGTAATGAAATTCATGGAAACCTCATCCCACCTTTGGCTAGGAATGGATAAACGTTGTAAAAAAACAAGTGTTTTAATTGTTTCACCCTTGTTCTGTTGACCATGCATTCAACCACAAATTTCTATATATCCACTTTGAGTCCTTCCCAAAAGAAATCGTGATTGATCTATGCTAGGATTTCAAAAATCATAAGTGCCCCCCAATTGGAGATGCATGAAGCCCCTCAAAGATCTTGTGCTTGAGGATAGAATTCTTACATAGGTATAGTTGATCTTTATACCATAATGCATTCCTTTTCCACTCAAATTTGTCAGAAGCAACAAAACTATATTGGATATTCTAAATCAAAACCTATGTATACATGTCATTCTCTCATTCTGATCTTTGCTTCTTCCAACCAATCTACCTACCAAATTGTCATTACACATAACAATGTCTTGGTGAATTCATCCTTCCTAGATAGTGCATCTGCTACAACATTCTTTTTTCCTTTCTTATAGACAATTTTAAAATCATATCCCAACACTTTAGTCACCTATATTTGTTGTTCTTCTAATAACAATCGTTGTTCTAAAAAATATTTTAGGCTATCATGATTAGTCTTTTAATTTAAAAAGTCTACCTATCATATAAGGTCTCCATTGCTCAACTACATGAAGAATAACCAACATCTTTCTTATAGATTGTCTTTAGCCTATATTTACCCTTGAGTTGACAATCTCAAATGCAATGGGTCTTCCTTCTTACGTGAGTACTACTCTCATGCCATATCCTGATGCATCACATTCAACAATAAAATTTTTGAAAAAATCAAAGGTAGCCAAAACTAGAGTGATGCACAGTCTCCTTCAATGTCTTAAAGGCCTTGGTAGTTGTTTTGTTCCAATGGAAGGAGTCCAAAAAAAATCTATGAGTGGTGTTGCTACGCTACCATAAATTTTCACAAATCTACAATAGTTCTCTGTTAGCCCCAAAAAAACCTCAGAGATTCTTGAAGGTTTTTTGCACTTGCCACTCTATCATAGCTTTGATCTTCTTGGGGTCCAATTTGACTCCTTTGTGTGAAACAATATGAACCAAATACTCCACCTCTTGCACTTCAAAGCAAATCTTGAAGGCTTTGCATAAAATTGATGTTGTTCCAAAACTAACAGTACATGTTTCACATGTTGCAAATGTTCTTCCGAAGTTGTAGTATATTAGGATGTCATCAAAAAATACCAACACAAATTTCCTCAAAAAAACTTAAAGATGATGTTAATCAAACTCTAAAATATATATGGTGCATTTGTGAAATCAAAAGACATGGCCAAAAACTCATAATGGGCTTCATGAGTTCTGAAATCTATTTTAGAGATAATCCTCATCTCTAATCCGAATTTGATAGTATCCAAAACGAATATCTAGTTTTGTAAGATGAACAACACCATGTAACTCATCTAGCAAATCATCAATTACTGAATTAGAGAACTTACCTTTTATGGTGTACTTGTTGAGTTCTTTGTAGTATGGGTACATCCTCCAAGTGTCATCCTTCTTATGCACCATGACCATCGGAGACAAATATTCATTTTGGCTATGTCTGATAATCCCTACCTCCAACGTCTCATGTACCATGTTTTCAATTTCACTCTTCTAGGCATATGGATACCAATATGGTTTGATGTCCAATGGTTGACTCCCCGGAAGCAATTGAATGGCATGATCATGTTTTCTTCTTGGTGGTAGTCCTTTTGGCATGGCACCAAAAACAACTGGGTGGTCATCAATAATCATTTGTAGATCAAGATGTGTAGACACCTTTGTTAGTTAAACTTCTATGGAAAAACAGCCCATGTTACAAATCTTTTAGCCTCCTTTTTTAGAATTTTTGACATCTAATGTGAACTAACCAATTGTGGAGATCTTGCCCAAATCCGCGTAGTTCAAATGCCCTACCTTCATAATGAAAGGGCATGAATAGTTCCTCGAAATTCATCTCTATTGTGCCCAAGGTGGCGAGCCATTAGACTCCCAAGCCAATGTTTGCCCCACCCATGGGAATAGCAAACATAGAGAATCTACATATAGTCTCCCATAGCAAGCTTAATACTATGGCATTTTCCAGAAAAATTGATTGTACCACCATCTGCAATCATGACCTGAAATTCTAGCTCTGGATAAATGAAACAGTTCAAACAAATAGCCAACATATTGTTGATCAAGTTATGTGTACTCCTTGAGTCAATCAACACTGTCACTTGTTTCTTGAGTAAACCCACAACTTTAAGGGTTTGAGGAGTGCTAATACCCGAAAGTGTATGACTAGAGATAGTAGGTTGGGAATCTTCAGATTCCTCCTCTGTCTCTTCCTCACTCTCACTTGAGGCGTCATCAACTTCATTGGCTCCTTCAAATTAGAACTTCTTTTAGACACATTTGTCCTTTTCTCCACTTGCTATCGCAACCGAAATATAACCCTTTTGCATGTTTCTCTTCAACACGCTAAGGGGTCAATCTAGTAGGCTAAGAAATGCTTGTGTTGGGGAATTGCCTTCTCGACCACAAGTGAAAACCCTTCATTTGACAAGAATTCTTTCCTCAACCCTGCGCACGAAGACTATGGATTCAACTACTAAACTTGGATTAAACATGAGAAACTAAAGATGGTTGCTATCCTTGAATCCACCCAAGAATAGGCCATTCATGTTGTCCTCATTGATGTCATTCACACATAAGGATAGATTCTAGAATTATTGAATATAATCCTTGATATGCTCTATTTGTCGCAACATT
Organism: Torreya grandis; assembly: GCA_037957365.1. Lineage (NCBI taxonomy): Eukaryota > Viridiplantae > Streptophyta > Pinopsida > Cupressales > Taxaceae > Torreya > Torreya grandis. Next base: position 230,364 of record JARHVA010002694.1, read on the forward strand.
GCTAATAGATTGAAGTAGTTTTCTATGACGTTGTGATAGTGCATTTCTAGCTCATCAGTAAACGTCGACCAGTAAATAGGAAGACCCTTCTTTTTCTTTTGAGCGCACAACCACCTATACCAAATTTATTGCTCGGGTTTCAGATACACAAATGTCATGACCACCTTCTATGCACATGGGGTCTGATGTAGATCAAATAAATTTTCCATTTGATTGATCCAAGTGATTCGATCCTTACCATCAAACTTGTGCACTTCCACTTTTGGTAGCATGTTCTTCAATCTGGTATTTGAGTGTTGATTGTTCTGGTTGAGAGAACCTGAATGTAACGGTGGAGGCTTATTTGGCTGTGGAATACGAGCCGCAAGAGTGATCAATGTCCCATTGATAGCTGCCAACTAAGACTTCACATCATCCAAGTCCCCTTTTACCACATCAAGATCATATTCACCATGCTTTGCATATCTGACTAAAGTTGGTAAACCAACCCAAAAACCCAAGACTTTGAAGTTCCAGACTCCATGTCCTTGTGAGGCATTTTGCCTGGAGTGTCTTGCCCTTTTCGCAGCCGCATGTGTTTGGATCAGCCATGCACGAACCCTAGGTTTAGGGTTTTTGGCCCAAAAAAAGTGTACCAGAAGATTATACCATTGTGATCGCCTTGCCGAGACGAATCCAATGACTACTAATTTGCACAAGGGTGCGAAAAAAATTCCCAACTTTTTTTTTTTTCTCAAACAATACTGCGGTGACAAAAAAAAAAATTATTCTCGAATAACAAGTTATATTTTTTCAATCATTCAGCTCTCAGGACAACTACTATCCCAAATCCGAAAAACTACACCACAAAAACTTGCCCAAACCGAAGCTCTAATACCACTTGTAATGAAATTACTTAGATAATTCACACTAATGGAATAATATGTCGCAAAAATATGAGCAGAATAAGCAAATTCACAACAATAATTGATGAAAAACAAAATACTTGATAAATATGACTAAGCCATTTCAAGGGGGCAACCTCCACAACGATGCAATAAGAGCGAAATTCACAATATGATCATCAAAGACTAACCACTACCTCCTACATATACTCTACTTAAGCTATGGTTATTCCATAGGCCGACCCTACTAACAATATAAGAACATAGAGAAATGTGACAAAATAATATGAAAAGTCATGTAAGCCACAAGTCCCTAGATATGCTATAGGTTAAGGCATAGCATTTCTACCTTTTTGGCCAAAATTATTTCTACTCCCTTACCATTCACCTTATCGCAAGCATATTCAATAAAAATAACTACTCCCTCATTTGGCAAGCATTGGCTTCAATTTTATCCCTGATGAATGGTCTTGCAAAGAGACCTAAAACATCAAACTTAATTTCACCTATGCAATTGATTCCAAAAAGCTCACACCTACATAGTTGACTCCAGAAAAATCTCACAAATTTCACCTACACAATTGATTCCAGAAAATTCTCACAATTCAATATCCTAATTGTAATTTATTAGATGTTCCTTGCACATGCCGATCCTAGATTCTTATAAGAAGCATCTCCTAAAATGAGCCTCCAAACAACTGATTTGTCAAAAATCTTTTCCTTCAACAGCTTTCTTCTGGAATTCTTCTGAAATATATATAATATTTTAATATTTTCTAACATATTGAATTTCAACGATTTAGCATACAACCCTCATAGCTTTTTCTTCAGTCAGTTGCATAAATATATAAATCATAGCCATTCTCTATCATCCACACCGGCACAATTAGCTTCTTTGGTCTGAAAGATAGCCGTATTCCTTTCACTCCTAACATCTCTAAGCACAACAACAAGAGCTTGTGGATGGGTTATCCCTTGAGATGACAACAATAACCACTTTCTCGGATTACTGGAACTCCTTTACACCCATCCACAAACCAAGCAAATTCAGCATTCATGCAATGATTTTGATTCGGAGTTGGTAAGGCTTAGGGCTCAAATGCTAACCCGTACTTAGTAGGGCATCTCAATTCGAAGCTTGCGCACAGAATTTTTCTAGCAAGGTACACACTGGTTGCCATAGGGCATGCATATCCTAGACTGAGCATTAGTCATAACCGTGTGAGGAATCACCCCAGACCCCTGAATAATAAAGCACAATAATCTCACCTATGCGTATCTGGCAAGAAGACTTTCCTTGCCAATCCTGCATTAGCTAAAAGGAATCCCCTAGGAGATTTTTTCTTACAAAAAGTCGGGTGTGCACCCAAACCAACCAGGACTAAGGACGCAGTCATATGGAATATACTGCCACTCTTATTTTTCATGTGCTGGCGGTCCCAGGAAACCATTAAATAGAGGAAATAGAAAGAAAACAAACTTTACCCCTAAAATAAGAACAGCTTTTTTTTCAGCTGGAGAGTTTTAGCAGACACTGAAGAAGAAGAACTAAATGTTTGCCCCACCTGCTCAAATAATTCAGGTATATTTTTTGCCAATTGTTAGCCTCAGTTGTGTGATTTTTTTCCATAAACTTTCTACAGGTAATTTGGGATGGAATATCCTGAAAAGCTTATATCCCAGAGCTAGAAATTTCGTGCATGGAACTTGTTTACCTGAAAATTGCTCTGAAATTTTCTCATAAGCACCTGATGGGAAAATTATCGTGGCTCCCTTCCATGGGACCATTGCTTGATTGGTTTGGCATAAATTTATCATTCTAAAATGTGCAACCAATGGTAGCCCATCATAAAAAATAGCACAAATTTAAGAAAATTCATTTGGTTAGTTTTAAAAGTAAACTTTGAGCAATGAATATGGATTTTTTCATTTTGAGTTGATAAGGCTTGGGTGAACTCTAATCCGTGTGCTATGATCCAGGGCCTAGGAGGCAACCCGGGAACAACACACTCAAACAGATTCAAATGTGTTATGACAGAAGTGTATTAGAATGATAGAGAGCTAATTGTAAAAATCGGAACGCTTAGACAGAGAATCCAAGAGCAATGAGACATGTTACTAAAGCTGTAAAGCAAAGTTGTATTATGATAGTTCCACATCCAATGATCCTAGAGGTCGGGTGTAAGCTGCAAGATGCCTTTCTACTACTTCTAAATGATACCCATTCAAAGAAGGGCTAGTATGCATTAATATTGTTAGTAAGGGATTGTGAATGATAGTTCACAGGGATTTTGTATAGTTCCACATGCGACAAATGTATATTTTGTAATCTTTCATATACAGAGGGAAGATAAATGGAACATTGAACATTTCCTAGGACTGTAAGGAAGAAGAAAATAAGAAACAAGACGTCGAAGAGTCGCATAAGGTCTATAAGTACTGTATAGTCGCACGATGAAAAGGGCTGTTCTACTATTAGTTTATTGTTCATTGCTCATAGTTAAGACGCTGTAATGAATCCCTACCTTCTGTACTTCGATAAATCAGAATACAAGAATGTTAGTTCACAAATTCTGGCTATGCTTTGTGTCAATTTAAACAAGTATACATGTCTTCCGCAAGTTTTTGAGAATCTGGTAATTACTAGTCGTTTATTGTTCAATCCTAATAGAAAATAAGTTTCCATGAATTGATAAGTATCATGCGAATATGATTCTTTGTAATTCACATCATGTCATGTGGCAACTAAGTTTGACTACAACAATTAGCATGCCCTGACAAGGCTTTCCAAGGACCGCTACTAACAATGTTTCCGTTGTCGGGTCCTGAAAGATGTTAAAATGGTTACAAATGAAAGAGACATTGAAAGATGGCTAGAGAAAGGGATACACAAGTTTTCAGAAGAAGAGTTTGTTTGACTAGGAATTCCTCTGCAAGAAATTATTATCGAACACCTATATGGGGAGACATGAAATTTTCTGGTGTGAACTACCCGAGTTACTAGTGGTATGGTTGTCAAGACTAGAGCACTATTGTTTCCAACCTCGCAGTATGGAGAATTTTGCATGGAACGAAAGGAAACTGGAAAAGTTCTGAAATCTGGATATCAAGAAACCCTGAGCAATTGATCATCGGGTGAGAACTACTATTGATGGATACAAATAAGAATTTGTTGTTCATGGATACAATTCATTTGAAACACATATGACCTATTTGTAAGAGAGATAAGAGGTAAGTTCCTATGCTGGTAAAGATTTGGTTATTGAAAAGGCTATGGTACCTATTCCAACTGAAATGGCGTAGTCAAGCGGCACGGCATTGGAATGCGAAACGACGGAAGATAAACCATTGCAACTGGACCAAAATGTAGCCCACCAAAAGGAAAGGACAAATGGTAAATAAAGAGAAGAAGATGCAAAGAAGATCATAGCGACAATACAAGAGATGGGGTAAATAGAACCTTGTTGAGGATGGAAGCTCGAAGAGAGCTGCGAGTAGGAGTAGTAGAGGAGGATCGCAGAGACCTAGAGGGAGTAGACCTCCATCAGAAGAGATCAAGCCCGAGACTCAGAGTGAGCTAGAGGAAAACAAAGGAAACCGGGAAGAAGAAACTGCCCCAAAATGGGAATGGGAGAGAGATTGGAGAATTGAGTGAACCGACATTGGAGAGGAGATAGAGTAGATTAGTGATAGTTTTCAAGATCAACTCCAACTTCAACGTATGTATATCAAATGGGAAGGGAAGTCTTTTTGTAACGCACTATATGAAGGGTCCAAACAAGGCACATATTCAGTTCATTCACTGGACAAGAACACATCCCCTATGCCATCACTCTTAATAGAAGCAATCAATCCAAAAGTTTATCGTGAGATTGAGGCAACCAAGGAGTGGTTCGTGGAAGATTCAGGAATGTTGGATAGCATAGGAGAAGAATTAGTACTCAAATCAGCATAGTGGATAATTCAAGTGCACCAACTGTGTTTGGAGGCATCACAACCAGTGTGAAGACAATAGTCCTACCCCCCCTGCCGCCAAGAACCAATGGTGACTATTCCTCTCACATGTAGGGTGGCATTCCCTACAAGACCTTTTGTTACCTTGCATCCATATGATGGATCCACGGACCTGGAGTAGTACTCTTGACTTGCGAAATGAAGTGGAAAGCTAAGAGGGTGCAAATTGATGAGGCTAGACGCTGCAAACTTATAAGGGCCCTAGCTAGAAGAGTTGTAAAGTTCATATATAAGTGTGGAGGCCCTAAAATTACATCTAAATGAGGTGAAAAGTAAGTCACAAAAATTAAAAGGCACGACTACGTGAGCCAAACCATTCAAGACCTAAAAGAAATCAAGCAGAAACTAGGGGAATCTACTTGGGACTATAATTGGAGATTCTCATATGTCATGAACAAATTAAGCTTTTATTTCATAGATGCAAATAAATCAGCTTGGTTTGTAAAAGGTCTATGCAATAAAATAAGGTTCGCAATAGCACAAACCTAATTCGCCACTAAAGCGGAAGCTATCGTTGTTGCAGTAGGGGTTAAGCAGATAGAGGATAGTGAACATCCTTCTTCAAGAAGTGCTAACATTGATGCCAAGTTGGATGTAATGATGCACCGAATGGAGGAGATCAAGGGAAAGAAGCAAAAACTCGGTATGGTGTATAGAATGCAGATAGGAGGAGCATCATCGTAATGATTGTCCTCGCATCAAGAAAGAATACTGTGTAATTTGATGCAAATGGAATCATTCTACTACGAATTGTTCGTTAGTGTAGCATGATGTTCGGCAACATCAAAGTGTAAGCTATAATTTCTTTGAGTCAAGCACTCATGACGATATAAATTATAGGGCACTAAAAGATCTCAAAGATGTTATCACTTAGAATGTGTTCGTAGTAATTGCATAGTTACCACTGCCTCACCAAGGCACTCCTGTACTACAAGATACAGAGATGCCCCAACAAGGAAATTGAACACCACCATCACCCCAGTACCAGCCATCTTGGACACTTCCTTCTCCACAACACCAGCCACAATGGGCGCCCTCCTTGCCGCAAATATCAGCTAGGTTGGGCCCCTCCACCACAGAGACAATATTGGAGCTATCAAAACCAATCACAAGGTTAGGGACCACCATAAAGGCAAGGGGTATACCAGGGGGTTATCAAGGTCACAGACAAGGAACTTAGTAGCCACGATAGCCTATTACTTGCCACTTGTGTGGGGAAATAAAGCACATTACACGTAATTGTCCTAGAAATCCTCAGCGGAAAGCCTACTGCAAAATCTCCGAACAACACAATAATGAAGATTGTCTAGTACTTGAGTAATAAAGGAAAGATAAAATAGTAAGAAACATCAACATGTTGAACATCCTACCCAAGCAACTTGTAGTCATACATGTTACAAGGATATAGCATAAAGAACAAAGACTTGGACCTCTGGGGATGCCAAAGGATAATAAGATCCAAAAAGTGTGAGAAGATAAGTACCTAGACCCAAGAAGAGAGAAACTACTCATGAATGAAGTGGCCAAATTTTTGCGATCAACAAGAATGCAGGATGGAAGTACAGACAATGCAATGAACACCAAAGTGCAAGTTTGCAATCAAATCATGCGCATTCTGCAATAGGAAGGGGTAGTGACTATGCTCACGGATCTTCTTAAATTGATAAGTTTGCAGCAAAACAAGGATATATAACAAAATATGACAAACTTGTTGCACAATCGATTGGATTGTGCCACAAAGAGGCAAGAGAAAACAGACAAAATGGTCTAGTATGTGAAAACAAAGAAACTATGGTATATAGATGCTAAAATGGATATTGAACTCGCAAACTATGAGGTGCCGAATGTTGTATTTGATTTTGGGAACACTGTCAACATGATGCCAAGGTCCACTTGGGAAGCTATTGGGAGACCTACACTAAGCTATAGTCCAAGTACTTTGAGCTTAACAGACTATGGTCGCATTGAGCCTATTGGTAGTCTAGAAAACATAGAAATTAAGGTGAGAGAGCTAAGTTTGTGAGAGGCATTTGGGGTCACAGACATGAAGACATATCAAACATGCTACCCTACACTAATTGGAGAGAAGTTGGCTGATGATGACCGGATGACTATAAATAATGTGAATAACAAGTTGGAAGCTCATCAGGACGATGTCACCATTGTCATCCCTATGAATAAAGTTGAACACATGCCATACATGATACCAAAGGAGCCAAATTCACCTTATGCTCACATTCTGAAAAGTTGCTATAAGGTAGATGTTAAACCAAGAAAGAAGTGGTCTAGGCACCGCCTTTTCCATACTTCTCGCAACCTTCACAGGGTGTGTAGGAGCACAAGGGATTAGGGCAGTTTCAGAGGCTACCATTGCACCTTCCAAAAGTTCCACAATTAGGTCAGAAAATGAGATATAAGTCACCGTCAATGTAATCACCGACTAGGTTAGAGATAAACTAGATCTATAGGGTAGTTGCATAAACCAAGATTACATAAAGCCAACAAAGGAAGCAAAAATACCATAGGGATCAGCACCTTCAATTAGTGGGGACTCCAATGTGGATATAACAAATTGTGGACAAAGCAACCATGAACTAAAGCCGATTTGCATGATGTTCACAACCAAAACGATTCCTCAATACTTTGGAACAGAGGCGCTATCAAAATTCATCGGGAAGCTAAAAGTGCATGTTCCACAAGTAGAAACCCGCATAAGCGCATTAAACCATGCATTGAAAGGCATCGCTACAATTTGGTGGGCCATGCATAAGTCAGAGGACTTGAACTGCGAGGAAGCTTGCAAAACGTTGCGAGCTAGGTTACATAACGTAGCTAAACCATCAGAGAAATGGCCGAAGTTCCAAGTAGGGCAATGTGTAGAGATACATGTCCATTCGTGTGTGTGTAGATGGAAAATGCAGCATATTGATCTAAGTACTAGGTGCATATTTTCCAAGGAACACTAACTCCTCTCGCTAAAGCTTGGTATATACATTAGGAACATAGGCGAGAAACAAGCACATGGCTTCATGTCCGCAGGTCTTCATTCAGACCTTTGTCTTTGAGGATGAAAATCCAATGGTACATAAAGCACTACAGAAAATTAATATATTCTTGTGCTACGGGGGAGTAGATGATATGAATGTTTCAAATAAAGTAGAATCTATGGCGAAGAGTGATACTAGCATTCACGAAAATGTAGAAAAAAGTAGCTATGCCTGAGAGTAGAAAGGATTCATTCTCAAGTGTTGAGGTGTCACCCAACTTCAACCACTGACTCCTTTTACCCCATTGATTTGCATAGATTTTCACATGTCAAAGAGCTAGGGTTTTTGAAGGAAAATCAGTTACACAGTGGTCTCCACAAGTGATCGTAAGCTCCCACACCAGATACATGCTTTACAGATGAAGACACAAAGAACCCAAAAAACTTGATTTCGTCACTGCAAGTGGTCCAGAGCACCCTAGGTTGGACAGAAGCGTCACCCCTCTAGTGTCCTCTTCCCGGTGTTGTTGTCCAGGCCCAAAGCCAGTTCCAGAATCTTGATTCTAGTCACCATACCTCTCTACATAAAAAGTTTCAGACCCTGATTTCTCCCAAAGGCATAGTTTCCAGCTAAGTCTTTGTTTTATCCTTATACTTTGCAATTTTTAGTAACTTCCCAGAATATTATAGTTCCAAATCAATGAATGTTATCATTGTTATATCATTGCCCTAATTTTGCACGATAGTGTTGTCATTTAGGATTTTTATACAAAATCCCAAATTTGATTAAATATATCAATGAACCCGTCTCTTATTCGAATATTGCCAAACCCTAAACACATGTTTCTAGAGTCTATATCATTATTTTTCCTATTTCCAGTGGTTGTGTTAGGATTTTCAAATCTGATATTTGTGGTAACAGCAATCTTCCAAGTTTCAGTGTCATATTTATGGATAAGAAAGAATATTTTCCTCCTAACCTGCAAGAACGTGATAGCGACTTTCCCTCTAACCAAGTCCATGCTATCACTCCTCCAAGAGGTGAGGCAGCCCATCCTATAGTACCAAATGAAGCTAATCAACCTATCCTTCCTCAATCCCCTCCACCTCCCACATCTCTATAGGGTGTGTGCCTACATGTTCAATCTAAAGCACCTAGGGTCTGCATTTGTGAGACTCTAAAGGATCAAATCATTGGTATGGAAAAGTTAATAACAGAGTTACAGAATCAAAATCAGTTTTTCAGTGCGAAGATAACAATATTGGAAAATAAAATCACATGGGCCAAGTCTCTAGAATATGCTAGTGTTAATCATGCATGTACATCTTCATCTACCAAAGTCGTGCCTAACAAAGTTTCATATCCAAATGAGAAATTACAACTGAATAAATCTACAACAAATGATTCAAAATGTATACAAAGGTCTAATAAGAGTTCAACTGAGCTTCTACAGGGAATGATTCAAAGCAAGTTGATCAAACTACCTCCTCTACATCCTTTAAGAATATCAAAATACTATTATGTATATCATAAAATGCATGGGCATCATACAGATCATTGTTTGACATTGAAAAATAAAATACAAAAGATAATTGATAATGGTGATCATATAAGTGATACATCAATCAAACAACCCACAGTGGAACAAGAACAAAAACAGAGAATGACAAAATTAGAATCAGTACAAAAGTGGTTACCAAAAGACAAATTAGAGCAAGATAAGGTTCAGCAAGCAAAATTAGAGCAATATAACATCAACAAGCTATGTCATGTCCCCTTCTTGAGGTGGAGTTGTTTGAGCCCTTTCACACTAAGATTGATTTTGGAATTAATTTTCATGCACATGGTGGTATGCCTCACTTGGGACCCTTTGTGTTGCATTTAGTGGGTTTCACTATCACATACTTTTGCTAGTGGAATTCACTATTGCACACATATGTGTACACATTCTTAGCCGATTTCACTATTGCATACTTTTGTTAGTGGAATTCACTATTGCACACATGTGTGTGCACATATTTAGTGGATTTAACTATTGCAAGCTTTTTGCTAGTGGACTTCACTATTGCACCACTTTCTGGCCCCTCATATTGAAAATGTGTTTTCCTTATTGGACCATATTTTCCATTGACCATGTGGTACACCCCCTTTTGGGCCCCCCTTCCTTGGATCTTTTTGTCATGTGTGTGTTTCACAACTTCCCTCACACTCTATTTATTCTCCTCTCCTACACTCATTCCTCGTTCATCCATTATCATATTTTTATCAAACCCCTTTGTTAGAACTTGAGCATTTCTTGATCAATTTCTTCTCCCAAGATGAAAACCCTTAGAGTGAGGAGATTGGGAGGACAAAAACCCTCTTGGTTTCTATTGTTGGATTGGAGGACGAAAACCCTCGTACACGTGAGGTGATTCCATCCGAAAATCAAACTTGTGCCAGAGATTGTGATCACATTGTGGATCTATTTGTGTAAGAGTAGTCTAAATTTTCTAATATAGTGTTGCTGCAAATTATTGAGTTGTTATATTTATTTTTGCAATTTGATTATCAATTTATTTTTGTTCATTACAAATTTAAATGAGGGATTTCCCAATAAACCCGATATTGTTGAAAATATCTTGAGAAGGGACATTTTAGTGGTATCATAGCACTGATTCTACCAACCTAGGTGGGAAAAATTGAATCTTGATCACACATGCAAGAGGAATAGAAAGAGCTGAAGTATTATCAGAAAAGAAAGGGTCAAACACATGAAGAGGACAACAATAATAAAATGAGTGAGAGAGAGGAGAGAGCAGCCCCTACAGATGAGATGAGATACCTACATGAAATGATCGACCGTGGGCAAAAGGACATGGAAAGAACAATCCAAATGACCCTCATAAAATCCATGGCAGATATAACACAAGCCATACAACAAATCCGCGTGAGTAAAGGAAAGAAAAAATTAGAAGCAAGCACGTCAAATGATGTTAGGGTAGCCCCACCTCCAAAAACCTACCATGCCAAATTCCTACAGAAGGAAGAACCACTTGAAGAAATAGATCCTTTACAGTGGCATACAAAGAATGAATATTCAATATATCTTGCAGAATATGAGGGGCCCAGGTATGAAGTGCAGCAAGCTCTCTTTCAAGGAATTTTGTGAAATAGAAAAGAACAGCGTTAGAAGCGGTAGAAGAAACCAATCGGATCAGCCACGAAGAGACATACAACAGAGGTTGGGCAAGATTACTCTTCCTACACTTGATGTGTCAAGTAAATCTACAGCAAGATCATGGTTACAAAAGTTAGATACATATTTCTCGTTGAATTTCATGTTTGAGGATGAGGCAATTAAGTTTGCTACACTCCACTTAGAGGGAGTGGCCAATGAGTGGTGGTACCATGGCATGGTCACCCAAGGGCATGGTTCCATTACCACTATTGATGAATTTAGTTAAAAGCTAACTGAAAGGTTTGACAAAAAGGATCCAAAAGTTCACTTCAGAGAGTTAGCTCAACTCAAACAAGAAGGTAATGTGGACAACTATATTGTTGATTTTCAGAGATTGATAGTGATGGTACTGTTAGCCATTTTTCACTCACAGGTTTTGCATCTTTCATTTTGGCTAAGTGCAACATTCGCATTTTGTCTATCGGAGGAAGCTTTTGTTCGGTCTTCTTGCAAGTGTTATTTCTTTCGGCAAGTTTTACTTCGGAATTTTTTGTTCAAGTTTCAAAAGAATTGTTTCGGACTTTTTGTCCGAAACAAAAAGCCCGAAAGAATTGGTCACTTTCAAAAGCCCGAAAGGTCTTTTCTCATGGAAGTGTCCTTTGCAAAAAGTCTGAAGGGTACATTTCAAGATTTCCGAAGGAAAAGTGTCCTTTGCAACTTTTCTTAAGGGTTTGTTCTTTCTAGGAATTGGTCCATTTCAGGTTTTCCGAAGGACACTTTCAAACTTTCCAAAGGGTTTTTTTCTCGAAAAAGTGGTCACTTGCAAAAAGTCTGAAAGAAAGTGTCCCTTGCAATTTCTCCAAATGAATTCGTCCTTTCAACTTTTACGAAGGAATCGGGCATGTTCATCTTTCCGAAGGGACACTTTCATTCTTCCAAAGGGTCTTTTTCTCATGGAAGGGAACAGTTCATTTCTATGAAAGGCATCTTCCAAAAGTCCGAAGGGACATTTCCAAGTTTTCCGAAGGAATTGTTTCGGACATTTTGTCCACAACAATCCTTCCGAAGGAAATGGCTTTCCAATTGGTACACTTCAACTTTTCCGAAGGATCATTTTCTCGTAAAAGTGGTCATTTGCAATATTCCCGAAGGGGTCCATTTCGAGATTGCCGAAAGGCACTTTCATTCTTCCGAATGGTCTTTTTCTATGCAAAGTGTCCAGTTTCAAGCTTCCGAAGGGAACAATTCATTTCTCCGAAAGGCGCTTGCAAAAGGTCCAAATGAATTGTTTCAAACATTTTGTCCGCAACAATTCTTCCGAAGGAATTGTCCCGAAAGAAGTGTCATTTGCCAAAAGTCCAAAAGAATTCTTTCAGACATTTTGTCCGAAACAATCTTTCCAAAGAGATACTCCAAATGCCCGAAGGAACATATTCGGCAAAGGTGAACCAATCCAAAGGGGCCCGAAAGGTGATTTCTTTCCAAGAAAAATGCCGAGAAGAATGCCCGAAGAAAATGCCCCGAAGGAATTGGTCCCAGTAGAATGACGATTATATGGACGTCAACTTCAGGATGAGGGACTAGCCGTTGGCGTTCAAACAAGAAAATCCCAAGCAAATCCAAGGGGCTCACGTTTTGCATCCACTAAAGCGAATCAGAGGGCTCATTTCAGCATTGATCAAATCATGATCCGAGTCATTTTTTAACAACCAATCAAAGAAAGACAAAGCCAATAGAATGAAAACGACTATCCCCTCCACCGTTACACACTTCAGCACGCTGGTGGAAAGTTGTTAGCATCAGGGCAAATCTGCAACAGGTGGACTCTCTTGTAATAACCGCATTGATGCCATTACTCAATATATCTTGATTCCGTTGGGGAATCATTGAAGAAGCATCTGTGAGAGATCAGGGCAAGAGTGATCAAGGGAGGTGAAATGGATCAATCAAATGGCCCGAATGAGCATCATTTGCAAAGCCGGTTGCAGCTGAAGATGGAGACTTCTAACAAATTGATTCCTCTCTTTGGCGTCAAAGGCCTCCCCCTCTCATTTCCTTTCAGCTATAAATACAACCCTTGGGCTAGTGTAAAAACACCCACGCAATGTATGGCGAAGCCCTGCTGAATTGATGTCATGTTTTGCCTTTAAGCATTGATACAAGTCTTTTTCTTTGAAGTTATGAGCAATTGTTTGAATGTGTGACATATAGTGACAAGTGATGGTTTTCATCCTTATGTCCTTTGTCCTTCACGCTTGAGCAAGAGTTCTAGTTCTAACAGGTCATATAGAGTGCGTCTAAGTGTGTTGAATTTCTGCATGTGTATAATTGTTCTTAGAATGTACAGGTTGTCTTTCAGTTCATTTGCCTTGTGTCATTTCATACATCTCGCCTTTATACTAAAATACTTGTGTTAGAATCTTTAGAGCTTGAAAATAGTCTGTGTATTTTGTTGTATCGTGCACTAGGCTATGGTATTCATGTGGAAGATAATCTTGGTGCATCACCATTCTTAGAACATGTTTCTTTATGCAATTTCTAACTCTTTTCCCTTCAATCAAACTGGTTTAGACAGAGGTTTTGCAGAGATACATTCAAGGAGCTAGCCTCTTTAAATCTAGAGGTTCATTTCCTCTATAGGTATACCCACATACCTGAAAATGTCCCAATGTTGCCCAAATTTGAAAGAGGATTGAGCACTCCCTTCTAGGGTGCAAGATTTGGAGACAATAGGTACTAGATGTGACAGAGAGAAAAATGGTAGTCTTGCTTGTTGAGTGGTTGACTGAACCTCTTAGGGGATTAGTGAAAGCCTTTGACCCTTTGTCACTTCATGAGGCAATCAAGAGAGCGTTAAATTTAGAATCTTCAGCACATAAGGGCAAATTTCTGCCCTATGGACAGTCTAGACCAGCACCCTTTGGGCAGTCAAGGACAAATACTTATGGGCAGCGAAAAACTCTTACCTTTTGGGCAGCAAAAGAAGCAAGGACAGCAAGGCAAATTTTAGAGTAAAGTGTTGCCAAAAAACGGTAAAGAGATAGAGTCTATGAACGAACTGAGAAGGAAGAAGTTATGCTTCACATGCAAGGATCCATGGGAACTTGGGCATAGATGTCTCCCCAAGGAGCAGGTGCACTATATAGAGGTAATTTCAGATGATGGGCTAGAGGAGGATGAGGTTGAAACAAGGGTAGAAGAAATAGAACTAGAAGCTGAAATTTAAGAGTAAAATAGTACAGATGTTACCCTTGCTACTCTTGTAGGGGCACCTAGATACCACCCTTTTAGGGTACGTGGAGTGTTTAAAGGACATAAGGTGACCGTCTTAATTAATAGTGGAGCAACCCACTATTGGACACAGTTGCACAACAATGCATATTCAATTCCAAACACTATTCCATGAAGCATACATAAGAGATCAATGCATAAGCAAACAATCACACAAGTACATCACAAGATAACACGAGATTATGTCGGAAACCCTCCTAGGGGATAAAACCCACTGAACCATGCATATAGACTATTGTCCTATAATGACAAGATTCAACATTTAGTGAAGCACTCACTTCGCAAGGAGCACCAACCCCTACCTAGTTGAGCACCCACCCAACTAGTCTTTTGCAAGCTCCAGCTTGCAAGGAGGCACCAACCCCCTAGGCAACCAAGCACCAACTCAGCTACCTTGAATCTCTGATCATCTTAAACACCTACTGTTGACTCTTCAACTGATGATGACCTCCTTTGTTTGCACTCTTTCCTCTTCACTCTCACTCAAACAACCTCTAGGGCTCACTCGCTCAATATGCCTCTTCTAGGCTCATTAGGTCCAATGACCTGTGTGTCCACCTGCGTCAACTTAATCAAATATGCATGACCGATCTTCTTCACCCTCTAATGGTCCTCAATGACCTATTTCTGCTCCTTGATTGAGCTCTTTCCTTCGCTTCAGTCCTCACTTCTAGAAACCAGTCCAAATAGGCCTTGCCTTTATACCACACACTTCATCTAACCCATCTTGGTCAGCCAAGATCTATACCACACTTGGATCACACTTAAAATAGGTCTATACATACGTTACATATGAGAACCAAACACTCCATAGGTCGGTTATAATCTATAGAAGCTAAAACTTAATTAGGCCTAATAGAGACCTAATAGAATTAGCCCTTCGTCAAGGCACACGTTACCCTTGAACTCCTTGGACCATCCTCAGCTTCCACCAATGCTTCAAACACTTCACATATTACTTGAATAGACACATTCTAACCTCACCTTGGGTCCTTACTACCTGGAACTCCATTTCACACCTTGAACCCATCAATTGGGTCTTCTTCATCTTTTAGGCCTTCTTACACAAAAAAGTTTGTCTCCAGAAACTGAAGTATACGGTTGATTTTCTCAAATAACTCACTCAACAAATTGCATGAATAGATCCTTCATGACCTAAACAACATCACCACATTCATTTGGCATCATCACACAGACAAATAGGCCTCAAGAACTCTTCTGCAACTTTGCCATTCAGAGTTGCCAGTGCATACCAAAATAAAGTCATGAACATTCAAGACAAACACACTTTTTGCCAATCAACTGTGGCAACAACTCACATGTACAGACACCTTATGACCTCAAGGTCATCATACATCTCATTCGAGTCTTCAACTCAACCTCTGCAACCACTAAACCTTCTCTGCAAGAAGCTCACTCAGAGCCACCAAATAATGTCAACACCCAGTCAACAAACTTTGACTTTCTCCACAACAATATGTGCACAACCATGATATCCCAATACATCAAGGTGGTCTTACAAGACCTCTCGAACATCTTCACGCACTTGAATCATCATTACTCAAGACATAATGCATCAGAAACACCTTTGCCACTAAGTCTCTCAAGACTACCAATGACACCAGAAAACTAGTCATGTAATCATGACTTTCTAGCATATTGAAAAGCACTTTCAATGAGAACCAAAGTATCAACAAGGCTCTAGGAGTATTCCACAATATCACCAAAAGCTTTTCTTACCTCCAGCTAGGCCATAAGGACTTCAAAGTTCAAACACATCACTTACTCTAGTACACCTGACACTGTCATTTTGTCTCAAAACACAGTCATAGTGAACATGACTCCTAACACTTGTGCAGACACTTCCTTGATCTTCCAATGCATTCACGTGGTCCTTCAACATCCTTAGATCAACTTCAATCACACATACATGGTATGATAGCAAATAAGGAATGTATAGACCAATATCTGAACTCAACCTTTCACTATTCACCTTCACTTAGACAAGCCACTTTGAGAGCATCTTCTAGCTTGTGTATGAGCATCAACAAGACTTACCAACCAAGGGAACATGAGGCATAGGTCTTACACAAAGACCCCAAACCATTTGATCCATCCCTAGTCACTTGCACATCATCCCCAAACATGTTCTCACTCTACCTGGTTATTACTCATTGTTTTCACTGTCAGCAGATTAGCGATAGGTCAACTTGATTGACCAAAATGATTGACACAAAGACTGTTTCTATCCAAACTAACTTTATGGACATCAAGAACAAGTCTTGGCCTTCATCCTCTATCAACTTGTATGTGTTGACTCAGTCAACCCTTCTTGTAACAACAAAATCTTCAAAAATGATCAATTTTCTATATCTTCTACTCACTGCTCTGACACACCATTGCCACCTGGAGGTCCCTGAAGGAGTCCTCTACAACATCCAATCATCAAACTTGATCAAACAATCCATTTTGGGCCAAAACCATTCACATCTTTTCAATCGCTCCACTATGAGGGTTTGCAAGCACAAAAACCTCCTTACCTTCTTAACATTTGTTCATAAAGTTGAGGGCTTGGTTTCTCTGCAAAATGCTTCCGGAAGCTTCTCAAGACCCTTCCCCAACTACTCCAAATGGCTCAGGGCACCATGCAAACTCTACACGTGCCAATGAGCATCTCAACTTCCTTCTCAGGGTGGGAAACCTTCACTTTGCATACATAGGAAACCTTTCAACGTTGTTTCTTGCTTTGTCTTCCTCCTCAAGACCTGAAACTTGGTCAACACCTTTGACGCACCATGTTACACCTCAATCCATGTTCATATGGGCTTCAACACCTTGGAAACTCAATTTGACCCTTCATTTGGACCTCACTAGGTCTCTATGCACATTGGGTCTAGAACCATCAGTCAAACTTGGATATTGAAAGCACTTGAAACCTTCTTTTACTAATCTCAAATCATCATTAACATGTATGCACTCATGCCATGCTTTCAAGCTTCCCTCCATGTTCACACAGGGCACATGCTTCTTACCTCAACAAGCTATGACCATGCCTAAGCAATAACCTCTCTTCAAGCTTCTTGGTCACCAAACCACCTTGAGCTTCTACAAGTCCACTTCTGTAGCTTACAAAGCATCTCACTACCCCTGAGAATATCTTACAAGCCTATCATATCATTCTCCATTGATCAAGACAACACAAACCTCATGGATCACTTATCAAGCACACAAGGCCTTGTCACTTCATGATTCATCCTTCATCAATCACCACTTTGTCATTACCTTTGACATCAATGACAACACTTTTGCCAACACCCACAACTTCATTGATGAGGAGCTAGTGGCTCAAAGAGGGCTGAAAACGAAAGACTTTCGAAGATTTAATGTCACGATTGCGGATGGCTTTTTAATCCTATGCACAAAGAGAGTCAAGTGCTTAGACATCACCCTTGCTAAGTACAAAGTATGTGATGATTTTTATGTGATAAATATAGGAGAAACAAATTTGGTATTGGGTGTGTAATGGTTACATTCCCTTAGGGAATTTATACAAAACTACACAACTATGGAGCTGAAATTTAAATTTGATGAAAAAGAGGTACTTAATGGTATGGCCAATGGGGCTCCAAGTACAGTTTTAGCAAAGAGCATGGAAAGATCTTTTCAGAAAAGACAAAGAGCTTGGCAAGCCCATTGCTTGGTGAGCAATGCATCTCCACCTATGGATAAGAAGTCCCACCATCCAGACATTCAGGTAATTCTAGACAAGCGTACAAAAGTTTTCAGTGATTTACCTCCATGGCTGCCTCTTGATAGGGGATTTCAGCATGTGATAGAGCTGGAACAACCAGTTATGGTTACTCCCAAACGTCATCCTAGAGCCTTCAAGGAAGAAATTGAGAAGGCCATTAAACAGTTGTTGAGAATGGAACATATTAGACCAAGTTCTAGTCCATTTGCTTCTTCAGTTGTCTTGGTCAAGAAGAAAGATGGAACTGTAAGAATGTGCATCGACTACCATGCTCTAAATAAGCAAACTATCAAGAACAAGTACCCTATCCCCAGGATCGATGACCCAATTGATGAATTGCATGGTGCCACATATTTTTCAAAAATTGATTTAAGGTCCGGTTACCATCAAATCAAGGTATGGGGTGAGGATGTGCATAAAACCGATTTCCGTTGTCACTTTGAGCACTTTGAATTCTTGTTTATGCCCTTCGGATTAACTAATGCTTTAGCCACATTTCAATCATGCATGAACCATATTTTCAATAAGCATTTGAGGAAATTTGTTCTAGTCTTCTTTGATGACATCTTGGTGTATAGTAAGACGTGGAAGCAACATTTAAAACACCTTGATAGAGTGCTATAAATTTTGAAGCAGAAAACTCTTTTTGTAAAAGAGTCCAAATGTGAGTTTGGGTTGATTGAAATTTTGTATTTCGGACATGTTATTAACGTTCAAGGAGTACAGGTTGACCAAGAAAAGATTCAAGCCATTCTAGATTGGCCTCCTACTACCATGACACAGTTAAAAGGATTTCTAGGTCTTTGTAGTTATTATAGAAGGTTTATTAGAGGCTTTTCACAACTAGTTGTCCTATTGACGGCCCTGATGAAGAAAGGAGCTTCCAACTAGTCTGAAACTGCCCAATTAGCGTCTGAAGATTTGAAAGAGGTAATGGGTTATTGTTCTGTACTTGCTGTTCCAGACTTTTCTATTCCTTTTGTGCTAGAATGTGACGCATCAGGGGAAAGAATAGGTTGCTTTTGAGAGCTGGAAATTGAAAGATACAGAGCGCGGGTTCTCTATTTATGACAAGATATTAGAAATCATGCATGCACTAGCAAAGTTCAGACAATATCTAGGTTGTGGCAAATTTGTGGTGAGGAAAGATCACAACAGCTTGAAGTTCTTCCCTAACCAAAAGGATTTGAATGATAGACAGCAAAAATGGGTACGTAAACTTCAAGCATATGACTTTGATATAGAATATGTGAAAGGCAGAAATAACACAATAGCTAATGCCTTATCATAGAAGCCATTTCTTTGTGCCATGTCTTAAATTTATAATGATTGGAAGGCTGTAATAATAGTTGAATACGCAAAGAATGCTTTCGCCAATGATGTTCTTGAAGGTAAAGTGTAAGATGATAGGTACAAGGTGATGGAAGACTCATCCCATACAAAGATAGGATCTATTTAGTTGCAGAATCTAAGGTAAAACGCAAGGTGTTGAGGACTGTTCATGACATACCATTGACTGGTCATCTAGAGATCTTATAAACAGGTGAGGAACAAATTCTTTTGGAAAGGGCTTAAAGGAGAAGTTCTCCAATATATTAGAGAATGTATGACTTGCCAACAAAACAAATCGGTGCATGTATTTCTAGCTAGTCTATTGCAGCCCTTGCCCTTTCCAAGCCAAAAGTGGGACAGTATCTCTATGGACTTCATTACAAGCCTTCCCAAAATCCAAGGTAAGAGTTGTATTTTTAAATTAATTGATAGACTTACAAAGTATGTTCATTTCTTTATTGTCCCAACCGAATATAAGGCACCACAGGTGGTTGATTTATTCTTTAGAGAGGTTTTTAAACTTCATGGGCTGCCTAAGAACATTGTGAGTGATAGGAACCGTCAGTTCCTTTATTTTGGCAAGAGCTATTTCACTTCACAGTAACCGAGTTAACTCCAAGCACAAGCTATCACCCTCAAACAAATGGGCGGGCAGACATAAATTGTTAATAAATGGATTGAGGGGTATTTGAGAATTTATGTGACAAGGAAGCAATCAACTTGGGTTAAATGGCTACACATGGAGGAGCATTGCTAAAATGCCACCTATCACATGCCTATTGGTATGATGCCTTTCAAAGCTTTATATGTGTATGATGCTTTATCTTTCATGGAATTGGTTATTATTGATAATAGAGTACCAGGGGCTAGAGATTTGGTAGCACAGAGCCAAAAAATGTTAGAAATACTCAAGGAGAACCTTCAGCATGCACAGAACCAACAAAAGTTTTATGCAGATCAACACCGTGTAGAGAGGTCTTTTGAGGTTGGAGACATGGTTTACTTGAGGTTCCAGCGTTAAAGGCAATCTTCTCTTAAGCAGAGTGGCACTGAAAAGCTCAAGCCATGATTTTATGGGCCATACAAGGTCAAAAAGATGATTGGAAAGGTTGTTTATGAGCTGGAATTGCCTAAGCATAGCAGAATTCATAATGTGTTCCACACTTCATGTCTCAAAAGAGCATTAGGACAACATATTACCCCTTCCATTGAACTACCTTCTTTGGATGATGAAAGGTCAACTAGTGTTGATTCCTCAGGCTATCATCAATTACAGAGAAAAGAAACTGAGGAACAAGGTTATGACCGAATACTTGGTACATTGGAAGGATCTACCAGTGGAAGATGCTATGTGGAAAGAAGAAAAGATATTGGAGCACCCCAATTTGCAATTGTTTGAGGGCAAGCACTTTTGAGAAAGATGGACTGTCATGTCCCCTTCTCAGGGTGGTGGAGTTGTTTGAGCCCTTTCAAACTTGGGTTGATTTTGAAATTTATTTCCATGCACATGGCGGTATGCTCCAATTGGGACCCTTTGCTAGTGGAATTCACTATTGCACACGTGTATACACATTCTTAGTGGGTTTCACTATTGCATATTTTTGCTAGTGGAATTCACTATTGCACAAATGTGTGTGCACATGCTTAGTGGAGTTTACTATTGCAAGCTTTTTGCTAGTGGACTTCATTATTGCACCACTTTTTGGCCCTTCACGTTGGAAATGTGCTTTCCTTATTGGACCACATTTTTCACTAACCATGTGGTACACCCCTCTTGCCCACCTTCCTTGGATCAATTTGTCATGTGTGTGCTTCACAACTCCCCTCAACGCTATTTATTCTCCTCTCCTACACTCATTCCTTATTCATCCCTTATCATATTTATCAAATCCCTTTGTCAGAACTTGAGCATTTCTTGTTCATTTTCTTCTCCCAGGACGAAAACCCTTGGAGTGAGAAGATTGGGAGGGCGAAAACCCTCTTGGTTTCCATTGTTGGATTGGAGGACCAAAACCCTCTTATCCATGTGAGATGATTCCATCCGGGAATCACATTTGTGCCAAAGATTGTGATCACATTGTGGATCTATTTGTGTAAGAGAAGACTAAATTTTTTAATATAGTGTTGCCGAAAATTATTTAGTTATATTTATTTTTGCAAATTGATTATCAAGTTATTTTTGTTCATTGCAAATTTAAATAAGGGATTTCTTGAGAAACTCAATATTCTTGAAAATATCTTGAAAAGGGGCATTTTAAGCTAAGTTACAGCATGCAAGAGCATAAAAGGAACAAGATAAAAAAGAGCAATTACAAAGGGAAATTTTTGAAAAACAAAGGTTACAAAAACTACAACAAGCAAAAGTGAAGTTACTACAAGAGAAGTTGCAAAATCAAAGTCAAGATAAGCAAAAAACCATTCTTAAAAGAAGATTTCCAATAAAAGAATCTCCAAAGCATGTAATACCCTACAAAAGATACAGTTTCAAGTGTGGTTTCAAAGGAATTGACTAAGAAGCATTCATCTTTTCTAGAGCCTTTGATCCTTACTCCACTCATAGATGGCAAGCAATGTACCAATGTTTGTAGCATGACTCTCTTACAATTTCTTGGATATGATAAGAAACATTTGGTTAAGAGTACTTTATCTAAATCATTTATTGGATCCATTGAGCTACCTTGCATAGTTGAGCCAAAGACATGTTCAGTGGTAATTCATGTAAGTCCTAGTTTGGCACAATACAATGCTGAATTGGGAAGATCATGGATGATAACAATGGGGGTAACAATGGGTAAAGATGCCAACCATGTCACATTTGCACACGAAAGTGCAATGACCACAGTTTCAAGGGAAGATGGAGTTTCTTCGAAGCAAGAACAAAAGAAAGCATGTCTTCAACTAGCATACAAACAAATATAAGTAATGGCACATTAGTAGAGGCACATGACAGTATATATGACAAAAGAGAAATTAGAAAGGTCACTACCACAGTATGGGGCAATTCCTTATTCATATGCAAATACAAATAAAGATAAGAGTGGCATTTCACAAGTTTCAAATCCAAAAGATGATTATAATAATCTAGATTGGTATGATACTGATTATACAAAATATGAATATGGAAATCATACAAATTCTACACAGTTACATGATACTCTTCATCTGCAACAGATCACCATTCCTTTGTTCAATGTAGAATCTATTGATGGTAAGATTCTTAAGGGAGTCATCGATTAGTATATTTGTTTCCTTGTACATACTCCTTTCAAATTATTTCAAAAATACATAAAAGGTAAAATATTCTCAAAAAATACAAAAATTCAGGATTTATACATGATTATGTTTTACTTGACATTAGTTCATTTGTGCATAGTATTCGATATTTTTTTACCCAGTATTATATCATATATGTGTCACAAAGTGTACATGAGTGACTGCAGATTACACAAAACATTAGTCCCAGCTTCAGTTGTAGGTACTTTCACCGTTAAACACTCAAAAAATGTATTTAGACAGGAGCATAGTGCCTAGTGTCCCTCATCCCACTCTTGTCCTAGTGAGCCCAAACTATCATTACTCAGTTCCAGACTTCACTCGAGCTTCCTACAGCATGCACATTCATCAACTAGCTCACTAGGGGCATGGTAAACACAAGTGTTATCCTTCTTTACACACTTTTTACATCTTACGATATTGTTCACTCACTAACATTGTGATATAATATTGACTATCTCAGTTATTGAATATCGCTCAGATTACAACCTAGCTCTTGTTGATCAAAATACATAATTGTACACGCTTTTTATATTACTTTGCCTAGCTGCACATCTTATATGCACTTCTCTGTTTGCTTTGAGGACATTTGAATATGTCATTGCCAAGTGGCTCTAAGCCTTTATATCTTTGATTGTATGCATGTGAGGACATTTGAACATGTCTTTTTGTGTCTTCTATCTGTGCATGTGGCTCTTTGAACATGTCCTTCTATGTGGCTCTAAGCCTCCATTATTTCCTTGTATGCATGTGAGGGCATTTGAACATGTCATTGTATGTGTCTTCTATTCGAATAAGTGACATTTGAACGTGTCCCCTGTTTGTGGCCACTTGGCCTTCTATTATGTGTTTTGTGTGTTGTGCATGTACTCTTTGATTGTGTGCATCATGGCCATGACACTCTGCTTGTTTCTTTGCTCAGATTTGGATGCCATGATAGACATCATGCACCCAACCCCTTCGAATGCCATGATGGATATCATGCATTCCTCTCTCAGTAGCTCCATTCAATGTTATATACTTAGTCGATCAAATTATCTACATGCTTCATTGTCACATCTATCTAGACACACTGTGAATGTTTATTTTCACATGCATCTTACATTATTACTATGCTCAGTTTACATACACAATGATGCAATCCTTACATGATGTCATTATTACTCAAAATTACATTTTTTACACCATAACAACCTATTGCATAACCTTTTCTTTTGAATTAAGTTCTTACGCAGGCTCATCAACTCACCTCAAAAGAGGGGGCATTCACAAAGGTTTGTCTTAGTGACTTGACCTTCTCAGATCAATACACAGATAGGGTTTAACATTGGTTACACAATTGACATAGTTTCAGGCTCAGAAAACACACAAAAAGTCAAGTTGGATAAGAGCGCCACGTTGGACAGGAGAGCAGTGCTCTAGTGTCCTTCCCAATGTTGTCCAAATGCCTAAAAAACAGTTATTTCCAAAATTTCTCAGAATCTCAGTTTACTCAAATTAGTACTCGGTAGTTTCACAGTTTCAGTTTCCAGAATTACACAGTTTATCTCAAATTCGCTCAGTTTGGGGGCAATCATGCACAACATGTTCTAGTTTGGCACACAGGGTTCGTCTTAGAATCACGATTGTTTAACGCAGTCTCATAATCTATATGCACCAGTGATCAGTTGGGGGCATGTGCACAGCACATTGCTTCTTCATTGCACTAGTTTTGCAAACAAAATGACAATGCATGTCATTCTCCATATTGTATACACTAGACCCAGATTATACTCAATATTTGCACTAGTTTTGCACCAGAATTAAACCTTGTTCCATCTGTTGTGGTTGGTTTGCTATTTGCACCAGTATCTACACTAGTTTTTGCACTAGTATCTACACTATTTTTTGCACCAGATATATATATATATATATATATATATATCAAGATTCATACAAGGATTTTAAGATACTCCACTACTCTAGGATGACGATGGAGTCAAGCACACTTGAGTTCTTGAGCACACCCACTTATTAATGAGGACCAAGGCATGCACATCCAATCCAAGCTATTCAATGTTAATACAAATGCACGACACATCACATCACCAATTTTTTTGCACAGAAAAGACACGATGGTTCACGTACTCAATTAGGTGTATTCATTCCTTGTCACTTAGCTTCTGCCTTTTACTACTTGATATTCATCTTAAGTAAAGACTAATATTACATATGTTTCACTCCAAGTCTTGCATGGAGCACAGTTCAACGTTGTGGCCTACATCCAGGGCTCCTTCCCATAGGTAAGTTCAAGTACGCACTTTTTTCTTTTTATTTTGGTACTTTCATTTTGTTGCATTACTAGAATAAAAGAGGGCAAATGTAGACACGTTAAATTAACATTTAAGCTAAAATTGTGCACTTGTGACCACTCTTTTACACACTTAGCTCTAGACCTATCTTAGTGCCCTTTTTAATCACTTTTAACCACATCACACACTCTTGTAAGCTAATATATAACCCTTAAATGAATTTAGCCCTATCCTTATCAACTTTAGACACCTTTTAGGCCCTGCCTAACACTCAGCATGATGAAATCACCCATTGGACAAGAGTGCCCTAGGGGGCTATAGCACACCACTCTAGTGTCCCTCTCCTGTCTTCCTACCGAATAACGACTAATTTGCCGAATTCAAAGCTATAGGAAGGTCGGCCCATATCCCTAATGAGCCCCATTTGATGGAGTTTCACTGATATGACTATATAAACACTTTTCAAACCATTTGGCATACAAGAGGCTTCTACATCGAAAAGCACCAAAATCATACTTACACACTAAGAGCAGAATACCTATTTCTTCCAATCCTGATTGCATAAAGCCCTAACAGCCCAGAGCTCAAGTTTAAATACATTTTACAGATCACAAGCCACGGTTAAAGCACTTAATCACATCAGTATTGCACCAGCATCTAGCACATTACACCAGTTATTCACACACCACCATAGCATGGGAGAATTACATGAAATTCAATCCCTCTTTGAAGTAGTGGTATGTAGGCAATGCTCAACATATGGGGTGTTGAGGTCTCACCCAACTTCAACCGCTGACTCCTTTTTCCCCATTGATTTCCATTGGTCTTCACATGTCAAGGAGCTAGGGTTTTTGAAGGAAAATAAGTTACACAATGGTCTTCGCGAGTGATTGTAAGCTCCTGCACCAAATACAAGCTCTGCAGACGAAGGCACAGAGAACCCAGAAACCTTGATTTCCTCGGTGCAAGTGGGCAGGAGTGCCCTAAGTTGGACAGGTGTGCCACCCCTCTAGTGTCCTCTTCCCAACGATGTTGTCCAGGACTAGATCCAGTTTCCGAATCATGATTCCAATCACCAAACCTCTCTGCACATCAAGTTTCAGACCCTAATTCCTCTCTGAGGCACAATTTCTAGCTAAGTCTTTGTTTTCTCCTTATACTTTGCTATTTTTTAGTAACTTTCCAAAATACTATAGTTCCAAATCAATGAATGTTATCATTGTTATATTATTCTCCTAATTTTGCACAATAGTATTGTCATTTAGGGTTTTTACACAAAATCTCAAATTTGATTAAACACTAACGGCTAGGCTGAAGCATCGAATAAGGTACTTGAAAGAATACTAACCAAAATTTATAATGTGCAGAGAGAAGATTGGGAAGATCACATCCCTACAATACTATGGGCATACCGAACAAATTACAAATGCTTAGCTAGACACACAATTTTTACTAGTCTAAGGCATGGAAGTGGTGATGCCAATGGAATATCTTGTCCCTAGTTTGTGTATTTCAATAGTTACATGGCTTGGTGATAAATAATCTTTGAAAACAGGTTGATGGAGTTGTCTCACATGGAAGAAGCACGGATCATGGCTAGTTGGAATCAAGAAGTTCAAAAGTGCACCAAAAGGCCTAGCATGATCACAATTTGTGATCAAAAGAAATCCCATAAGAACAATTGGTATTATTGTATGAAAGCAGATTCAAAGCACACCTAGGATAATTGTGAACAAGCTATAGAGGGCCTATATAATCCATCATGTGGCAAATTAGGGCACTATAGTTTTGCAAGACTTACAAGGCAATATTCTTCCAGAAAGGGTGAATGGTAGTAGGCTCAAGCTTTACCATCACTCAATCGGCACAAGAGGTAAAAATGAAAAATATTTGTCAGATGGAACAAGTAGAGTAGGATCTCCAAGTTTTTGCAACTATAGTAGAAGTAGCTAAATAGATAGCAAGTGGAAGGATTCGATGCAAAATAGCAAAAAAGAGGGGCACGGCGAATAGAACAAGTTCTTGGTATTGCACTGATAGGCAAGGATGGATCAAGTTCATGAGAGGAATATGAGAAATCTCGCAATCCAATAAGTTTGAGAACGATGTGTGATGGCACGTGGAGATCTGAAGGAAAAAAGAGAAAAAAATAAAGGCACAAATGTTACGTTAGTTTCCAAATAAAGCAAAAAAGGCAAGTTCCAAAACGGGAAAGAAACCAAAAAATAGCAGTGTGTCCAATCAAGTAAATGCTTGAATTGGAAAACCACAAAAACGGGCAAATGTCACGTCAATAACGGCTACTAAATTAATGCGAGCGAGTTGGCACAAAAAGTAGGTCAATGGATCTTTGTAAGTTGGCATATGACATCAATAAAAGGAGCACAAAGGGATGGAATTCATACTTTGCAAATTCAAGAACAAGAGTAATTCAAATTTTGTGCATTTAGACAGCAAGTGCTTGTAACAGGGGAAAGAAAGCAATGCCACAAGAAATATAAGGCTGACGAGATAAAATCGAGAAGCTAGGGGTAAGCACACAAGGGAATAGAAATCATCATTTGGAATTTAAGCAATGGTCGAAGTACAAACTACATTTGTGATATTGAGCAATGCTCAAAAGGAGGAAATGGCGATAGAACTTGCATTACAACAACCTTCGACATAGCTGAGGAAACATGGTTTGCAGAACAACCCCAAGGAGCGCCTCTGCCTACACAAGGAGCAGTGGCACAACAAAATCCATTAAGGGGCACAAACGCAAAACAATTGGTGTGAATGCCAATCTTCAAGCAAAATGATGAGCTCCTACAGATGTTGCTCAACTGATACGATGAACGACCATCAATTCCGATCAATGATGGCACAGTTGCACAAGCAACTAGATTGGAAGAAAGGGGGCAATCACTGCAACCCTACAAATCCACGACCCTGTCGAGTTGCCCTGCAATCAAGCAAAAATATGCATGATCAACTCATGGAATACCGATAGAACAAGTATCCAATGCCCAAGGGTGAGTATTGGTAGAGTGTTTTTTGAAAAGGTATTGACAAACCATCAAGGGAGCGAAGCAAGAAACAAAAGGAGTGATTGACATTGCACACCAAAAGATTTAGTTGCAGGAGTTCAATTGGCCCAAATTCCTAGCCACATAGATCAAAACAAATATGAAGAAGGTACTCTCCGCCAAATCCCAGTCATGTTGGTACCAATTTTTGGTGCTACTCATTTGTTTCAAACAGTGGAAGTCTCCTGATGGACCAATGGTCATTGGCAAGGACTTTTGGCCAGCACAAACATTCACAAACTTTGTATGGTCGCAAACCCCCAAGTTCTGTGAGATGTGGGGTACTTGACACCTATCGCCATAGTCACCAAATTGTACAATGTTTTAATGGTACGCAAACACAAGTTCAAGACTCAACCCACACTACTCCCTTTGTCATTCTTCATCAACATGCTCAAGGCGAAAGCAAAAGTGATATGGCAAATGAGAGTTGTTGTGCAATATGGAAGTTCATTACACATGGTGCGACCACAGGGCTTGCCACAACTGTCGACATCACAAGCAACACCTTCGAAATTGCAACAGCGACTTGCGAAGAGAGGAACTTCCCACACATTCAGTGCAACCTTTAAAGAAGGCTAAGAAGAAACCAGCACAAACAGTGGATCCCAAGCTGCCAAAAAACTGTTGTCGATGTCGATTACAACACTCTTTAAGTCACATTGGAAAGTGTGCAATACCTCATGAAGGGAGACATGGGTAATGTCCCCTATAGAGAAGAGGAAAGAGAATATTCTTCTAGAAGGTCATGCGCACAATGCAACCTTAAGAACGTCGTTCCTCATTTCCTCCTCAGACCTCCCAACTATGCCAAAATCAATTCAAGGGGATACACAGGTGGAGCGGGAACACAAGTTGATGGCAAAAGCCATCTTTGTGACGCCTGCTAGAACTTAGATGCAAGCAACAATGGAACCATTAAGTGTTGCGAAGGAACCAAAAGCAAGCCCAACAAAGCCTCTAACAAGAAACGAAAGGCAAATGTGGTGAGGCAAATTAAATTGTCTAGTGATGAGGAGGAAGACACAGCCAAGGCAAGCCCATTCAGGTTTGTGCAAGTGGGACAAGGAATGTGGGAAAAGAAGCCATGAACACGTGACAGCAACACAACACACACCTAAAGGAGGGTGTAAAGAAGGCTTCACATCAAACATCACGGCCCTCAAAAAAGGAGAATGAGGTATCAATGCGAGAAATAAGGCTCAAGATGTGTGAGAGAAAGAAGTGAATCTTCACACCCCTTGCCTCTAGAGCTAAGACCCCATTACCAAAATGACAAACCTTTGCCTCGCAAATCCCAACACCATCGTGTTCACCCACATCCCCATCACACCACACCCACCACCTCAGTTTACATACACAGGAACTCCATCGCAAACCCCTCCCCGTTATCCACCAACAAGCGCAACCCCTCTACATATCCCAAGATCACCTAGGACTCCTTCCAATGCATCCTTTATTCCATCTGCGTTGCTTGTACAACAAACAAGTAGACCAACTGCAGGACAATTCCTAGATACAACTCTGACACAAACTGAAAATCCACCTTCTCCCGTGCATCTAAATTAACCAAGAAGTCAGGATGCATCTAAAGAACAACCATTTGCAGAGGTTGTGAAGTCACACACTGAAACAGAAAAGGGAGCGAAAGACTAGGTTGCAAAGGAAAAAAAGGACCAGGTTGTGAAGGAGATAGCAGCACAGGAAGAAGAAGCAGAATGCAAGTAGGAAGAAGTCCACAAGAAGATTGAAGAAGACAAAGTTGCGGCAAAAAAAGCAAACAAGGAAAAGGCCGACAAGTAGTAGGAGGAAGAGAATGCAGCCAAGGACAAAGCTGCAAAGGAAGAAACTAAGAGAGCAGAGGTCGAGCAAGAACAGAGAGAGAAGGAAGAGAATGAGCTACAAGAGAAGAAAGCTCGAGCTAAAAAGGTACAAAAGAAGCAAGAAGAGGAGCAAAAGAAGTACAAGGAAGACGAGAAGAAGCAAGACAAAAAGCACCGAAAGGAGAAGGATGATTAAGCAAAGGAACTTTAATGCAAGATTACGCCAAAAGTGATGGGACAAAAACAAACCACTAATGGCCAAGGCACTAGCACCACGGAAGGACAAGACAAATCAACAAAGCCGTTGAATCAAGGATCGGATACCCAGAAAGAAGGGAAAATCAACTCGTAAGGACAACAAGAACAACCCAATACGAGGACTGGTTTGGGCACAGAAGGCTCACAAAGCGGATCGTGGAGAGGAGATGATAAATTTGGCCCCTAGTGGATGGAGGTGCAGGCCCCATCTACAAGGTGAATGACATTCGTCATGCCTACATCCCAGCAGCACCAATCTCAAATAGTCCCATCTATACAGCTAATGCAATTTGTGTTGACAACCTTTATAGAGTAGATTGCACTAAATGCATCCCAACTTTCCTTGGCAAAATCAAATCGAGGGTGCAAGTCTATTCCATAAGCCTATCTTTGCTACGCGGAGCGTAGCTAAAACAAGAAAATGACACGCTAAAGGAGCACATTGCAAAAGCTCGCAAAGAAATGGACAAGAACTGCCCAACCCTAGTTCAACGAGTGTTAGAATGCCAGAGAATCTCAAAGCCATTGTAGTTCACCACACTGATCACAAAGCTCTCATAAGACTAGAAGTCCGTGCAGAGACTAAAGGAAATCAAAGCACAAGTACAAAGGAACCACACGGAGGCCCAAGCCATTTTTGAGTTGTTGGAAGAGTACATGACAATAATAATTACGGCAATAGTGTAAGCAATGCAAATAACCGTCCAACTATTGGACCGGATGGCGTAGTTTCAAAAGGCAATGAAGGAGAGCAAGGACAACATGACCAAGGTCAATAGGGCCCAATCTCTTATTTTAGGTGGCGCATCGACACCTAACATGGAAACTACATTGCAAGTGTTGGGTCTCCAAAGTCACTATATTTGTATTTGGTTTATTAGTGTTAGTTTGCTTAGTGTGTTAGCAAGGCACATACACCCCTATCATAGTATTAATGTTAGGTAAATTAATAATGTTGTTAGAAAATAAATGTTAGTAAGTTAGTTGGGTCCCATAGTGGAACCACCTCAAGAAAGCTTTTATAAGCTTTGGCTTTGTAACTATTTGAAATAATTGAGAATTTGCATTAAGCGAAGCTATTGACAACCTGTGTGAGCAGTCCCAACAATGGTATCAGATCCCTGGTAGAGGAGGAGAGAGACAAACCATGTGAAGAAGGAGAGAGAAGGTGAAATGAAGAAACAACAAGGTTTATTTGAGAAGTATATTTGAGCATTTATTTATTTTTACAAATATCCAAACTCAATTTTAATGCCTATCAAAGCCTTTGTACGGCCCAAGCCATAAACAAATAAGAATTATACAACCATCTACAGTGAAAAAAGCAATTGTGAGGCTATTTGTATGGATTTTTTAGCATTCTATGGCATTTTGATCCATATGTTTTCTATTTGAATGGCTCAAAACCCCTATTTTTTGCATTAGTATGGCACAAAAGACTACAAAATCCATTTTGCACGGTCTTTTCCAGCCATTCTTTCCTTTTGTATGGTCCAAAATTCATGAATTCAATTTGTATGGTGTTTTAATCATTCTAAATGGTATTGTACCGATTTTTGTCAAGAAAAAATCAATTTTCTATGCTTTTGTATGGCCCAAAACTAAGGCAAAAGGTTTGTAAGTACTAGAAACATAGTTGTATGGCATGTGTGTGTTGCATAACTGATTTTGCATGGCGTTAGAAACTTCTGGTTGGCTGTTAATCATTACAAACACTTCAAAATTCCCCTGAGAGACATTGTACGGCTTCCTGCATTTCTGAGTAATTTTTGTGCAAACAAAAGGCAGATTCAAGCACTGGTACAACTTCAAATAGCCATGATAGCATTCCAAGCAGAAGTATAGCGATGTTTGTTTGAAACATTTATTAATATGTGATTTTTCTATATTGTTGTCCCTGTGGGCCCCACAAGAGAAAAAAGGCACAATTTTCACATGCCAAGAAAAGTTAAGTGAATTAAATTGACATGCAAATATATATTTTTTATTTTGCAAATCAGAAAAATCAATTTATTTAGAATATTCTGCCTTTAAATTCTAAACGTGCTTCTAAATGAGTTGGCGATGAAAATTTTGTAAGTCACATGCAATAGGAGAGGTCCAAGATTCAATTCCTTCTAAAAGTATTCTTTTGGTCAAACTTACTTTTTCAAAAGAAAGGAATCTTTTTCGAATATGCTTTTAAGTCACAAAGTGAATGTAACAGAGTAACAAGGGTATAATTTGTGCTACTTTCGACACTTTTTGTGGCTTTTGTATCTAGTCACTCTTTTGTACGAAGGTGGTTGTGTGACCAATCAATCTCTAGGTTTTTGGACGTTTTGTACACATTGGAATGGTCCATTTTATGTTTTGAAGCTTCTTTATGTGGTTTTTTAAAGCAAATGTCTTGAAAATAATGTATAAATGTGCATTTTCGATGGAGACCGACACCTTCAAAATGAAACATTTCATAATGTCATTTCACAATTGTGCTATCAAAGAACATGTCATACATTACAGGTCCATCAAAAAGTGCAAGTGCCAAAATGGAGGTTGGAAGACAATTTTCCTTCTCCAATTAGCTATTCACTTGGAGTTTGGGTACAATGCTTGAATAGCATTTTTTGTAGCAATAGTGTGTTTTTTTCAGTTTTAGTTTTCTTCAATTCATTGATATTTGTGATGAGGAGCAGACAGAGTAATTTTGATTTGGTTTTTTGATGCAAGGCTTCTCACCTCTAGCCTGATTAGGGGGGAAAATACTGCATAGCCTTCGATCAATCGTTGGTGATTATACGAGTTGACATAGGAGTTGCTAGCACCATAGTGTTGAGCAAAGGTCTGTCAACATTTGTTGGGCATCGGGGAGATGTGCCATACATAGTACTAAATAGTCACATGGAAAGGCTTTTGTGTGAGACCTTATGTGGATCGATGTGGTTAAACAGACCTTGATCATATTCTATTGTAGTATGGTACAGAATGGTCAAACAAGATGAAGAGACCTTGATCGTGTTCATCATTCATGCCACAATTCGCAGGGGGTGGGCTTTTTGGAAGCAACATCGTTTGATTAGTACAGTGTGTCAATTGTAGGTGAAGTGGATACTTTTGATGACTTCATAGTCATAGCTCTAGATCATCTTCTATACCCCTTGTTGGATCAAGGGGTTTGTTGGGTCAGTTGATCCAAAGTCACTTTAATTGTACTTGGTTTATTAGTGTTAGTTTGCTTAGTGTGTTAGCAATGCACATACACCCCTTTCATGGTATTAATGTTAGGTAAATTAATAATGTTGTTAGTAAATAAATGTTACTAAGTTAGTTGGGTTCAAAGTTAGTTGGGTCCTGTAGTGGAACCACCTCGAGAAAGCTTTTATAAGCTTTAGTTTTGTAATTATTTAAAATAATTGAAAATTTACATTATGTGAAGCTTTGTCAAAATTTATAATGCAGTTTTACATTTACCACTTGTGTGAGCGGTCCCAACAACAAGAATCTCTTTAGTAACGAGACAACGTAATGGACGGACTATGCATATGGAGTTAGAAATGCTACATAGCACATCTGAAACACTTTGATCAAATTCAACTGGCCATTGACCAAAATGTTGCACTGCATAGACCACTAATCATAGCCATAGGTGAAGATGATATGCAAGGAATCATGCAGAGTTTGGCACAATTTTGCACACTCTTCACCATGATCCGAGAAGGTCTTGGCCACTTGCACAATTTCAAAGCCGACTTGCTAGATGTTTTGGCTTCTGTGAAAGATGTGCTCAAGGAGCCTAAGTACGTAACTCCATGAAAGTTGCTCAAGACGTTGCGAGTCTAAAAGGCCTTGCAAAACCAACAAGCACCAACAACACAAAAAACATCGCAAGACTCACGCGGGCAACCAAAACAACAAATCCAGGCTACCCTAGAAGCTTCATCATCATCCTAGCAGAGCTTAAGGCAAGTCAGTCTACCAATGCTTCCAGTGCAATCACAACCACTGCCACCTCCTCCACAATAAGGCATAACAAACTTCAACATTTTTGTCCAGTTTTGGTCATTTAGAGTTTTTTAGTCAACAAATTTGAACAAAGTCTTTGCGAGCTAAGACCAAGAAGGTTGAAAACATATGAAAGGCAACCTCCTGGTAATGCCAACCTATTGAAAACCCACAAAGGCCGATAGGGTGGTACACTGCTTAGTTGAAAACTCAAAGGATGGTTAAGTCGTGCACAAGAAGTGAAAACCAATAAACAACACTTCTTGCGAAATTGCGAACAAGCTTCCAGACATGAAAGATGTAAGAAAATTTAGAAGATCAACCAACAGTCAAAGCAGGATGAAGGCCAACGCACTTCAACGTCAACCTTTGTCTCGAGATGAGAACTATTTAAGTACGATAAATTGTTAGTAATGGATTGCAAATGATAGTTCACAAGTGTTTGGTATAGTTCTACATGCAACAAATGTATATTTTGTAATATTTCATATATGTAGAGAAGATAAATGGAATGAACATTTGCTAGGATTGTAAGGAAGAAGAAAGGAAGAGACAAGAAATTGAAGAGTCATATAAGCTCTATAAGTATTGTATAGTCCCATGATGAAAAGGGTTGTTCTATTATTAGTTTGTTGTTCATTGCTCGTAGTTATGAGACTATATAATGCATCCCTAACTTTTGTACTTTGATAAATTGGAATACAAAACTGTTAATTCACAAGTTCTAGCTATGTTGTGTGTTGATTTAAACAAGTATACATGTCTTTCACAAGTGTTTGTGAATCTGGTGATTGCTAGTCTTTGATTGTTACATCCTAATAGAAAATAAGCTTCCAAGAATTGATAAGTATCGTGCGAATATGATTCTCTGTAAGTTGCATCTTACGAGTATTGTAGCAACTTACTTAGACTACAACAATTAGCATGTCTTGACAAGGCTTTCCATAGACCACTACTGACAAATATACAAGTGTGGAAAACAAAGAAGTGATTGAGGCAAAGCAAAAAAAAAACAACCACTAGCCTTGTGTTAATTTAGATCCCATGTTTTGTCATTTTCTAGAAACATTGTAGCATAGCTATGCGGCATGTAAGAAAAGGAATTAAGACTTCACAGTTTGACCCTATGTGCTTTGGAAGGCCCTAAAGCTTGTGAAGGCAGCACATTGAGCAAAGTGTTGCTATCATACCACAAGCCGGTCATAGTGCCAAATCCTCCTAGACCAGCGTATTGGGACATCCAACTGCAAGGCACACTGCAGAGAAATTCTCCAACTGAGGAATACACTAGGTGTCTAAAGCACCCAAAAAATTATAGCCTCACTAGTGCAATATAAATTACCCCAACCCTACAAGCGCTTAAAACCAAATAGACTAACTAGTGCATACCATTAGGAATTACCCCATAATGGTGAAGAGCCAAAGAAGGCTCGGATGTGCACAACACGATTTTTGGTCAATCACAATCCATTGTTTTTATTGATTAAATTATATAGGTCCATAGAGCTCCTATAAAGGAGTCTTTACCTATCACTTATCCCCACAAATCTCTCATGCTTATCTCCTAAAGACTCCTAAATCACTCAATCTATCCTATTTGCTACAAACTCTACATGATTTGTTCTAACAAATCACTTACATTATTTGCTCCTCACATTTTTTCACACATACTAATTAATTAATAATATAATATGGAACACTAAACCCACATGTGAGGACTAAATCCTAACACATACCTGGCAAGAAAGTCTACCTACCCAATTTGACCACCCCAAAAAACCGAGTCCTAGTTGCCATTGACTTTCAAACCAAGGTAAAGTATGAACGTATCCATTTACTTGTGTAGTCCCACATGGGTAGGGGAGAGGAGCCAACACTTGGGCATCATATTTACAGCTATTAGGTACCCAATGTACATGTTTAGAGCCAACCTATTTTGTATTGTATTTCAAATTTTCTATTTTAAATCAATTCAAAATGTGACTTTCCCTCCAAATAAATGCACAAAAACAATGTAAGTGCCTGAACACAAGAAGAGTTAACTATGAGGTAAATTTCAAGTGCTGGTGTTGTGATGCTAAGTGCCACATGGGTACCAAGGTGCACAAGTATTGGCTCCTCTCCCTTAAGACTGAATTCCATTCATTTTCTATAGATAAATTCCAGGAAATCAATGTAAGTTGATGTGAATTGGTCAATGTTTCAGGTATCGTTCCGAGGAGATGTGGACACATGGACAGGTACAAGGATGACATTTTGAAACAGAGTACAAGAGAGTATATAAACAAGGATGCCAGTATATTGTATTCAAATATAGTCACCAAAAATGTGGGTATGATAGAAAGTCCCATCCCTTAACCCAAATTTTCTGGTCACTGTGGTTTAAAGTAAACCTGAGACCCACAGTTATTTTCTTCAAAATCAACATCCGTATCACTTTTTTCCCCAAAGTTAAGACACACGTAATGTTCTTTTTTTTCCAAAATTAACAACACCCACATAGAATTTTCTCCCAAAATTAACATCCACTTAGAAACTTTCTCGCAAAACGACCCAAATTATCTTTTTTCCCCTAAAATTAAGATCCACGTGATCTTTTTCCCCGTAATTGAGAGACTAAGTTTTTTTCCATGAAACAGAGAAAATAGAGGGCAAGAAGAAACGTGTACCGGAACATAGTGAACCTTGCGAGGAGGGGGTTCCTCAGCTGTGTCGTCCGTGGCCCCGCCTGCGCAATAATGCAATGCAATGAGTGGAGATGAGAAAATAAATGAACAAGAGTGCAAGTATAAGTGTTACCATTGATGGAAGTCCATTTGTAGAGGCAGAGCTTGGAAGAGGGTGCAGAGGAGGAGGTGGTCGAGGAGGAGGAAGTGGAGGAGGGATATGGAATCCAGCGCTTCTTCCACTTGCGAACAGGGCCACTAAAGACAGAGGCGGGTCCATAGCGTGTTGATGATCTGCTTCCCATGCGAGTGCCCCCGCTTTCCATTGCTTCCTGCTGTACCCTCCTCTTCTCTTCCCTTCTCAATCTTCTTAATCCTTCGCTCTGTAAATGAAATTGAGACGCTTTTTTTAACAGAGGAAGGTCGGAATAGCTTTTCTGCCTGCTGAGGAAAGGCCAATGTAATACAAGCAGGGAGTGATTTCTGATTTCCCGTTGTTTTTATTCGCAATGCGAGGTGAGTCTTCTCTTTTAGGTTTTTATAAAGGTTGAAGGATATTTTTATCCTTCATTGAGGGATAAATATCGAGTGCACGAGTAAGGATTGAGGTGGTATCTATAATCAATTTTTTTTTTTTTTTTTTTTTTCTGTTTGTTTGTTGGGAGTTTAGTATCAATTTTTTTGGGGATATATATTTTGTTGAATTTACATGGAGTACGATTTTGATTTCATTTATTTTTTATTTTTTGAGATTTGTATTTCAGAAGATAGTTAAGTAACACCTTTTACATCATGATTTTTATTGTTGGATTATAATTTATTTGATTTTTTGGTATCTTTTAAAATTAATAATATACTCCATCAATTAGACTATAGTATGTGACTAATTAAAAAGTAAAGGATTTGAAAATTATCCTCTCAAATATTTGTCGATCTATGTTTCGATCGCATGTGATTTATTTTCATTATAAAAATATATGTAGGAATTAAAACTAGAATTCCTTATATTATAATATAAGGAATTCTAGTTTTAATTCCTACATATATTTTTATAATGAAAATAAATCACATGCGATCGAAACATAGATCGACAAATATTTGAGAGGATAATAATATAAGGAATTCTAGTTTTAATTCCTACATATATTTTTATAATGAAAATAAATCACATGCGATCGAAACATAGATCGACAAATATTTGAGAGGATAATTTTCAAATCCATATATATATATATATATATATATATATATATATATATATATATATATATATATATATATATATATATATATATTAATAAAATATATGACGCTATATAAGGAATTCTAGTTTTAATTCCTACATATATTTTTATAATGAAAATAAATCACATGCGATCGAAACATAGATCGACAAATATTTGAGAGGATAATTTTCAAATCCATATATATATATATATATATATATATATATTAATAAAATATATGACGCTCTGAATTGTTGGTTAGTTTTAATGTGGCATCTGTAAACACTTAAAAATAATCCCCAAAGATTTATTGGTTGTTAAATTACATAATTTTAGCATGTTTGTGCACTTATCAATTATTGGTCTAATTTAAGTATTATTGACGTATTTTTCAACTTTTGATGGTCTCTGACCTTTCTTTGAGCACCCTCCAATGCCCATTTCCCTCTTTCTCCATATTCCCCCTATTTTGGCCTCTTTGTCTAGAGCATTTGTATGCTTATAGTACCTGTCAAGAGCGTACAAACACACTTGGGGTGTTTTTTAGTGGCCCCTTTAAACTTAAGTGTGTTTGTTTAGTGTTCTTGCATTTTTCACTATTGGAGGTCGGGTTAAGCACCAATAATATCCTAATTTGAGTTTAAATTGTTTATAAATACACGTGCATTCTAGTTTATTTGGCATCTAAGAAGAAATGAAGATAGTTCTTTACTCACATGAATCTATTGAAGAATTACAAGCATCCTAGAGAAGATCAAGCATTTGTTACAACATTCACTGAAGCATACAAGTTTATGTTTAGACACACAACACAAAACACTAGTTTGTGTATTATTGAAATCGTTGAGATTTATTATTTTCAACATTGTTATTATTTATAGGTCTGACATATATCAAGATAGATCAACTATTCTTTAGTTTGCAATAAGCCCAAAAACACATTTTGTTTTCCTTACAATTTACAAGGATTGTTGTCCAATTAGGGAAAGAAGAAGAATCTTTGTTTTATAGTCAATTGATGTGAAAACACAAGAATCTAAGTGAGGTTTTTTAAGATCAAAACCATTGAAACATAATCGTAAAAAATATTTGATCCTATTTATCACTTCATCGAGAGTGGTTGTATGCTTTGGAATCATTGGGAGAGTATATGCACTCCAGACAAAGTTCTTTGTTCAATAATAATTTTATAAGTCAGTTCGGTCTCACATCTAATTACACATTTTCTCTATCAAATCCTAATGACTATTTGTTTAACCATAAACTTAGATATGGTGGATATCTAGGGTTAAGAAATATATAAGTAGTTCTAACACAAAGGTGATAAACTATTTTAAATTATAGGCCAAATAATTAGAAAACTCAAATAAACCATATTTTAAATTTATACAACTAAGATTGCTAAAAATAGTAAAGTACAACTATTGAAAGATATTAAAATAAATAAGAAACAATAGTACTTAGTTGATTTATTGTGTGCAGATAGATCTGGATTAGAAATAAGTATAAAGTATGCAGGATCAATGTCATGGATTAGTTATCAAATTTTGTAAATTGTACTTTTGAGGCCACAGACACTACTATTGATGTTTATATTCGACGGTGACACATGTGTCTAGTACAAAATAATGATTGGATCTAAATGTGACCAACTTTATTGTTCTAGGTTTTTTGTCACCTTTTCATTGGTGTATTCAAATCTAGGATACAAGTCATCACTCTGTGCTAATTAACCCTAACTCTTCACCCTTCTTCACCCTTGGAATGTGTTTGTTAAAAAATGGATTAGTGGTCTCATGGTGTCAAGCTACCCCAAAACCCCATTTATTAATGGGCACTACCCACATAACCAACACTCCAAGGAGGGCTTTAGACTAATGTAGTTATTCCCTATGTGTGGAAAAGTGTGTGCAAGGGTGAAATATGCTATATAAAGATGCATGCAGTGATATAGCTTATGATTTGATAAATATTTCTCATTAATTTAACTTTTTAGGGTTATAGAGTTTAAACCCTAGGTTGTTAAAGGGTCAGAGTATAGTAAATCAGGGTGGAAATATGCAATAAATATAGCCATTGATTTGTAACATAATTGATTTAGTTTGACCTTTCTAAAAATAACAATAAATAATGTAAACAAGTACTTAGCTAGAAATTAAGACAAGAGATCTAGAGGCTACAAACTGGAATAGAGGTTGAGCTGACTGTCACAGATAGGACCTAAGTATCGAAACCCGTATTGGATAGTAGTGACCTAATTAGATAATAGCACCATATGGTGCTAGTGTCCCTATTTTGGCACTAGTATCCTTTTTGCAAAACTATTATAAACTTTTGGGTGCACCTGTGTCTAAGTTTGTCAAGCCTGTTCTTGTGTGCATGAGTTTTGGTTCTTTGTAGATGACATGTTCTGATTGATTTTGTATGCAAGCCCTAAACCTCCATGTTGTTAGGGCATCTCGTTAGCACAAGTAATAAAGTGTGTTGTTAATGGGGTAGGTTGGACATTCTCAACACTCTGTTGTGATGAGACTTGCCTACATACCAATACTCTGAAGAGGGATCAAACCTGATGTAGTTCTCTCCACCTAAGTACTGGTGCAAGTGCAAGTGAAACTAGTATGAATATTGGTTTGAGTGCTTTGAATGTTCTTGAAACTGAAAATTTGAGTAATATGAGCTTAAGAATGTTGTAGATGGTTGTATGCATAAGTAGGGTAGAATAAGGATTGATAACCTTGATTGTGCACAACCTATCCTGAGTTTGTTTATGTAATTTGCATCTCATTTCCATCTAATAGATAAAGGGCTAAAAGTCATGTATATATATTGTTATAGTGCTTGTGTGGGTCTTAAAAGAGGTATAGGTCGACCTTGGGTGGTTGTTAATTTGAAAAAATATTTGTTGGAGATAAAAGGAGGAAAAAGAACAATAAAGCCCAAACTATGACACTAAAACCATGGGCACTTCTATCCAAATTATGGTGCTAGTGTTCAGGTGGCAGAACTTGAGGCACTAGGGGCCAGGATGTTAAAGTGAGAGTCTAGGATTACTTTAGGGATTTTTAGAGATGTGTGTGGCCTGTACAAAGACTAGATAAGTGTCTAGATAAGTCATAAGATAGGTCTAGAACTAAGTTAGGAATGGGTGGTCTCAAGTAACAATCTTAGCACTCAAGTGTCATTTTGAGATTATTGCATTTGCTCCCACTCTATTCTAGAAAGGTAACAAAGTGAAATGACTAGGATAAAGGAAAAAGAAGCATACCTAGACTTACCTGAGAGGTGAAGCCCATGAATCTAGATCTGAGTATGTGAAGCATGCTCTATTGCGTGTCCTGTAAATGAAATTTTTGTAGGTCAATCCTTAATAGATATCAAAAGCAAAAGACAAAACTAAGTAAATAGTTAAGAGAGAAGAAATGAATGAATACACCTCACTAGGTATGTGAACTAATGCATAAACCTAGTAACAATCTCTATGTGTGTGCATGTAGATAGTGATCAATCAGTGAATAATTTGGACTGAGCTGATGGTTTGTTCAATCCCCATGCATGGGTGGATCAAGAACTCAAGTAGTCTCTAATTTCATCATTGTCTACCCATGTGTACTAGATGCATCTAAAATTGAAACTACACGATGTAACTGAAGATGTGTAATTGTAATTGAAACTATATGTGTTGGCTCTATGGCCACTCGAGAATATTAGGTGACTTTGGGCCACTAGACAGCTCTAAGCCACTCAAGAATGCCAACCACTACACATGGAATAAGGCATGAATCTAACATGTAACTTATAACATGGTGTCTGATGTGTACAATGTAGATAATGACATGGAGTTTGTAATTCTATGTGATCAACTGGTGTATAAGTGAGAATATAAAAACAATGTGTTACACACATGCCCCCAAATCTAATATCTAAGTATATGGATTCTGGATTGAGATGTAATAATTTGTATCTGAGCATCTCAACTGAGACGAGAATGATCATGTTATGCATGATGTTGCCAATCTGAGCAAACTAGTATGAATCTGAGCTAAACTGAACCAAAATTGGTAATCTATAACAAAACTTGTGCAAACTTGGACTATGCCTGCCATACCTTTCTAGCCAATCTAGAATTTCTTGAAACTGAGGCTACTATATAAGAGCACCATATCTTAGATAGTAGCCTTGTTTGGTGCTAATGTCTCGATTTGGGCACTAATGTCCAACTATTATGATTTCTATGCAACTGAAACTGATCTTTGTGTCACTATTTCCCATTATGTTTTCCTAAACCTGATTTATTCATTTTATGCTTGTATATTAAAAATTGTACTTTGAGTGCATTCAAATAGCTTGATCTATGTGACAAACCCCTTTGAATGACCCCTTTTTTTAGGGGAGTTATTGTACCTGTGAAAGAATTATCTTTAAAATAAAAATCTCTACAAAATGTGTTAGCTAGAGAATATATGTGTGATAAACTAATATGATGTGCATACATAACAACAAAATGTAAGCTAATATGAGCATAAGTTTGTAGTGTATGATGTATGTTAGATCTAACATTCATAAGGCTATCAAAATAGATATAACAATGTGTGTGAACAACAAGTCTAAGTGATAATTGAGTAGTTACCTAGGGGAATGGGGGATGATGTCTATCAGGACACCCAAGTAGGAAGGGTAGATGCAGGAGGTCCCTCATATCATAAAAAACTAGTGTGTAATAGGCAAGAAACAAGTGTCATTACCATGACACATATAATAAAGCATACATACAACACAACGTGAGGCACACAAGGTAGGCGAAGGGGCCATAATATAAGGGACATGGACACATATCACTAAATATGAGAAATCAAAACATATAAGAACATGTTCAAATGTCCACATACACAAAAAACAAGCAAGTTAGCTTAGAGCCACATGGAAGGACATGTTAAAATTTCCACATACATAATTAGGAAAGCACACATAAGGACATGGGCACATGTCCAAAGGATACATATAATGAAAATAAGTGGTGTAGAGCCATAGAGCAATGGCATATTCAAATGCCTTCGAATAGAAGAAGCATAGAGACACAATCAAGTCTAAACTAGAAAAGCTAGAAATGAAAGTATGTATGAACATGTGGTACAAATCTGTATAAGAGCAAAGATGTACATAAGTTGAGTCTAAAATAGTAGTAGTAGATAAAAAAAATATGAGTAGGTGTAGGATGATCAATATCAAGATATAACAATGCTAAATATGTGATGTAGAGTGTAGAAAAATGTAACCTGATAATCAAAACTGTGTATAAGATACCCTCAAATAGGTGAATGTATCAAATGAAGAACCTGTGTATCTATGTATATGCCCCCAGTGGGTAGATAGTAGCAAATTTAGATATGTGTAGTGGACCTAGGTTTTGTAAGTATCTGCAAACACTTAACAAGAATAAGTGAAGTAATGTATGTATAATAAAAACTAACTATACTAAAATAACTAGCACATGAAGTGTTTGGTAAATATAAGGGATGTAAACATGGTAATGCATATAATATATAATTTGTATTTTTTAAGTAAATATTCAAATGTTTTTGTTTTTTGACATATTATATTATTTTATTATTATCTAGATATAAGTTATGTACAAGCAACATGAAAATGAAACTATATACAAGGAACAAGAAATAAGGAAACTATGTACAAGAAGGAAAGAACATAGTAACTGATTAGTCTAATGGGAGACTCACTATAAATGTGACATGAGTCAAATAAAAGAATGATAATCATGCATGCTACATGAAATGGTAACTAAGGTCCTAGAACATGTTGTACTTAGTGATCTATAGTTGGCACTACCTGTGGAGTGGTGTTAGGAATCTATGAA
This sequence comes from Torreya grandis, assembly GCA_037957365.1. Classification (NCBI taxonomy): domain Eukaryota; kingdom Viridiplantae; phylum Streptophyta; class Pinopsida; order Cupressales; family Taxaceae; genus Torreya; species Torreya grandis. Next base: position 274,241 of record JARHVA010002694.1, read on the forward strand.
GCTGACTAGGGTGTCCTATGAATTGTAGGGGTCTTAGGGACCCATATGATAAAATATGATATAGATGTCATGGGTGCCTTGTGTTAAAAAACTTGGAAACTCAATAACACTGATCTTAGAAGCAAAAGAGTAGAGGGAGGCCCTCTAGAATCTAAAACATGTCTCTGATGCAAGGGTCTCTCTAATAATGGTCTCTATGGGAGAGTATGCATACATGGTAACATTGTAGGAGTAGATCTCACCTGCACTATTGGCTCCACTAAACTCTATGGTGTACTGATGGAAACTATGCTCAAAACTATAATTGGTAAATGTGATATGACTTCTTATGGGACAGGTAAAGGATACTCATATGAAAGACCCTCAACTATGACCACCTGATTAGCATGTATATACTTGAGGTATCTATGCATGGTGGATGGAATGGATTGTAGCTATTGTATCCATGACCTACCCAATAACATGTCAAATGTGCCTGCACTAGGTAGTACTAAGAATCTAGTGGCCACACGTGCTAGTCCAACCTTTAGTGAAAGTACAATCTCCCTAATAGATCTCTCAACATGGCCACTAAAACCACAAATCACTGTGTTGATCAGAGAAATGTCTTGCTCTAAATAACCCAAATGTCATAGAAGTGTGATAGTACACATGTTAATGCTTGACCCATTATCAACCATAACACTCTAAATAAGATGATGATTAATGTAGACTCATATGAAGAGTGCATATAAATTTGAATCATCTTTAACAATCTCCTACTCTGAGAAGGTGATGAGTGGTCTAACTAGTATTATAGTATGATACACACCAATGATATTATGTAGGGGTGTGCATCCTTTATATTAGTGTGATATGATATCGGTGTTGGATGTGCCTAATACGTATAATGAACACCTGAAGTGCCCCTTGCCTCATTAATTGTATGCTTTGGAAATGGATATGAAAATATTTTCAATGCCTTGGCTTCCTTTTGTTGAACTTTGGGTGCCTATGTGGGTATGCCCACATCAATGATGTTGGCCTCTATCAAATCATGTATCTTATGTTTCAAGTTGATTCATCAGTTTGTAGAATGGCATGCTTCCTTGTGATAGTCATAAAATGCATTGGAATAATGACTCTTTGGAAGAGGTCATGTCGTATCAACCTCTTTGATGGAAGGGAGAGATATGACATTCCAATCCAAGAACTATTGTAAAACATGTGCTAGTGATTATGGAAGGTGTAAAAATGCTACATGGAGGAGCTAATAAAATCATGCAAAGAGATGGATTTGAAGTTGCATTAATTATGGCCTTTTGATCACTCTTATTTTTAGTGGCCCTTACATTTTATGGAGGCTTATTATAACTCTTAGTAGTTGATTCTGATCCACTTGCATGTTTTAATTTGGCCATAGAAAGAATCTTGACTTCCCTTTTTTTCACTGTGTGGTATAAATTTGTGAAAGTTAGAAACTTTTTGAACAAGAGAGCTTCATGTAATGTTGGTAGTAAGCTCTGTTTCAATATGTCTTGGAGCTCTATATCTACCATGGGGCTAGTCATCTTTGCCAATATAGTTTTATATCGCAAGACATATTTTTCAATAGGCTCATTGGATTTTTTCTTCAATTGTGCTACTTGAGTATATGAGATCTTATCACTGATGTTAATTGAAAAGTGTGTTAAAAACATATCTACCAATGGTTCAAATTTGATGATAGATTGATTCATAAGATCAAAAAACCATTGTAAGTCACAATCCTTTTAACTACGTGGTAACTACTTAGTAACGAGCCAATCATTGGACACGTAGCCTAGATATGTTGCATGGAAGGCTCATAGATGGTGCTCTAGGTCACCCTTACCATCATACAAAGTAAGCTTAGGTGCCATGAATCTGGATGGTAAAGGAGTTGATACTATGTGATGTGCCAAAGGTGTATGTAAAATAACATGAGAATCCAAGGCATGTGATGGCCTAATAGTTCCCTGCTCAATATGTAGCACCTTAGCCTATAGAGAATGAATCTCATGCATAAGGGATTTTACATTTGGAGAGGAGGAACTAGCCATAGGAGGTGTAGTTACTACTAAAGGTTGTCACTTTAAAATAGGTTATTGTACAAGCTGAGTAGCCCCCAAAGTAGGTGTAACAATATTGTTGTATGCTTGAAAATTTGAGCTATGGATTCAATATATTATATATATTAACTTAACCTAAAATATATAAAAACATCAAAGGGAGAGAATATAGAAGCAATCAAAAGTTATAAGAGGATTCTTACCCTCACCTTGCTTCTCTTGTCTTCCCTCCAATATCTTGAAATGGATTCTCTAAGTATTTTTAACTTGCTTGTTGGATTGTTTGATAATGGTGGCTTGAAGATTTTAAGTGAGCATGAATGGGTCAATGGCTTCTTAGATGCAAGGACAGTGTGGATGCATTGAGATTATGATGGCTTAGAGAATTTGTATATGCTTGCAATAGTTAGTTCAACCAAGCTCCATGCTTGGTTATTTATAGGGTGGTAGGAGAATTTTAAAACAAATTTTAAATTCATAATAATTCTCTAATTTTAGAGAATTCTAGAGAGTTAGAGAAGGCTCTAGATTTTAGAGGATTCTAGATTTGATTAGGTGTTAATAGGGATTAGTTTATGGATTTTAAGGAGGTTTAAGGATATAGGTGTGTAGGAGAGGATATGGGTAGGTTAACTGGGGGGGTAGGTAGAATTTTTTGAATTTTAAATTGGCAAGTGGGGCAAGTGGTTAATTAATGAGGTGAGATTAGTGATTTAATAGGATGTTACCGAGATAATAAAGGGATTAATACAACATGGGGGTGTAGAAAGGTTATCATGATGTAGGAAATATATAATAGGGAATGGGATTTATTTATTTAACTAGGATTATGGTTATGGGATTAATTATGATAAATAACAGGATTAGTGGAATAGTTAGGGCAAACAATTTTGGATGTATACAATTTTTTTCAGGGGGAGTAGAAGATTGACCATTATTAGATTTTTGAAGTTTTTCATGGATAATATTGATAAGGTCATCATGCATATTTGAATTTTTGGAAATAAAATCTTGTAATTGTCTCTTATCAGTTTCATTGAATCAGTTGTTGAATTCTGCCATTGTAGGTTGGTGAGCAGGAAAACAAATAGTTGTATATTTTGAATCTTTAAATAAATTTGATTTATGATAGATTGCAAGAATTAAATACTAAAATAAATATGATATTTTAAAACTAATATCTAAGAATATAAAACAAAAGGATACAAACCCTAAGAGCATATAAGGCTAGGGTTTGAGTAGTATTTGAAGTAAGTTGAGTTCACCAAATGATTTAACTTTTTAGGGTTATGGAGTTTAAGTCCTAAGTTTTTAAAGGGTCTAAGTATAGTAAATCAAGGTAGAAATATGTAATAAATACATCCCCTTATTTGTAATACAATTGACCTAGTTTGACCTTCCTAAAAACACCAATAAATAATTTAAATAAGTACTTAGTTGGAAATTAACTAAGATGGGAGATCTAGAGGCTAAAAATTGGGATAAAGGTTAATTTGAGTGTCATGAACAGGAACCAGGTGCCAAAACCCTTCTTGGATAATAGCGTCCTAATTGGAAAATATCACCATGTGGCACTAATGTCCCTATGTTGGTGCTAGTGTCCTTTGTGCAGAACTATTTTGAGCTTCTAGGTGCACATGTGTCTGAGTCTACCAAGCCTGTTCCTGTGCACATGAGTTCTAGTTCCCTATAGATGACCTATTTTGACTAATTTTGTATGCAAATACTAAACTTCCATGTTGCTAGGGCATACATTTGGCATAAGTATCAAAGTGTGTTGTTAGTGGGGTAGGCTAGACATATTTGACACCCTGATGTGATGAGAGTTGCCTACATACCAATACTTTGAAGAGGCATCATGCTTGATGAAGTTATCCTCAAATAAGTGTTGGTGCAAGTGAAGCTAGTATGAATGTTGATTTGAGTGTTTTGAATGTTATTAAGACTAGAAATTTGAGTAATCTAAGCTTAGGAATGTTGTAGATTATTGTATGTAAAAGTTGGACATAATAGGGATTGCTAATTGAGTTTATTTGTGTAATTTGTATCTCATTTCCACCTAGTGTATAAAAGGTTAAAATTCATGTATATATATTTTTCTAGTGCTTTTATAGGTCTTAAAAGAGGCTAGGTTGACCCTAGGTGATTGCTCATTTGAAAATACATACGTTGGAGACAAAAGGAGGGAAAAAGACAATAACACCCAAATTGGGACACCAACACCATGGGGTGTTACTATCCAAATTATAGTGCTAGTGTCCAAGTGGCAAAACCAGAGGCACTTGGAGCCATGATGTTAAAGTGAGGGTCTGGGACTACTTTAGATATGTTTAAGGACATGTGTGGCCCACAAGAATGTTGGATAAGTTTCTAAATAGGCCCTAAGATGGGTGTAGATCTAAGCTAGGGATGGGTGGTCTCAAGTAACAATCTTAGCACTCGAGTGTTATTTTTAGATGATTACACTCATGGGCTACTCTTTGAATGTTTCATACCTGTTATATGACTATTCCTATGTGAAGGGAAATCTAGAATGCAACTAAACTAAGAAATTACTTACAAATGAAATCTAATCTAAATTCATTTCAACTTCAGGAGAAATAGATAAATATAAGGAAACAATAACATAAACTTACAAAAATGAAGTACAATGAGCCTCTTCCATTGTGATTCAAAGTGACTTGCTCTAAAATGTGGTTGTTCAATCCTTCTCTAATGCAAAATAGAATTGGGTCACATTTTGGTATGTAAATGAACTTTTGATGGCTTGGATTCACTTGAAAATTTGATAGCACTTCATTAGCATAAGTGAAGATGATAAAAGTGATGGTTTGCATGTCAATTTATGGTATATAGAAGGTTGATCAAAGGTTGGATTATTATTTGAACGTTTATAATTATTTAAATAATCAATGGTAGAGAATTAGTCCTCATCCATGAGGATGATGATCAATTCCATAGGTTGAGAGGAAAGGGGAGTTGGTTGAGTGAGTAATCAAGAATAAGTTAAGGAGGTTAGAAAATTCTAAGGTGACTCACAACGTGGTTAAGAAAATTAAGGAGGGTGGTTGGATGAGTCAACACATGGTTGAGATAAATGTGGAGGATGTTTAGGTGAGGTGAAAAATATAGATTTATTAATTATTTTTGAAAGAAATGGTGTGCATAATTGATTAAATTAAGAATTACTCTATTATTCAAATTTTGGAGGGAAACGATGTTAATTTAAATTTGGCTTGCAGAAGAGGAAGGGTTTGCGTGTCAAATTTAATTTCAACACTAAATTGTAAAATTCAAGTGTCTACATTTACCCCTCTTTGAAATGGTGTTGTGAATCAATAATGTTTTAAAGAATAGTAAAGTACAGAGTTGATGATTGTGGAAAAAAGTTTCCCTAGATAAATGAAAATAATCGGGATGATTCCCCTTCGAGCATTTGCGCGTGAAAGCAAAGAAACGCTAAAAATGAATGAAATAATTGTTTAACCCTAAAAAGTTTCTAGATTAAGTTTATCTAGGGTTAAAGGGGATAAAGATAATCTAAGGTATAAGGGAATAATCTATCTCTATAGCATGCCAATTAGATGCTAAACTCAGATATAACATATGCTAAATTTATTAAACTAAGATAGGCTAAATATAAAAAGTACAACTATACTAGATATGAAAAGTTAAAAAAGTAATATATTGAATTGTTTCTGATGTTGACACAATTTTATATCTAGAACATGAAGAAAACAAACTGAAAGAATATTTTGGAATAATTGCCAAATTCTAGATTGAGTGCCTATGGAGTTGTGGACACTAACCTTAGCCTTGGATGGTTGCATTGACACTACTATCTAAACCTAAAATAGATATCCTATATGAAAAACCTATTGGAAAAGGATGTGACCACTTAGATACTTTTGGGTTTGTCTTCACCTTCACTATAGTGCATTCAGATTTGGGTCATGAATTGTTGATCCTCATGAAATTGTAAAACCCTAGCTCTTCATCTTCATAGTGACCTTGGGGGAAAATGGGTTAGTGGGCACACAATGTCGAGATGACCTCAAATACCCCTATATCAATGAGTGTTATCTACATAGCCAATACTCCAAAAAGGGCATTAGATTTATGTAGTTCTCCCTTACATGTTGGCTTGTGTGTGAATCATGCAATATGTGATAAATAAGTACAATAGTGACCTAGCTTGCAACTTAGAAAATATAGCTCTTGGATTGCTCCTTCAATACTTCAAACCTATATATGTGTTGTCCTCATGACTAATATGGAAATATAATAAAATATGATATCTTTGATTAATTGAATGCTTGATTGAATGCTTTTCATAATTTACCTTGATCATTTTTTGGTTTTTTTTAGGTGATGAATGAATGAGTTTTGATCTTATATTTGTATCAATCTTTTTGGATAAGTAACTTATATCAAATCTCTTAGGCCGACCATTAGGATACATTTCATTTGCAAATTTGATGACTTTAGGGCACTAGACACTTGCATCAGAACAAGACACCTATGTCGACATAGGTATCTGCTTGGGATGTTAGTGTCCAGGGAACAAGAAAGTAGGTATAGACTCAAAACTTACAAAGGTAGAATATAATTAGGTTTTAAGTATTCTAGGAAAGATATAAGGTCTAAGTCATCAACATAAGATTGGTTGGATCAAGAGAGAGGATAGGGGGCATAATATAGAGCATATGTAAGACTTCTAAAAGTGAGAAGGGTCTACAACTAAGACGAACAAATAAGGTTTGAGTTTTCCAAGTGTACAAGACTAAAGTGCTATATAATCCCTTAAATACTGTCTACATTTGTCCCCCTTTAATCTAATAATGAAATTGCTAGTTTAAAGGAAAGGAATGTGTATCTGGGTGTGTATAGCATATCTTGACTTTATGTGAGTCTAACTTGAGTGATTTTTTGGTGACTAACCTGAAACCAAGAGCATGTTATATTTTATAATAAGTGCATATAATCTAAAAATGAAAATATTGAAAAGATTAAAATTGAAAGAGCAAGCTTTAGGAGTACTTATGTGTATCGATGTAACTACCTTGCCTATTGGCAAGTTGATTTGGAAAGATGCATCAATGTGAATCTCTAAAATTGAGGTTAGGACAAATATATAAATCTATACAGTGTATATATCTAAGGAGTTAGAGAGAGAGAGATTGTAAGGCACATGCCACCAACCTTGGAGAAAAAGTGAGTTGCCACTCAAAATTGAGATTAACTCAACCATGCAACCCAATGATACTTATAACCTGGTGAGGTTGGATGATACAATCAATTCCAACCTAAAAACTTGGTAATATTGAGTGATTTAATCACTTTAATCATAAAAGCGAACCAACTACTATAGTAGATTGGCTCAATATAGTCCATAATAGTATATCTAGGGTTTCAGTGTGTAAAAGTCCATGGTATGTAATAGTCCATATAAGAGTTTTGAAATCTAAAACTGATTTGCATTTTGCAATATTAGGCACACATTGCATAGCATATTCACCTTAGATATGTCTCATGTTGAAACTATGTATAATAAAAAGATGGCATATTCAAATGTCTATACAACAAATAATGACATATGAAAATGTCAAAGAAAGCACACATAGGCACAGGGGTCATAAACAAAGGAACATATTCAAATGCTCGAACAAGTAAGATAATAACAAGTCAAGACACTCAAAGTGCATAAAGTAAATCATAAGCAACCATCATAAACATATAGCTCATGGATATGTGTTAGAAAAAAATGTCAAGTACATAGCATATCAAGTACCCTATGAAAGATATAATCATGGATAAAGGCATGTATAGGTACATATATGATTGCAAAACATGATAATGTAGAATGACCATATAATGATATAGCCTAGAAGTATCATGATCATATAGGTGCATTCCCCCAATGTCCATATGACCTAAGTAGAGGGAAGGCCCAACATCCAAAATATGAATATATCATGTATATGTGTATGCATGTATCACACTTAAGTAGAAGCATGACATACATGCATGTATAATTAATTGGTATGCTATCCATCAATATGGAACTGATATATAGATGGCAAGGAACCAATAGAACACGTAGGTTGCGAAAATGTTTTTGGATTTTTGAATGTTTTTTTTTTTGGTATTTTTGGAATGTGAAAAGGAAAGACTATCCTATGATCATATCCAAAGGGTGATCATAGATATCTCCCCACTATGAACCTAGTGTAATAAGTTGGTGACACTATCGAGGAGGATGCATAGGGGAAACATTTGTCACTATAGTATTTTTGATGCTCTGTGTATGTAGAACATGACTCTATGGTCTTGGAGAAATAGTAGGAGTAATGGGAATAAGGGTTCATGGAAACCATCATTGAGTGCATTGTGGTTTATTTGGAATAATAATAGTAGAAACATGTTTAGGTGCTCTAGATGTCTGAATATGGTGCGTAATAGACGAGGATTATGTGAAATCCATTATATGTCTCTGATGCAAGGGTCTCTCAAGTATTGGTTGCCTAGTAAAGGGGATTACTTGTTGCTTACCCTTTTGAAATGAATTAGCCTTAATAGGCTTGGTAATTAACTCTCAGGGTATAAGTTTCTCTTATTCAAGAGGATACTCATATGTAATTCCAGAAACTATAACTACCCAATTGACATAAAGGTACTTTATACACCCATGCATTATAGAAGTTATCTTTCGAAGTGTATGGATCCAAGGTCTTCCCAACAACATATCAAAGATGCCCATTGAAAGTATAAATAAAAAGGTAGTAACCACATGTGTGGGATTGACCTGTAAAGGTAAGTCAATCTCGTTAATAAACTCCTAGGAGATCCTATCGAATGTTTTAACTAATATAGTTGATGGATTCAAATAATGATGAGTATCACCCAATTTCATAATCAAAGATATGGTGTGAACATTCTTGCTTGCACCATTATCAATCATAACACTATGTATAGGGTGTTTATCAAGGTATGCTCGAATGAATAAAAAATTAATATCATAGTCATCATAGAGATTATTTGGATGGATTAAAATACTTAACATTCCTTTAAGAAAATATCTTGAACTAAAAACATAAAGACTCAACAACGTTTTGTAAACACTACATGGTCAATACTTGGGGTTGTGCTTATATTATCCACATGAGATATCTTGACAATATTTAAATCATATTGGAAACTTGTTTTCAACTTGGCTATTTTTGCCTTTTTTGTTGTATTATGAATATATTATGTACTAATTGTGCTTTCTTATGGGTGATGATGCAAATGGATTTATTAGTTTCTTTAATGACTCTAAGTATCACGGTTTCACTTAACCATGCATAATAAACTTCATAAGTGCTGAATTATTATGAAATTAACTATAAAAGTGTTAATTTGAGTAAGCACTTCATTGGATTGATATGTTGAGCAAGTTAAGATAGAATAAATTGAGTCATCAAATCTCAAAGGGACATTATGTCTATGCATATATCTTGGAACTCGAATGGATAATTAGCTACTTATAGTCCTTCTAATAATATGGTCATAGTGTTTATATTAGTATGTTTGTTATACTTATGGAAGGTGTGAAAATTTAAGTTTGAATGTAATGAGTTATTTGTTTTAAATTATTTAAAATATGCAATAAAATGGTATGAATGCATAATGTGAGTAATGTGTACATGTGTATATGGAAGAGATTAAATTTGATTGAATGTTAGTTTTATTTTATATGCTCAATAAAAACTTTTGATATAAAATAGATGATATGGTCAACATTATGTGGACATAACTTTCCCTATTTATTAGAGTGTAGGATGAAAGTTGATAATAAATATTAAAGATTCAAGAATTTCAACTGTATATGATGTCAAACCCATTCATATGGACATATGTTGTCGTATACCACCTCATTCAAGTAGATAATATTGCAAAACAAAATAATGAAATGCATCCATTTCTTTCTTAATGAAAATGAATATTATTTGTAACTTATGATTATAGTCTTCTTTGGACATACATTTATGTTATAAAACTATGCTTGAAGAAGAGTTTATATTCCTTATGTTATTGCCATGAGATGATTATTTTCTAGTTATTTTGTACTCCATATTGCTTGAATATATTTTGTGCTATGAATGTGTTTTAAATCAAGAGTAAGATTATACCTTGTTATTATATCTTTTCAATATGTTTGAAATATAGGAGTAATGTTTTAAATAATTAAGATCAATGAAGTTAATATAGTTTGATATACTATATCTTGTTACTTGATATGAATTACAAAATAATCCACTTAAGAATTCCCATAATAAGAATATATTTAAATTATCTTTCCAATCCTCAATATCCATTCAAGGATCACTTTATGTGATTATGTATTACAAATATTATTTATTCTTAAATTATATTACTTTAAAACATACATATGTAATGTTTCCATAAAGATTAGATCCTCATGAAATTAATATTGGCACCCTTATAATATGTAATTATAGGGTAAAATAAAATCTATATGGTTACAAATTTTCAGGGAACCTTTTTAGATAGATTAGTAATGAAGTAGGATTTCATCCATAAATTTAAAATTGATGAATTAGTCATCAGATTTAACATGTACATTATGATATAATCTTGTGAAGGTAGTAAATTACATTGGAATCATTTAATATATTAATTATATTGATTGGAAAATTGATGCATATGGAAAACATTCAACTATAATTATAATGTAATGCGAATAATAATAATATGAATTATTTCTTTCAAAATTACATTTTGATTAACTATAAGTGATGTTATATTTAAATTTCATGGAAAGAAGATGTGTTTAATTTTGTGTTGATATCATAATTTGTGGGCCCCAAACATTGAATGCTTATTGTTACTAAATACCTACCCTAGTCAATTAAATTGATGGAATTAGTATTCTTATGGTATGGACCTGATTTTCCTTGGTTGAAAATTGTATAACAATATTATTCTCTCTTATCCACTAATCTTACATTCTTTGAAATACCCTCATAATAAGGTTTAATGAAATAGAAATATAATTTAAAATTATATGGCCTTGAAATTTCTAAACACACTTATGACCGTTTACTATCCTTGTGATGTGATATGAACTTGGATTATTCCACATTAGCAAAAAAAAACATGTTAATTCTAAGTGAATTAATACTTTGTATTGATTGTCTTTCTCTCAATAAATTTTTAATACACCCTATTAATTAGAGTATGGTACATCTGTCTAAGTGTTGATTATAGAGGTGATATTAAGTTAATTTTATTGATGGTTCAAAATTAATTATGTTTATTCCTTGTTCAATTAAAGAGGATTTGGGTTAAAGATATCAAATATGATAATGATATAGTTTTCCCTAGAATATGATATTGGGTCTATTGTTAAAATGAGTATGGAAATTTGTAATCTTGTGTAGAACATGAGTTACTCTTTTATGGACGTTGACAAACACATCTGAAGGTCGATATTTATAAACTTATGGTGGTTAATATCCAATTTTAAGACCTATATTAGTGTTGAATTGAGGTATGGTTGAATCCTTTTATTTTTGATTTGAACAAATTAATATATTTTTGTTTAAAAATGGATTATGAACTTCTTTATGGTCTCATCTCAACCAAACTAGTGTAATATTTGGTAATTAACTTCTTGTTCATATAAGATGTTATCTATTTGTATCCTTGAACTAAATTACAATAATTTAATATCTATAAAAATTGTTGGGTTATGTTTTGGGGTGTATTACAGTTGGTATCATAGCTTGTTTTGAAACACTAAGAGCTCTAGATAACTTATCCTTGTTATTTCATTTATTTTTTCTAGTGAAATTAAAATTATATTTTTGTGTGTGTAGTCCTTGATAAAAAAATTCATCCACAGGATATCTACCACTATACACAGAGGGTTTATTTTATGTAGAGAGTGTCACATCTTGTTTCCACATTATTTTTTGCCTTGATTATATCATAGTTAATTATAAGTTGTGTAAACAAACATTTCACTCTGAAAATGTGTAGTAGTAAGAGTTATTTACACATAAGCATTGACATATTATTTGATGGGTTTCATTATTATAATTTATAGAGATTTTATGGAATAATGTGCTTATATCCCTCCTTATGATGTGGATGGAAAACAATATTGTCACTATATTTTAATACAATTGTTGGCATTGAGAAACGGACCTATTAAATTTTATTTTTGTTATAATCATTCTTATGGCTTGTTATAAACAAATTATTTCATTCATGATTTAAAAGAATGTAAATCATATTTTCCATTGGTTGGATATAATGCAAGTTGCACACTATCTCTCACATTATAATGACATGATTTAAATTCAATCATAGCCATTGAGGACCCGTGTATAATGTTGAATGGACACATGTATAGGAACATGACATTTTATAACTTATATTGTTTTTCTTTTATACCTCTATGAGTTTGATCATGATTTTTTTTTATGGGTTAAAAAGGGGAAATGCTCATTTATTATAATATTTTTAGAAACCCTGTTGGTATAGGGGAGTATTGTAGGAAGCTACTATAACCAATAGTGTCATAGAATAAGACATAAACCATATTATCGAGAATATTAAAAGACATATAAAGAAAAAGAATAGGGTAAGAGAAAATAAAGGAGCTGAAATCCATCACCATTCATCCATATTTTCATGCTTCTTCTTCTATCATCAACTCTACCATATACTTTACCAGCTTAGAATATTCATTATCACCCAAAATTTCCAATCTATCACATATAACAATTATGTTTTATATTTGAGTGATGTTTTCTATTGTCAATACCTTCATAATAACCCAAAGCCAATCCATCTCAGTGTCCACAATGTTTCTGAAGTGATCAATGTTCTCATGAACCTCCAATGAGTTGGTGGCACTAAATGAGACTGTTTGGATGCCTAGGAGCTATGGAACTTTGAGTGTGTTTAACTAGGGTTGGATTGCCTTCAATATTACATGGCATGGATGACTTATTCAATAGAGGCAATAGAAATAACCCCACTCAACCTTGTTGAAAATTACACATGCAATAAATTTGTGGTCATTCAGTTTAATAGCTTCTCATATTTCACCCCATCGATAAGAGCCTTATACCAAAACTTTAAAGCTTCTTTGGTAGTGAACCTTATTTTATTATCTAGTAAATTTGCATAATTTAACATATGTCTTAGATTTAAATCATTTACTAGTCCCAAAAGGAGTGGTACACATCATCCAGGGAGTATTTTTGAAACATGTTCTAGTTCATCTCCTTAATTATGTTGATTGTCATGTCATTACCCACGATCTACATGATTATCTTGGAGGGACTTGAGATGACTAGAGGGATTTCCATCTCAACAATCCTTATCCTTTTTCCATTAACCTATTTATCAATGAACATAAATTTCACAATGATTGAGATGAATGGGTGATGCTAGAAATATCAATAGATCACGTATGCCTATTGCCACATGAAATGAGTGCCATCCCACTTCATAAAAAATTCAAACAACCAAAAGTAAATATGAGTGCCTTGGGTCTTAGAAGGGAGTAATCCATTTAATCATTGAAAGTATTTATTATAAATGATGGCTTTCTGAATCAACAAGCATTTTATATTTTGAGTCTATATTATGTGCGAGAATTAGATCCAAATGATTGTTTTGTGATTTAAGCATACCACCATTTTTTTAAAAGTGATAGATAAATTTATTTCCCTCATGGAGAGTTTGAATGAGATTGAAGTTTATGAAATTATCCCACAAAGTGATACAATCCTCCAAGATGTTAGTGGCATTCCAATTGGTAAAGGTTCTAGAATTCATTGCTTCCACAATAAGGTGGGAATCACCCTCAACCTCAAGGCAGAGACAATTATTTTGTAACATAATAGAGAGGCCTATCCTAAGATCCTTAGATTCAATAAATTTATTGGTTTACCTTCCAAGGCTTCATTGTAACCAAGGAGATATTTGCCTTTGAAGTCTTTGAACACACCCCCTACTCCTACCTAGCTTGGGTTGCCTTTTTTAGCTTTGTCAAAGTTGAGATTGATTATATTATCCCGAGGGAGAGAAAATATAGATGTAGTGTGCTTATTAGAGTTTTTACTGAACTTATTATCAAGGAGGCTAAAAAGAGTATCTTTCTAGTTGTGTAGGAGAAAAATATCTTTAGGGGCAATACTTCCATTCTTTGGAGGTCAAGAGATTAATAGTTCCTTGAGAGTTTTCAAAATGGAAGTGATGATTAGGTGAGATTATTTATATTCATTCTTAAATATTATTCTATTTTTTAAAACCAAATGTTCTATCAAAAAATGGCCAAAAGTGTATCCTAAATTTGTTGAATCGGGGTGGGGGGATTTGAATTTAAAAATATAGCTTAAAATTGCTTAATTATTTTTGGAAAAACAAAACTAAGATTGAATATTTGGAGAAAGAAACTCCATTTTTCAAAGGATATTAAAAATGATTGAGGAGATAACCTAAATCTTCTTCATGGCTGTAACATATCACACATCTAGTAAAACCTTGAAAGCCTCTTTTTCTAACATTACAAAAAGAAAGGATACAATCCCAACAAGTAGTCTAAAGGAAATCGTTTACTTTAGTAAGACCATATTGGAACCAAAATTAAGAGGATAGAAAATTATTTACATCTTGGGCATTTAGAGATTTGGAAATTATGTATCCAACTTTTATGTACTTACTAGTCAAGGCTCCCATACAAATTATCTTGTCTTCCTTCTTTGTGAAGAGAAAGGGACAAAGAATGGAAAGGAGGAAATTATTTTATTCAATAAGATGGATTGAAACAAGAAAATCTAGCCAATCATCTTTGGCTTGGTTGAGGTAGTCTTGGACAAAAATTCTAACATGCTCTATGCAACAAATGTAGATATTGTGAAGAGAGTACACATTGTTGAGGGGAGATGTGTAGATCTAGGCATTAGTCTATAATTTTCATTTTTTAATTTTGCCCACATTCTAATAGAGTAAAGTTTTAAGGATGAAACTAAATTTGATCATCAAATTCCAAGAATGTGAACCTATTCTCTGTGTTCTTATGGTGAAGATCCTTTCTGGGAGCATGTTGTCTAGGTACTTGATTCTAAAGATGATGCTCTAGAGAACATGTCTTTCAGATTACATCCTCTAAACTAATTTGTCTCCTAACACCAAGTTCAAATTTCTATTGTGTCCAAAATCAAGCCTTCCCTAGTCTTGGGGGAGACAAGGTTTTCCCATTTTACATGAGGCAATTTTCTAACCTCATCAATCCCTCCCCAAGGAATTTGATTTGAATAGTTTTGAGATATCTTTCCACTTTTGAGGGAAAGGGTAGAGTTGACATCATATATAAAGGCATAGATTATAAGTAAGATTAAATGAGATGAATGCACACAAGAAAGGAAAGCCATTTACCCTTCTAGCCTTCTAGCTTATGAAGAGATTTAACAATCATTATTTTCCATAGCTCCATATAGTTTCTACCTATGAAGAGAGGAATACCAAGATAGGAGCATGGGAGAGACCTGGGATTAATGTTGAGGATCCTACAAATAGCCAATTGAGCAAACTTGCTAGTTTTAAATTAAAAAACCTTAGATTTTTAGTGTTGACTTACTAACCTATGGATTTTTCATACAGTTCAAGATCTTTTTTGAAGGTGGTGCCCTCATTAATAGAGGTAGTTATGGCAAGTCCAATGTCATCAAAAAAATAGAGGTGCGTGATTTTGGGCATGTTGTTCTCTATAAACACTCATTTTATAATATTTGTGTCTTTGAGGTGAGTGAACCATCTACTTAAAGCTTTAACAACTATTATAAATAAGGCAATACAGGGTCACTTTACCACAATCCTTTATTGGATCCAAATAAACCAATCAACTCACAATTGATGAAGACTAGGTATTTTATGGAGATGATGCAATTGTGGATCCAATCCCTCTAAAATTGATTGAATCTAAAATTTTCCACAATGCTGAGAACAAAATCCTAGTTGACCATATCAAAATATTTATTCATATCTAATTTTATCAGCATGTTACTTTGGATCTAAGTAGATATTAAATGAAATATCTCATGTGCAATACTAATGCCATCAAGGATTTGCCTCCTAGCCACAAATCATGCTTGCTCCATGGAGATGATTTTGAGGAGCACCTTTTTAAATATATTTTCCATTACCTTGGCAATGATTTTACAACAAACATTACAAAGAGAGATGGGTCTAAAGGAGTCAAAGCACCTTATGTCTTCTTTTATAGGAATGAGGTTAATGGATGTTGAGTTAATTTGCTTTATAAATTCCTTGGTTAATCCAGATTATTACATCATATTTTTGACATCAGGTCCCATGACATCCCAATATGTTTGAAAAAAACCAAGTAGGAATCTGTTTGTTTTAGTTGCCTTGTCTGGTTTGAAGGATTTTTTTTTTGACTTCATCCTCAAAGATGGGGAAATTAAGAAGAGGTTGTCATCACCAAAGATTAGTGAGGAAATATGATAGAGGATTTACTCATTAGTATCTATTCTATCAATCTATGAATCAAAGAGAAGATTTTCGAAGTATCCCTCATCTTCTCTTTTGATTTGTATTGCTTCAGTAAGCGTGTTTCCATCAGGAGTGACAATGTTGGATATTTTGTTATAGTTTTTTTCACATGATCATCATTTTTTGAAAAAAAATATGTATTCCTGTCCCATTATTTGAGTGATTTAAATATTTATTATTGCTTCTAGTGTATTTCTTATTATAGGATAATCATATTCCAATCCCCCAAGAGAGTTTCTTCCTTAGTTTTGAGTTCCTCAATCATGCCATTAAGAAGAATAATTTTTTTCCATATCAGAGAGTTTTGTTTGTAATATTGCCTTTTTGTCAAGGAGTGTGCTAAAATTAATTTCATTCCATGATTTGAGCTAAAACTTAACAATCTCTAATTTTTGAATAAGTGTGAATTGACTTATTCTTAAAATTGGGGAGTCCCACCAGCGTTTGATTTTATTCAACATGGATTGATCTTTGGTACCCATCAGTTACAACTTGAAGGGCTTGAGGTGAGGAGGGATGGATTTAGTGATGGTCAAGATGATGGGCCAATGGTCAGAGCCAAATTCCATAAGAATGTCTGATTCAAAAAGGTGGTCTTGTTGAATCCAATCTAGATTGAGGAGGAATCTATCAAGCCTTTATGTAATGAAGGTAATGAAGGAATCTCCTATTTTCCTATTCGAGTAGGTAAAAGTACCTAACTTAGGAATCAAATCAGAGTCAAAGATATATTATATGAAAGAATCCAAATTAGACGATAAAAGGGAGAGGGAGCCAAAGCCTCTATTTTCTTCCAATGGGCAGGTAACCATGTTGAAGTCCCTTCTTAGGATCCACTTATTAATACTATGAAGAGATTTAATAATTTTGAGAAAAAAACCAATAGAGGTGTCTTCCCCATTTAGATCTTGGGCCATAAATATTGGTACATATGAAGTTTTGGTTGGACTGAAAGATGTTGAATCTTGTAACTTTCTAATTGACACAATCTTCCAAAAGAGTGCCTAAAAGAGTCAAGGGATTCCAAATCATGGCAAGTCAACCAAAGAAGCCAATGGAGTTTTTAAAAATAAATTCACAATTTTCCCAAGTACTTTTGAAGATATTAAAATAGAGGGTGTCATCCATTTTTGTTTCCTATATAAGCATCATATCTAGCTTCTTGGATAATATGAATTATTTCAAGAGTCTTTGTTTATGTGGGGCATTGATCCCTCACAAATTCTAATAGATTATTAACATTGAGAGATTTTTGGTCCACTGCTATTATGGTGAGAGGCATATCCCCCCCATTAAAGGAATTTTATTTTTTGGCAGTTTTTGATGGAAGATGCACCCTCTCTTTTCTTTCATTTATCTTCCTCTTCATTCATTTTGGGGTTCTAATTTTACTTTAGGATCATTTCAAATATTTTATTATGGATCCATTTACCTATATTGATTTGAGCCTCAAGGTTTTAGGAATTGGAGAGAACAAGTCTTCTTACTTTGGCTTTGCCACATTAAACTGATATAGTAGTGATATTTGAAACTTCAAGCGAGGACATACCTAGGTTGTTGAGAAATTGATTAATATGGGACTAAGAAAGGCAATCCAATCCTTTCAAAGCTTGTTTATCCTCACCCTGATCCTTTTTAGTGATAGAAATATCCCCCTCTTCAATATCTTAAGGGATAACAATAGGAAGAAGGGGAATATCGTCAAAAATATGATTTAGACCTTGAATGTAGGGGAGGGATGGATCTATGTCTTTCAAAAAGGGTACTCCAATGGTTCCAAGGCCATCGATGGCCACAAAAATCTCATCTTCCTCCTAGAGAATAGTGAATTTATTGAGGATTTGCATTGATGAATTTTATTTTTTTACTTTGTTACCTATGAATTTATTTATTGATTCAATTAAACTCTCTTCATCCTTTTCTACCTAACACCCTTGGAGAGGGTAGTTATAAAAAAATGGTTGTGAGAATGGTAGTTTCTAGAATAAAAGTTAACATTTTCATAGTCTAGCTCTTGAATACATTCCTAGGTTTCATATTTTAAATAGACAAACAAGGGGAAAGGCTTGGAGAGGTCAATGTTCACAAAGAATCTAACATACATTATAAGGAGACCATAATATATTAATTTCACTGTACATATGAATTCTCCTAGTTGATCACTACCTTTTTTGAATATTTCCTCCCATAACTCAGTGGGGAACCCATATAGCCTAATCCAAATAAGGACTTGAAAATACTAGTGTGCCCTAGAAACCATGTTTTATCCTTAAAAATGTCTTTCATGTGATTTACATTATCAAATACCACTTGAAAAAAACCCTAAGGAATAAGATTGACCTTTTAAACCTTATAGTTCTTTGCCAACCATTTTTGCAGGAGGGTCACACTAGGCCAATAACCAATGAATTTACAAATTGATGTGTATTACTTGAGGTAATTAATCTTTGCCTTTAGGTTAAATTATATGGGATAAATGGTTGGAATTCAATTTTAAGCAAGGGTGGTGGAGTCTCCTCGTGTATTACTAGGAGGAGCAGCATTTTACCTAGATGCACTATCCTTTTCATTTAAGAAGATGAGATCATATACACATAGAGCATTAATTAAAATGAGTCCTAGAGATGAGCCCCATTTCATGATGATTATTTTTAATATTACACCCTTCTTATTTTTTCTTTCCATCTTTCAATTTTGTTTAATATTTTCATTAGTATAGTTTAATCGTGAGTATTAATGAACATGGATTATATTAATATATTATCTAACCCATTATGTAATAACCATGGATATTTTTAATTGGATATATGTGATCCATGTAGGATTATCATAGTAATTAAACTATTAGATCCATGTGTTATTACTTTCTAATCTAACAAAATGAATGGATGCTTAAATTAGGTGTACTACTACGATGCTGGGACTATCTTGAGGGTTAGGAAGGGGAGATTAATTTTTATTCATTTTAATTTTTACAAAGACTAAAAGGATAAAAATTGAGAAGAAACATATGCATGATAAAAAATACTCCAACATAATTAGGAAATCAAAATATAACTTAAAACACTAGGATGATAAAATTTTAGAAGGAAACCCTAATGGAAAGCTAGGGTTTGTAAACTAAGGAATGATTGATTTAAAAAATATAAAAATTAATATATGTAACCCTAATGAAGGATAAAATTATTAAAAACCCTAATCTAGGGTTTTGAATTCAATTTTGGCAAGACACAGGTTCACCAATATGTTTTATCAAAATTTTGGAAGACTAGGGATATGTAGATTACCCTAAGTGACAAACTATTATGAAAATTTAGGAATAACAATACTATAAATATCAAGAATTCAATCACTTTAAACATGAAAATTAAAGTGAAATAAAAAAAATTAGACTTAGATGAAAGACAATGTTGCAGTAGGATCAAAAGCGAAAATTGACAGGGTGGTTGGGTCTGGTGATCTTGAAAATAGATATGCAACTAGAATGAGACTTGGAAAACAATGCCCTAAGATAGATGAGAGGGAAGGGGAGGATTTCTATTATCCTTTATGAGTCCAATCATGTCCAAAAAATGATAAATATTTGAGATTTATGGGTTCTATTCACCTTCATCTGTATGCTCTATGTTTCATGTGGGAGCTTATGATTAGTTGTGGAGACCATTGTATAAATAAGTTTTCTTAGTAACCCTAGGTTCTTGACATGTGAATATAAATGGAAGAAAAAGGGGTTAGTGGTTGAAGTTGGCCATGACCTTAACATTTCATGTGTTGAGCATTGCCTACATACTAATACTTTGAAGAGGGATAAAACTTCATGTAGTTCTCCCATGTAATGATCCTGTGTGAATAACTAGTGTAAAGTTCTATATGTTAATACAATAATAGTATGATTAATTTGTTTAATCTTGAATTATGACTTTGGATATGTATTAAAAATTTGGATTTACATTATTAGTGTTCTATGTAATTAGAGTTGGGAGAAATATGGTATACACACTCAATGTTCAATTAGAATTTTAGTGATTTTCCATGCGAAGGCATTTTTTGTCCAAAATGGTTTCAAATGTGTTTATATAGTCATATCTTTGAAATTCCTTAGAATTGGGTTTATTAGGGGCATGGGCCAACCCGTCCATAATTTTTAATTGTATAAATTAGTTGTTATTTGATAAGGGATTGGATAAGAGAGTAGGGTGATCCTTTCCAATAGGGTGATGTTGTCTAATGGGGACAAATAATGGTGTTAAAGGTATAACATGGATTGAATAATGGTTGTCGCTGATAACCTGATGGATAGGTTCATTTTTGGGTCATCAACCAACTTAGAAGAGTGAGTCCATGTGAAAGGTGGTATAAAGTGATAAAAAGGGCCTTAGGATAGGCCCACAACTAAGTGTGTAAAGGAGTGGTCACAAGTGCACTGTTTTGCTTAAATGTTAATTTATGTGTCTACAGGGATTTCACCCAATTTTTTGATTTGATTATAAATTATATTTTTTAATGTAATGTATAGGCATTATAATTTAATTAATAAAAATTGATGAGTGTCATCAAATTAATTATTGCATTATTATATCATCTTGACATTGGTATGGACATTGGCCTTGGAAATAGTGTTGGAATTATTAGCAAAATCATAACTTTATAAATAAATTTATTTTAAAATGAAAAATTCTCAAATCCAACTTAACAAATCTAGGAGTAAATTATATTTTTGTGGGAATTTATAATATTCCCTGTAAGATATTATTTGGATTGAATAAAATACTTAACATTCCTTTAGGAAAATACCTTGAACTAAAAACACAAAGACTCAAGAATGTTTTGTAAACACTAGGTGGTTAGGACCTAAGGTTGTGATTATATTATCCACATGATATATATTGACAATAATTAAATCATATTGTAAACTTGTTTTCATAGTAGCCATTTTATCCTTTTTTGTTGTATTCTGAATATCCTATGCACTTATTATGCTTTCTTATGCATGATCATGCAAATGTTGTTTTTAGTTTCTTTAATGACTCTAAGTATCATGTTTTCATTGACTTGGCCATAATAATCTTCATAAGTACTGAATTATTATGAAATTAACATTCAATGCTTTAATTTGAGTAAACACTTCATTTGCATTTTAATTGCTTGGATTGATATGTGGAGCAAGTTATAATAGAGTAAATTGAGCCATCAAATCTCAAAAGAACTTTATGTATGTGTATATATATTGGAATTCAAATGGATAATTAACTACATACAATCCTTCTAATAACATGGTCTTAGTGTTTATATTATATTAGTATACTTGTTATAATTATGGAAGGTGTGAAAATTTAAGTTTGAATGTAATGAGTTATTTGTTTTAACTTATTTAAAACATGTAATAAAATGGTATGAACACATAATGTGAGTAATGGGTACATGTGTATGTGTAAGAGATTACATTTTTTTGAATGTTAGTTTTATATTATATTATCAATAAAACCTATTGATATAAAATAGATAATATGGCCAACATAATACGGGCTTAACTTTCCATATTTATTAGAGTGTAGGATAGAAGTTGATAATAAACAATAAAGATTCAAGAATCTCAACTGTCGCTGAGGTCAAACCCATTCATCTGGATATATGTTGTTATATACCACCTCATTCAAGTAGTTAATAATGTAAAACAAAATAATTAAATGCATCCCTTTCTTTCTTAATGAAAATTAATATTGTTTGGACCTTCTGATTGTAGTCTTCCTTGGACATACATTTATGTTATAAAACTATGCTTATAGAAGAGTTTATATTCCTTATGTTATTGTCATGAGATAATTGTTATCTTATTATTTTGTACTTCATATTGATTGACTATATCTTATGCTATGAATGTGTTTTAAATCGAGAGTAACATTATACCTTCTTTGTTATTATATGCTTTCAATGTGTTTTAAATATAGGAGTAATGTTTTAAATAGTTAGGATCAATGAAGGTTAATACAGATTGATAGATTTTATCTTGTTACTTGATATGAATTAATAAACAATGCACATAAGAATTCACATAATAGGAATATATTTAATTTGTCTTTCCAATCCTCAATATTCATTTAAAGATCACTTTGTGTTTACGTATTAAAAATATTATTTCTTATTAAATTTAATTAATTTAAGGTAGACAAATATCATGTTTCTAGAAGGATTGGATCATCATAAAATTAAGAATGACACTCTTACAAGATGTAATTATATTGTAAACTAGAGTCTATATGGTCACATATTTTTAGGAAAACCTTGTTAGATATATTAGTAATGAAATATGATTTCATTTGTGAATTTAAAATTTATGAATTATCCATAGGTTGTAACATGTACACTATGATATAATATTTTGAATTTAGTATGTTACATTAGATTCATTTGACATATTAATTGGATTAATTGGAACATTGATGCATATGGAAACCATTTAACTAGTAATTAGAATGTAATATTTAAATAGATACAAGTTAGATGCATATGAATCATATTTATTTCAAAAATTGAATTTTACATAGATACAAGTTATGTTATATTTAAATTCCATTCAAATAATTTGTGTTTATTTTTTTATTGATATAATAAATTATGGGCCCCAAACATTGAACGTATATAGTTACTGCTGACCCAATTTGACCCTGTAGGTCAAATTGGGACCCCTATAGGTTAAAAAATTGATTTTTAGATGTTTTATGGGGCATATTATTATGTCATATGGTGTATTATATATCTTTTGATGTCATTTAATGCTATATTAGCCTTGGTCTTGGTCTAATTTGTCTATATGTCATTTTGAGTCATTTAGAAGCCATTTAGGGGTCATAAATGCAAGTGGCATGGTTTTAAAGGTGTCCAAGTGTAATATTTTCATTTAAAATGTCTAATAGATTAGATTACCTATCAAAAATGTCATTTAATCTAAAAATTGTAGGTTATCTAACTAAAAATCAGGAAATCAACTAAAAAAGGAAGAGTTTGGCACTTGTATGGCCCATGAGGGAAGGTGACACATGGGAGAAGGTCATGGAATGTATCTATACTTCATAAAAGTCATTTCCATGATTGACATGCTCTTTAAGTTCCATTTTTTAGATAAAA
The DNA here is from genome assembly GCA_037957365.1 of Torreya grandis. Lineage (NCBI taxonomy): Eukaryota > Viridiplantae > Streptophyta > Pinopsida > Cupressales > Taxaceae > Torreya > Torreya grandis. The sequence continues at coordinate 298,030 of JARHVA010002694.1, forward strand.
CCATTCTACTCTTTCTTTGCCCTTTTAGACACATAAAACTAGTCAACAGGGTTATGCTTGGTACAAACAATTGGATAAATTTCAGGTCAAAATAATTTTGGAGGTGAAATTAAAATAAAAATATATTAATTTAAATAATAAGAGTTTGAGTATAGGTTAATTTTTCTTTATGAATAATCCCTAACAAGTTGACTATGTTTTTCTACTTGCCAATCTATGCACACTACAGGTTTTGCTCTTGTTTGGATGATTCCATAAAATAGAGATGTTGGGATTGATTACAAAGGATTTTAAATACATATTATAATTATATACATGTTTGGTTTAGTATTTTAAAGTTTTTTAATGTGACAAGTATCTCCGGTTGCAAGAGAATGTACCATTCTATGTTGTAGGCAGTTTCCACTATCTTCAAAACCTTTATGTTTTGATGGTGAGTTAAGGGGGTTATTTTAGATTAATTTAAATTTTTAAAATTCTCCATTTATTCCATTTACCTTTAATATTCATTCTTAAAAGAAATTTCCATGAGTTTATAGTCATAGGCAACATATATAGTCTTCCACCATTAATGAATGTGTATAGGTGCCATGAAGGAAGAAAATCATGTTGGAATAGATGTTTTTAATTTTGTTCCAAGACCATAATAATTATAATAAACTATTTGTGTAATTGGTAAATATTTTAAGTCTATCCATGAGGTTAAAATAATACTCATTGCAAACATTTACATTCACTGCTTGTATATATACAACTCAAAATGTTTACCTATAGGTGTCCTCATGAAGAATATCATGTTGAGAGGAGTGTCCAAGATGAGAAATATATATTTATAATGAGTAAATTATATTTTAAACCTTTGGAAAAAGACCAAAATTTATTGGAACTCACACATATTGCATACTATCTAGATTTACACTCACTGCCTGTATATGAAATATGCACCTATAGGTAGCATTGATAGAGCTATAGAGGTACTTGTATGGAAAATATTGGACAAGTTGAAAATATTTTAAAGTCCTAATATGTTATGAGGAGCATGAAAGGCCTATTTGAAACATTATGTTGGAATATATAAGTAGAACCATGCTCAAAGATTCAAATGTTTGTATTCAGAAATCAAATTCCTAAACATGCAAAACATAGCACCTAGGCTTTTTAGAGATACCTTAAAATAATGTTAGGTTGAGCTCTGATAATAAAAAATTCCATAATTATATAGCCTAACCATAATGGTTCAAATTTTAAAAGGAATAAGGTGATTAGGTCCTATGGTTTTCTTACAAGGAAGGCTCAAAATTACCCCTTTGGCCACTAAATTATGACAGTGCCATCTACATATTTTTGAAGTTCCAAGGTGACTCTAGAATATTTAAGTGACAATGGGATATGTATTAATGTTTGGAATATATTTTTACAAGAGGAATTACATAAAAATGAGAACAAGTATCTTTAAAAGAGATGATATACTATGTTTCGTTCTCATAAACACCTATAGGTGCCATTACCTGCAGACTATTCACCTACAACCAAGGTTCAAGTTCTCACACTATCCTTAGAAAGAACTTAAGCATGGAACACTTAAATCATTTTATGGAGAATGTTTCCAATTATATTATAGGATCAAATAATGGTGTGTAACCTATCAAACAAATAATCTTCACCTACATGATTATACTAGTCACAACACAGTTGATTGTGTTTGATTGTGGCAACAGTGAGCAGGTTTGATGACTGTGAGTGTTGATAGTGTATAAAAAAAGTAAAAAAATGGACTAAAAAATTTAAAAATTACCCTAAAGGACTATAGGTATTTATTATACTTTTAATTAGGCTTAAAACATGCAAGACTACCTACAGGTGTACCCCTATTCTACAAGAAACATAGTCAATTGTAATTGAGTGGTGACAACAAATCTAAGTAGGAGGTATGGAAGAGTGCGTGAGAGGTTAGAGAGAAAAATGGATATTTTATCACATCAATAATGATAATTATATTATATATATAATTTTTACATTGGATATAAAATAAAGATGGACTCACAACAAGCATCATACAGTCTACAGAACAAAACCCTGCATACAACCCACTTCACACAGGTATGTCTTGGGTCTTTAAGGAATGGAATGGTCAATGATGTTATAAAAGACTCAAATATTGTACATAATTTTTTTAATAATTGGATAAACTCCTAAAATAATCACCATTGTCTAAATAAATAGGGGAGTGCCCTCTATTTTATTTTAGACAAAGGGCACTCCCTTTGTGCATGAAACTTGCAGTCTTTGAAAATGAATATGAAAGAGTGAAACAAAGGTTAGTTCGACATGTAAAAGATGTGTATAGAGTTGGGTAACATAAAAAACAACATTATATACCTTGAATATAAAGATGAAACGTAATAAGAAGTCTCAGACCCTCATGTATGCAAGCAGGCCTGTTAAGCATAGTTTAGGCCTAAAGTCAAATAGAGAACCACTTTCATTTATAATATGGGGTGAACATTATAATGTATTAGAGAATGTATATGGGGTAAAAACATAGGTATTTAATGTATTTTTATGTAGTTAAGTCGATCAAAAAGTCATTTTGGGCTATAAGACAACTCAGGTCTGTTAGGCCTTGAAGACGCCTAGTGCCCAAATGGGAGGTCACTTACACTTCTAGCTCGAGGTATGATTTATACCCTATTGGATCATGTTTATGGGATGAAATAAGATGTGACCAAGCTTTTTTAATTCAAATAAACAATATATAAATCCACTTTTGGCTCAGAGACAATCCAAGCCTACAGTAAATGGAAGGAGAAGCTCGATAAGGTAACTTTGAATACTCATAGCTCCCTTGGCACCTTGCATGGATATCAAAGAGGTTTATAGGTGTTATAATTTTTCCTAAACATCATTATTATGAGATTTATTTTAATTTACAATGTTCCATCTTCATGAACAAACCTTAAGAGCAAACATGACCCAAAACCCTTGCTAAACCCTTGGAAGGCTTTGATTGGGAAAACAAGGCTGGAGATGCATCCAAATGGACTAGAATGACAAGGAAAGTGGTTGGAGGTTTCATAAGATTCTTAAAGGTTCCCCCATCAACTTTTGTGTTGACTTATTTATATGGGCAGGGTAAAAAATGGGTTTTTTTAAACTATTTTATGCATTTTGTAGGTTCTAGGAGGTTCCAAGAGATGAAAATTTTTTTGGGAGAAAGATAGCGACTTATAATAACTCACTATGGTAATTTAATGCCTTGAAAAAAATATTAAGTGTTACTACTAGAGCTCTCATCACAGCTAATCAAAACTGGCATAGTGAGCATAATAATGAGAAGGGTGAGAACTTAAAGTGGATGGCTTATTAAGGTGCACCTCAGAAATATAAAGCTATGAAGGGTATTTCCAAGTGTCATTCACCCCCTTTTATGGATTTTCATGAGAAAGTGAATCCAAATTTGAGGCCAAGTGTACAAGGTGTGTGAAAGAAGATTTTTCTTTGAGTACAGGGAGTAATGGATCACCTCTAGAAGATTTCAGATGATTATGACTAAAATCAATGCATAGAGAGGTATGTATAAAATCCTTACCTCTCATTGTAATCATTATACCTATACCTAGTTATTTTTGGGATGTTCAAATAGGGATAAATCATGAAGGTAGTTTTTTAAGCTAGCAAAAGGCACTCCATGCCACTTTTCATGAGTTTCATGACTTAAAAATCCACTTGTCTCTTCTGACCTTGCATGGTAATTTTCACACTCTATTATCATGCATAAGTAACTCATTTTCTTAGCTTGACAAGTGTCCTTGTGACTTTTAGAATTCTCTCTTATCCTCTCTTTGTCAAGTTCTATAAGAACTATCCATTTTGGCCTTTGTAAATTATGCTCCACCTGAGTATGGCAAAGCCCTGCTCATTTGCATACCATGGATCAATAAAGACTACTAATTTTTAACTCTTCCATGACTTTTCATAGTGTGTTTTGCTTGGATGATTGATCTTGCTTAGTGATGACTCTTATTTCCTTAGCATGTTGTCTCATTCACTCACCTATTTGCAGTTGGAAAGCTTCTTCTTATAGGACATCTGAAGTGTTCTATTGATGTGTCAAGGTTGAGTGAGTTAGTCTATTCAGAATGTGACATCCTAGGCCTCTTGTCTAGTCCTTCTATCCTAAACATTCATCACAACCTCATAATGAAATATTGATATGAGAAGATTCAGATTGGAGAAGTGTTTGTTTAGTTAGTCCCTTGGTCTCATGTGTAACTTGTAACTAGTTGGTAGTCATCAACACATTTGGTGTATCACCTCTTTTAGGATAGTTTAATTTAGGTGTAGTAGTGATTTACAAGTGGTACATCAAGGGAGCTAGCCCTATCTAGAGATTCACCTCATTCTTAGGCTACCCATAGCCTATAGTGTTTCAATTGTGCCACTTGGATGAGGAGAGCTGAGACATCTCCTCAAAGGGTGCAAATCCAAGTGACAATAGTTACTAAATACTTACCCTAGTCAATTAAATTGATGGAATTAGTAATCTTATGGTGTGGACCTGATTTTCATTGGATGAAAATGGTATAATAATATTATACTCTCTTAGACACTAGTCTTATGTGTTGTAAAATACCCTCATAATAAGTTTGAAAGGAATAGAAAGAAAACTTAAACTTATCCGGCCTTGAAATTTCTAAACACACTTGATGAGATATGACCATTTACTAGCCTTGTGATCTGATATGAGCTTGAGTTATTCCACATTAACTACAAAAAGCATATTATTTTAATTAAATTAATACTTTTCAATGTTTGTCCTTCTCTCACAATTTTTTTTGTGCACCTTGTTAATTATAATATGAAACCTCTATCCAAGTATTAATTATAGAGGTGATATTAAGTCCATCTTATCAATGGTTCAAAATTAATTATGTTTATTCCTTATTCAACTAAAGGTGTTTTGGATAAAAGATATAAACTATGATAATGGCATAGTTATTCCTAGAATATGATCTTGGATCCATTATTAAAATGAGTTTGGAAGTCTATAACCTTGTGTAGAACATGAGTTACTCTTTTATGGATGTTGAAAAACCATTCAAAGGTTGATATTTATAAACTTATGGTGGTTAACATCCAATTTTAAGACCTATATTGGTGTTGCATTGAGGTATGGTTGAGTCCTTTTCTTTTTTATTTGAATAAATTAATATGTTATTGTTTAAAAATATGAACATATCTATGGTCTCATCTCAACCAAATTAGTGTAATATTCAATAATCAACTTATTGTTCATATGAGATGTTGTCTATTTATATCCCTCAACTAAATGATAAGAATTTAGTATCAAAAAAAATTGTTGGATTGTGTTTAGGGTGTATTACACTTACTATTAAAGCCTAATTTGCAACACCAAAAGCTCTAAGTAAATTATCCTTGTTATTTCATTCAATTTTTGTGGTGAAACAATTTTTTTTGGTGTGTTTCATCCTTGATGGAAAATTTCATCCATATGATGTCTATGGTATTAAGGCACTATACACAAAAGCATTATTTTATGTAGATTGTCACATCTTCTTTCCACATTATTTTTCACCTTGGTTATGTCATAGTTAATAACAAGTTGTGTAAACAAACATTTCACTTAGAAATGTGTAGTAGTAATATTTATTTACACATAGGTATTGAGATATTATTTTATGGGTTGTATTACTCTAATTTACATAGATTTGATGGACCAATGTGTTGGTATCCCTCCTTATGCTGTACATTAAAAAAACATTGTCACTATATTTTAATACAATTATTTAGATTAAGGTAAATACATGTTTATCTGATGTGGGAACTAACTTGGGTCTCCATGATAATAGTCAAATTAAATATCCATGGGTAGTCAGCCCAAATCTAAAAAACCAAAAAACACATCGATTATAACAAATTAAAGTACAAATGGAGAATACAAAACAAATGATAAAACAATCAAATATAGGTCTTGGGGACCTGATAAGACTTATCGAGAATATTTAGAAGATTTTCCATAGGTCCTAGACGCAAGGCCTTCCTTAGGATCAAATTTCATGCCTTTCATTTCCAAGGAAGATTTTTTTTAGCAAGGGTCTAGAGGCATTATGTTGAGGTGTCTAAAATATCACTAGATACAACTGAAACTCGAGGTTTAGTAGTGACATCCTTCCTTCCTCACTCTAGGGTGCCAGAATATAATGATCTACCTTGAAATCCCTCAAAACTAAAATTAGATAACAATGCCCCCCCCCATATTTCCTTTATCTCCAACTAAACTATTCTCATCTCCTTTATTTTTCTTTTTAAACATGATTCAATGGCACAAAGTCTAGTGTAAGAGGAATTAGCTTCTTACTAAAATTTATTGGGGATAAGCTCCTTATGAAAGCCCTTAATAACCAAAATGGAATCCTCAGGGTAATCTAGATACAAAATTATAAATAGAGGGTCCTCTTTCTCATGGGGGTGTCAGTTCATATTTCAAGGACTTAGAAGTTTTAGGCTCTAGGATAAGTTTCTTCCTAGGCCAACCCACTTTGGATTTCTTAACTCTTTCCTTAGAATCCTCCACACATGCACCTTTAGCTATTTTATTTTCATGAGTTTCTACTTCTTGAGAAATTGGGGAGAGCTCGATGCTCCTCATTATAGGTACGAACTTGAATAACAAGGATATTAGGGATTAATATAGTACTACCATTTTATTATTACCCTTGAAGGTTCTCACAGAGTCCTCCAAGGATTGGAGTAGAAAAAGAGGCTAACAGTAAAAATTAATTTAAAATTATTTAAAAACATAAAGTGGTGTGACCTTATCAAACTAAATTTTGAATCTAAGGTGATGTAAAACATCACCTATTTGCATACTTATGGCCAGGCCTCTAGGAGGTCCATTCTTTGAAAATGTTTAATGATCTCTATAGCCTTTTCTTCCAAGTTAAAAATATTTATCACCTACTTATCCTTCATTATTTTATCCTTTTAATACTTGACATCTTTAATTACCAATCCAATGGATTCTACAATAACTTATTTAGTAACTTCAATCCTCATATCCCTTAAGACAATGATTCTCTCTTTTTAGGCCTCAAAAAAATCCTTTGAAAGATTGGGGTCATGCCCAATGATTCTAAGCATGAATTGAGTGAGGTTCCCCTTATCTAAGATCACCTAAATAATAGGATTATTATTTTTAATTATAGAACATAAGATGGGTTATACTCTTCTAGTTCTCAGTTTGGGAACCTCATCTTCTAGTGAATCATGCTCTGATTCAGAATCCTTCTCTTTGTTTTCCATAGAATCATGATATGAGGCCAATAATTCAATATCACTAAAAATGAATAAACTTGAGAGAATGGTAGTAGATAAAAAAATCCAAACAAATCTCGAAGCCTCTAAAAAAGGCAAAATCAATAAATGATCATTAAAAGGTAGAGGGGTAATGATTAGATAATTTGTCTTTGGAATGATGATACAGGGAGGAGACGTGAATAAGACAAAAGGGGTGGTAGTGCACCAAGAAAAAGGGAAAAATATAATGAAGTGACATGGGGGGAAGAGAAGGGGGTTGCCATGAGGGAAGGAATGATGACAGGGAGTGGATAATAAAAGCAGAGAAGGGAGAAGATCTAGGCCACCAAAATATAAAATATGATGTAGACCCATATATAGAAAGGGGGAATGAATTAAAAAAGGAAAAATGGTTAAAAAAATGAAGATCCCACCACAAAAAAATTCAAAAAAATGGAAAGGACAAAAGAGCCAAAGCAAGGAAGAATCAAGGTAAGAATCACAAAGAAAGAGACAATCCCAACTGATAGGAAAATCACAGGGTACATGAAATTGTTCAAAAAAAACCAAAAAATCCCCCAACTCCTTGGTCATCCATGGGTCCATTAGTAACCAGAGAAAATTCCTCCTGAGAGGCTACTTTATGTACCCTTGGAAACTTCTTTTCTCTCTAGCTCTAATTTCCTTCGGGAAGAAGGTCTTCCCATTTTCTTCTTGGTGTTTCCATAATTAACCTGTGATTTACCAAGATTTAGTTTTTTGTGGTTAAACCAACATCTAAATTATGGGGAATAATGACCCCATTCATCCTTTTAGTTGGATCCCATTTTTCTAATAGTAAAATACCTGTTAGGGATCTTTTGGTGAGCAAGATTTTCTTTTAGAAGTTCTTTTAGGGCTATAAAAGGGTTTGTATTATCCTTAAGGTCCTTTTTGGAGTCTTGGATCATCTAATTACTAGGGTGAGAGGATTCAACCACTAACATTGATTGGGGTGCCCTAATGGATAACTTGTTGAGACTGCAAGGGTTTAGGGGGAGGGTGAGCCCTCTTGAAGGGATTTAGGGTTTAGGAAGTTGAGGACTTACTAAACTGGGCCTAAGGAAAAACCTTAATTATCTATTTAGAAATGGCATGCAACCCATTATTAGGTTCCTAAGTAGATATTAATAGCATGCTATCTTTTGGCTTTGGAGAATTCACAACACCAATAGATTTGCAATCACTTCCCTAAAATTATTCGTTAAGTTTAGGGTCCTTATCATCCTTGAAGAGGGTCAAAGGCATAAGGTAGTGGTCTCCTATGATATGGAGGTAGGAGAAATTCTTTCAAGGGCCTTGCAAACCATTGTTCTTGAAATTTTGCCTCTAAACTTTAGTCTTGCTTCTGAGGAGGATAGACTTGGGGAGGGGCTTGGAATAAGAAATTAGAATTTTTATTCTAGCCTCCAACAATCTTCTTCTTCTTCTTAAAGTAGCTTGATTAAACATTAGTGGAGTCCTGAGAGACCAAGCTAGACCAAGGATCATGTCCTCATGCCATAATTCAAGTGGGAGTTCCAGGAGAGAGATCCATACCAAAAATTCATGGGAACAATGCTAGTTTTTTTAAAGACCCAACTTCCATTTATAGAGAGAAATAAAAAAATCCCCAAAAATATTAACTTGTTCCTAAGAGTTTTGTCCAGATCTTCCCTGCAAGAAAAGGTGATAAGGAAGTGGTATCTGTCCAGAGGCATAATTACCATGAGCAATTGATGCATCTAATTCTTATTAGCCCATATTCTAAATATATTAATTCCTAGACAAAACCCATGGCATTTGTCCAAGATTGAGAAATTCCACTTTTCTTTCACATTTTACACCACAAAATCTAAAATTGATAATCATACTACATCATAATCTAAAGGAAACAACATCCAATATCAAATTTAAATACAATTATTGTCATTAAAAATATGGACCTATTATTTTTTACTTTTGTTATAATCATTGTCATGGCTTGTTATAAACAAATTATTTCATTCATGATTTAAAAAAAAAATGTAAATCATACTTTCCATTAATTGGATGTAATTCAAGTTTCACATTATCTATCACATTATTATGATATGATCTAAATTCAATCATAACCATTGAGGACTTATGTATAGTGATTAATGGACATAATTATAGGAAGATGAGATATTTTAGCTTATATTGGTTTGATTTTATACCTCTATGAGTTTGATCATTATTATTTAATGAACATAGATTATATTAATATGTTATCTAACTATTTTCACTGAATCTTGCATCCTAGAAGAGGATGTTCAAGTCTCTTCCAAATTTAGGCAACATGGGAATACTTATAGGTATGTGGGTGTACCTATGGTGGAAGTAGACCTCTAGATTTAAGGGCTAGCTCCTTGAATGTATCTTGAAAGGCTTATCACCTAAATTGGTGCTTGATTGTGGGGAAAAGAGTCATAAATTTGCATGAAATAGAATTATTCTAAGGGGTTGATACACCAAGATGATTTCCACATGACCATCATATTCCTATCATAATGAAACAAGGCATACAAACTAGCTTCAAAGTCCTAAAGGTTTATAGCATCAATGTTTCAATATAGAGGTGAGATGCATGAAGCAACACAAGGCAAATTGACTAGAGGGTATGTTTCACACTCCAAAAATAATTATACACTTGAAAGGAGCCTAAAACACTTGAATACACTCTATGACCTGTTAGAATAGGAACTATTGCATAAACATGAGAGGATAAGGGAAGAAAGCATAGAAAATTATCATTTTGCATCACCTTACATCACTTTGCATACTTAGACAATTTTTCATGACGTCAAAAATAGACTTGCATTAATGTTCAGAGGCAAAATATAATGTCATTCTAGCAGGGCTTTACCATACATGGTGTGTTATTTTTTTTACAATAGCCAAAATGGCTACTACTTATAGAATTCGAGAGATAAGTGAGAAGAGAGAAGTCCAAGAGTCATAAGAACATGTGTCATTCTAAGAAAAGGAGTTATAAATGTAGGAGAATGAAGTGTGAGATGGACCATGCAAGGTTTGATAGGACAAATGTCCCTCCAAGGCATGAAACTCATGAAATGTGATGTAGAACACCTTTTGCTTGCTCAAAAAATTATCTTCATCATTTGGCCCTTTTAGAATGCTCTACCATTGAATGAGGACAAATCACATGATTTTAATGAGAAGGAGGCATCCACTGTATGCTTGATGAGGTCATTTGTATAGACCAATATAAAGACATCCCTATCATTCTAGGATTGATGTTCATCATGAACCTTCCATGACTATGTTAAACATGGTGCATGTGCTTTCCTAGGACTACAGGGTTTATGAGGTGGTCTTAACTAAGATTTAATGGTGGCATATGAATTTGAAGTATTTTCTTTGGTAACCCAAATTATATTTTGATCATGTGTTTATACATTTACGTGCTTGGGTCTATAAAATATTTCAAGTGGACCTATCTGTCTATGTGGCATCTCCTTGCCATGTTGTTTATTTAATTTTAAAATATGACCATTGTCACTTCAAACATGTGTCTTCATATCATGTCCCCCGAAACTTGATCAAATTTGCTCTGTCGATCTCTTTGGGAGTCTCCTAGCTTTGACTTTTAATATTAGTCATTGATCTAAGCTTTCAATATTGTGATACTTGGCAGTGCCACATGCCTTCTATGTACCTTGATATCAGTCTCCATTCAATTAATGCTCTTACACCACACAGTACCATCACATTCAATCTTAGGATCCTTTGACCTATTAACTTTGTGTTCATTGTTAGATCTCAATATGCATGATTAAATGTGTGCCATTGATCTTTCTTGACTTATTGACCCCAACCTTCAACACTGATCATCAATCAGAATTTGTATGTAAGAATACACACCATAAATCTTGATCTAGGGAACTTTTACTTATTAAATTTAGGTGATCACTCACGTGAATTTGATCTTTGATCTAGGATTTTGATATTGTGACACTTGGTAGCCCCACATTTGATTCGTACTTAAGCCTTATGAAAGTCTATAACTCAATGCAATTATAAATTCAACCACAAAATATAGTTACACAGTCCATATTATACAGGGGCATATACGGTTTTCAAGTATATTAACTTCAATTGAAGGGTTTCATAGACTTTATGATCGGTGCTATCATCAATCAATACTATTTTCTTCATCCAATAACTTCCATCATGATTGAATCTTGTTATGTAATTCATACAAGTTACTTGATAGTCCCTTGGTGACAGAGTATACATACATAGAATTGTCAACCCTAGTTTTTCCTTGGAAATAACATACCAATATGTATGCCTTCTTATACTAAACAAGTGTATTATTACCTCCATACTTCATCTTGATATGTTCTTTACATTAATAGACAATCACTTGAACTCATTCATCTGGTGTCCCTTTTGACACTCCTTTCACAATCATAACTTCTACCCTTACTCAAAAACCTAAACATAGGTCCACTATAGATGAAAACATATCCCATTATGGGTTTTCATATATTCATAATCTCAATGAAGATATACCAAGAAAAATTTCATATGTAGGCCAATTTTGGCCAACACCAACCAAAAACTTGCTGACTAGTTTCATGTGCATGGTGGAGAGATGGAAGAGAAGAATGGTTTTGGCCCATTTTTGGAAATTATAAGCACATTAAACATGAAAATGAGTTTGAGGAAGTTGGAGATCCATCCCATAACCTTCTCCCACGTGCCACTCTCTCTCATAGGCTATGCACCTCTTAAACTCCTTATTTTACATCTATTTTCTTGGTTCAATTATAACTTTCAAGGTTTTAGTTAGAATCTAACATGTTTGATAGGGATTGACACATTATACATTGTAAGGGAGTTAGGAACACATGTGCACCTTAAAAATCATACCAATTGCATTTAATTCTCTAAAATTACCCCTAGGTGACTCAAAATAACATAAGGATTAATTAGATTATGACCAAGGCTAAAATGATGTCAAATCACATCTAATGAACTATAAAATACCCTAGGACATTGTAATAGATATCTATATAAGTTTTTGACTATAGGGGGTTGACCCATTTTGACTTGTGGTCAAAATGGTCAACATTCTTAGCAATTTCTCAAGTGTGGTATGCTTGTTATGCCATGACCAATTGCCTAATCCTATCTATTGGGCTGTGGAGTCACAAGTTTGACACACAAAACACAAGGAAAAGACATACAAAATAAGACACACCAAAGGGAAACAAACATGTGTTCAACTAGAACACTAATGTAACACAACACAACTGAAAGATAACACACACACCTATTCTACTATTTACAAACCTCATTCTTGAGGTATAACATCTAATCATACCTCAACCAGGGTAAAATATAGTCCCCCTTACATATTTTTCACTCCATGAAGGCAACCTAGCATGAGGAGCTTGCTCATCACCAATCACTTGCATATGTGTGTGGTCAAGAAGCCTACCAACTCTATGTCCTCTTAATTATGCAAGTGAAGTATTTGGGACCTTCATGAATGATATTTATTTTTATATAATAACCTTGATTGGGGCTAAAAATATTGTGATCTATATCATATCTATTAGATACTCTCCAAAAAAATGCTGATTGGAGTGTATGATAGTCCTCTCAGTCTTATCCTCTTCTAGGATAGAATGTGCTTGATGTTTGAAATCATCAAGTTCTTATTCACGATCTAATAACTTTGAAAATGATTCAAACTTAGATGGAACTCTTAACTATTCTTGAGGCACAACAAAATTTGCCTTAAATTTATTCTCCATATTCATAACTCCTCAGACACTAACATCATCAAGCTCTATCATGGTTGTAGGATCTTGGCTAATAGAATGGCATTCCTCTTTGTGCTTGATGGAATAACTAATAACATGCTTGTTAGTCTCATTATCAACCTTGACATCAGATGGAGAATCTCTTGGAGAAAAAGGAAACTTACCAATCTTGTCAAACTTTTTGTATATGGCATCGAACCTTTGCCATAGTTCCTCTTCATTCACAACATGAAACTCTTCTCCATGCTTGGTGAGATAATCAACATCACATTTTTTATATGCATTAACAAAATTAGATGTAAAATTATTGAGAGGAGAAGTAGCATTACCAAAATGATCAAAATCTTGACATATGACATAAAACCTTTGACATAAGTCATTCTCATCTACCTTATGAGTGTCATCATCAAGAGCGTCTTCATCAATGACAAGTATAAAGACATCATTCCTCCCATTACGATGTTCAATTAGATCATCATCATCATCATCATCATCATCATCATCATCATCATCATCATCATCATCATCATCATCATCATCATCATCATCATCATCATCATCATCATCATCATCATCATCATCATCATCATCATCATCACCACCACCACCATCACCATCACCATCATCATCAGCATCAGCATCATCGTCGTCATCATCATCATCGTCGTCATCATCATCATCATCATCATCATCATCATCATCATCATCATCATCATCATCATCATCATCATCATCATCATCATCATCATCATCATCATCATCATCATCATAGCATGAGAATGTTTAACACTTACCTCAACTCCTTCAAATGGTTCTTCATGCATTATATAAGTCCGAAGGACAATTTTCTCAAAGTATGCATAAGGATCATGTTTATATGCATCTACACCATACTCATCCAAGAACAAATTAGAAATTCTTTCAAGTTTAGAAGCTTCATCATCCACATTAGGCTCCTCTTTCTCATTGATCATAAAAATTAAGTGAGATATTGTTTCAATGTAGGGCTCAATATGAAACCTTGAAAGAGGATGAGTTATAATATTTAATTTGGTTCCATACCTTATCCTAAAGGCCAAGAAGGACCAGTTAGCTGAGAGATAACCACCTATCTTGGATGTAAATTCTCTTAAGAGGTAGATTCCAAAGTGAGCTGGGAGGTCAACAATAACTATGTCTTGGAGAATGGGAAATCTAGGACAATCATGCGAGAAGAAATTCAAATTTTTGATCAGCCCTATTATCTTAGTAGGTGTACCATATAGTTGGATCACTCCTTTTATATGAGGTTTATATTTAAGCCTAGCTTATCATCTACAACTTTGGGTATGACTAAAGTAGAGGATCCACTATTAACAATGTAATTATGCATTAATTTGTCACCCACTATGAGAGTGAGGTAGAATGGTGGAGGTTTCTTAAATTTAATAGATGATTCAACAATGGTATTATGAACAATTTAAAATAAAACATGACTATGACTTTGACTTGAAGGAGAAGGAGTAGTCTAAATAGTAGACAACTACTTTTGAAAAATTTCATTTTGGCCAAACATATGGAGGACATCCCATAAAGAGATTGATGCTTTAGAAATTTTCAAAGAATACAATATGTTTAGGGCATTAATACTTACCTTATCTTGAGTCCTTGGAGGCAAAGGATGGCTTGGAACTTGAGGAATAGAAACACCTTGAGCAGACTCTCCAATGTTTTGAATTGAAGGAGGTGTAGGAGCTTTTGGATCTACCATGCTTAATGTTATGCCTTGCTACCTTGGAGGAGGATTGGATGAGATTGTAGGAATGATATTGTCACCTCCTATATCCTTCCTCTTGGACCTTGTATTATTTATAATAGAGGCTCCTTGATTGATTACAAAAGTGTCTTCCACCAAGAAGTTGGTGAAACTTTCTCCATGAGGCTGCCAATCCTCATTTGCTTGCGTCATAACCTCATCTTCAGTTGATAGGATAAGAGTGAATCCTCCTTGAGAAACAAGATCTTGATCTCCACCTTCATTATCATATATAAATTGGCCTTATTTACAATCTTCTCCTTACACAAGTTAGTATGAACCGGTACCATCTCCCTTGCATTGGTGGTAAAATTAGGGTTGTAAACATTGGCAAACCTGTTGGAGTTAAGCTACTATTAACCTCTTTCTCTTCAATATTGTTGGTTAAATTATTGTTGATAAGGATATGAATTTTGATAGGCACCTTGCTACATATTTCCTTGCCTATTTTGAGCTTATAGAGTTTGGCATCTTGACTCAAATAACTTAGACCTTGACTACCAATCAACATTATCTTCTACCTTCTTAGGAGAATCTCTAAGCTTGGTGTTAGCATTGGGAACTTGGGCCACATTTGGAGTATTAGCATAAGTATGAGACAATTGAGGCATATAAACCTTACGAAGCAACCTTATAGCTTGAATGAGACCATTTTAAGCTTTGATGGTAAGTTCATATGATTCGAGAAGAGTGGAACCACCCATGGATTGAAGCATGATAGTAATTTAAGTACCAATGGCTCTCAAGTAGTTAGGGAACACAAAACTAGCAAGTGGTCTCATGGGAGGAGGGAATATATACCAAGTCTTTTGAAACCTCTCATTGAAGTCATGCATTATTTCCTTAGATCCTCTTTTGATCACATTAAGCTGATGTATGAGAGAAGCATGGTCAATTTCATTTTCAAACCTTGAGGTTAAAAACACTCTGAAGTCATCCCATGATGTGATGCATCCACCTTATAAAATCCTATATCGATCAAGATCTTTCCTTCTAAGGGACATGGCAAGGAATCTAATGGCAATGTTCTCTTGAGTGACATTGTGAAAGCTACAAAAGTTAGAGATATCCTTAATATGTTCACTAGGTGTAACATGACTCTCACCATTGAATGTAGGCACAACTTTTGTGGAATTAAGGGGAATGGCATCATATGCTTAAAGATGAATTAGATTTTTAGTATTAAAGGTGGGGAAAGCATGATGAATCTCCATGTTTTTTTAAGATATTCAATTTCTTCCACCTCTTCACTTCCTTGGCTAGAAAAATCTTCTTGGTCTTCAAAGGTCAGATTAGGATGAGGGTATTAAACTTCAACCAGAAGTTCAGGCTAAATAGGTCAGTTAATGGGGTTGAATACTCTATTAGATGATGACCTAATAATAACCATGAAGCATGAGAGTAGGTATATGCCAAAAAAATGGCCTTGAACTAGATTTTACCTTAATGGAGTCGCTAAATGCTAAGTAACACGCCAATTTGAAGTTGATGTTGTCAAGACCAACATTTACCTTGATAAGTTGTCTTGAAGACAATGAGTCCCATTGGGTATGATAAAACTATTATCACCAAATATTTCACCCTAAAAGAGGGTGTTCAAGCCTCTTCTAGATTTGGGAAACATGGGAATACTTCTAGGTATGTGGGTGTACCTATGGTGGAAGTAAATCTATAGATTTAAGGGCTAGCTCCTTGAATATATCTTGAAATGCTTATCATCTAAACTAGTGCTTACTTGTGGGGAAAAGAGTTATAAATTTGTAATAAATGGAACTATTCTAAGAGGGTAATACACCAAGATGATTTACACATGACCATCATATTCCTATCATAATGAAACAAAGCATACAAACTAGATTCAAAGTCCTAAAGGATTCTAGCATCAATATTTCAATATAGAGATGAGATGCATGAAGAAACACAAGGTAAATGGAACAGAGGGTATATTTCACACCCCAAAAATAATTATACACTTGACAGGAGCCTAAAACACTTGAATACACTCTATATGACTTGTTAGAATAGGAACTATTGTATAAACATGAGAGGATAAGGGAAGAAAGCATAGAAAATTATCATTTTACATCACCTTTCATCACTTTGCACAATTAGACCATTGTTCATGACATCAAAACCAGACTTGCATTGATTTTCAAAGGAAAAATATAATGTCATTCTAGCAAGGCTTCATCATACATTGTGTGGTATTTTTTTTACAATAGCAAAATGGCTGCTACTTATAGAATTTGAGAGAGAAGTGAGAAGAGAGAAGTAAAAGAGTCATAAAAACATGTGTCGTGCTAAGAAAAGGAGTTATACATGTAGGATAATGAAGTGTGAGACATACCATGTAAGGTCTAATAGGACAAATGTCTCTCCAAGGCATAAAATACATGAAATGTGTTGTAGAACTCCTTTTGCTTGCTCAAAAAACTATCTTCATCATTTGGCCCTTTTGGAATGCCCCACCACTGAATGGGGATAGATCTCATGATTTCACTAAGAGGGAGGCATCCATTGTATGCATGATGAGGTCCTTTGTATATACTAGTATAAAGAGATCCCTGCCATTATAGGATTGATGTTCATCATGAACCCTCCATGAATGTGTTGAACCTGTTGCATGTGCTTTCCTAGGACTGTAGGGTTTATGAGGTGGTATTAACTAATATTTAATGGTAGCATAAAAAATTTAAGTATTTACTTTGGTAACCCAAATCATATTTTGATCTCATGTTTATACATTTGCATGCTTGGGTCCACAAAATCTTTTGATCTGACCTATTTGTCTATGTGGCATCTCCTTGCCATGCTACTTATTTAATTTTAAAATATGACCATTGTCACTTCAGACACATGTCTTCATCTCATGTCCCCTGAAAATTGATCAAATTTACTCCATCGATCTCCTTGGGAGTTTCCTAGACTTAACTTTCAATGTTGGTTGTCGATCTTTGATATGGGCTTCCAAGATTATGACACTTGGTAGCCCCACATGCCTCATGTTAACCCTACTGTGAGTCTCCATTCAATTAACACTCTTATACCATATGACACCATCAAATTCAATCTCAGGATCCTTTGACATATTGACTTCATTCTTGTCATTGGATATCCATCTGCGTGATTAAATGTGTGTCATTGACCTTTTTTGACTTATTGACCCTAGTCTTCAATGTGGATCATCAATTAAAATTTGTACGTAAGAATACATACCATCAATATTAATCTAGGGGAATTTGAATTATTTAATTCAAGAAATCACCTTCATGCCATTGATATTTGATTGGGATTCTGATATTGTGACACTTGGTAGCCCTGTGTTCAATCCATACCTAAGCCTTATGGAAGTCTATAACTCGATTCAATTGTGAACTCAACCACAAAATACAGTTACACAGTCCATATTATACAGGGGTATATAGGGGTTTAAAGTATATTAACTTCAATTGAAGGTTTTTATATACTTTGTGATCGGTGCTATCATCAATCAATACCATCCTCTTGATCCAATAACTTCCATCATGGTTGAAACTTGTTATGTAATTCATACAAGTTACCTGACAATCCCTTGGTGATAGAGTATACATACACAGAATTGTCAACCTTAGTTTCTAATTGGAAACAACCTAATAATATGTATGACTTATTATACTAAACAAGTGTATTCTTACCTCCATACTTCATCTTGATATGTTCTTTACATTAATAGATAGTCATTTAAACTCATTCATCTGGTATCCCTTTTGACACTCCTTTCACAATCACAACTTCTACACTTACTCAAAAACCTGAACATAGGTCCATTATAGATGAAAACTAGTCCCCTTATTGGTTTTCATATAGTCATAATCTCAATGAAGATCTATCAGGAAAAAGTTTCATATGTAGGCCAATTTTGGCCAATACCAACCAAAAACTTGCTGACTAGTTTCATGTGCAAGTTGGAGTGATGGAAGAGCAGAATGGTTTTGGCCCATTTTTGGAAATTCCAAATCATTTCAAGCATGGAAATGAGTTTAATTAAGTTAAATATCCATCCCATAACCTTCTCCCACATGCCACTCTCTCTCATAGGCCATACACCTCTTAAAACTCCTTATTTTGTAGCTATTTTCTTGGTTTTCAATTATAACCTGTAAGTTTTTAGTTAGATTCTGACATGTCTGATAGGGAATGACACATTGGACATTGTAAGGGAGGTAGGAACACATGTGCACCTTAAAAACCTTACCACTTGCATTTAATACTCTAAAATGACCCCTAGGTGACTCAAAATAACATAAGGACTAATTAGACTATGACCAAGGCTAAAATGACATCACATAACATCTAATGAACTATAAAGCACCCTAGGACATTGTATTAGATCCCTATATAAGTTTTTGACTATAGGGGCTCGATCCATTTTGACTTGTGGTCAAAATGGTCAACACTAACCCAGTATGAAATAACTATGGATATTTTTAATTGGCTATATATGATCCATTTAGGACTATCTTAGCAATTACACTATTATATCCATAAGTGTGGTTGTTACTTTAATGAAATAAATGAATGCTTACATTGGGTATACTACTATGATGCTGGGATAAACTTGGGCCCTGGGGATTGCTTATTGGTACTCATATGAGCTGAAGGGAGTGGATCAAATTATGGATCTCAACACCAAATTTGATTTTGCATTCATATATAAAGTCATTATGCACATTATAATGAGCCTTTAAAGGAGAGGCTTGTATCCCTATGTGATTATTTTTGGTTTCCATTAGTTTATATATCTTATTGAACAAACTTAAGGAGGAAATTAGGGCTTGGGATGCTAATATTTGGCTCCATTCATACCATTATTATGATACATGCATAGTGATACACAATTATGTGGGTTGAAAAAGGAATATGGGCCTATAGGAGGCTATACATTGTTTCCCTTTCTACATTTATTATACATATTTTGGACTTATCATTAGATACTGTGATCATGAAATACTAATAAGATGAATTTATCTTTGATCATGTAACGATGATAATGGTAATGGGTTATTAAGACTTTATTTATATGCATCTATTTTATTTATTTATTTTTATATTCCATTTACATGTTAACATGTAACATGATTATGTAGGTGATTATAGTTATAATGGAAAAATGATAAGGGAATTTTATTGTGTAAATTTTAATATTACTTAAAAATTCTAATTATTAATGATTCATTAGTAAATACATGAATAGATATTTAAGTTATAATATATCAGTCATTGGTTATGTATACAATTATATGACCAATTACAAGTAAAAATATGCATATATCAGTCATTGGATCTATTACTTTTGGCACATGCCTTGTTATTGTGTTTGTAATTGGTCTCAGAATGGTGTAACATGATGACTGGAACCTCTTAATGATCTAATCTATTTACTAAATATGGTTGAATTTTATTTCCACTTTGCTGAAATTTATTGCTTAGCATGTGATTCTTGAGTTTATTTCAAAATTTGAGATTATTTTGAGATGTTAATCCTCTATCCCAAAATTATTTGCTTTAGCATATGGGTTTCCTTGGAACATAATATGTTGAGTAGAAGTTTTTGAAATAACTTCTCTTGTGAGATCATATGCTTATGAGCTTGATTAAGAAGTGAATCTTAATAAATAAGTGTGATTATTATGATAAGTTATTTCTCAAAAGTTACCTTTCATGCTAAAATCAAGAAATAACCTCTCCTTCATATCTATTGAATGTTTCATAAAAATAAATACTTGATTTGGTTAGAGAAATATAACCACATTCTATGTGAAAATAAATTAAAATGAGTAATCCATAAGAAATTTTGTTGAAATTACTGTTGACGCAGTGGATTGCACCCTTGACAGGAGGCCGAGCTCCTGCCTTCCACACGCAACAATGAAAACTCCCCTCTTGCTTGTGGGCCTGGCAAAACTGGGGGGAGAGTCTATAGATAAGGGCTAGCTCCCTTTGATGCATCTGAGTTATTCCAGTAAGTGCTAATACATACATACATATACATATACATACATACATATGTGTGTGTGTGTGTGTGTGTGTGTGTGTGTGTGTGTGTGTGTGTGTGTGTGTGTGTGTGTGTGTGTGTGTGTGTGTGTGTATGTATATGTATGTATGTATTAGCACTTACTGGAATAACTCAGATGCATCAAAGGGAGCTAGCCCTTATGGGGGGGGTTGAAAAGGGAGAAAGATTACAGGAAAACAGAACCTAATCTAAGAGGGTGATGCACCAAATAATTTTGACCTACTCACACTCACACTCTGAACCATAAGAACACATACATACACTTTAACTAGTAAAAGGACCAGACTGCAGGAAGCTTGATAGGGAGGCTTTAATGGAACACATAGAAAAAGGGACTTACCATAGGCGCTGTAGGAAAAACACACTATCTAGTAACCTCCTTCTACCTCTACGCTCCAGGTACAACTCTTCTTGTCACTTGTAGGAATGGCGCCTTGTAGATACCAGGTGCATTGGTGTCAACCCTGTGAAAGCATTAGGAAGCAATGACTAAACACAAGACTAACACTCAGACACACTCAGAGAGATATCTAACCAAAATAGAGGTAAAATGCATTTTTATTGATTCCAAGTGAAAATTGCCAGGGCTTCACCTTACAATGTGAAAGATAGATTTTTTAGAAATGAGAAGTTACAATATATATATGGAGAAGAGAGAACAAAAATGCCTCTTTTGGAAAAGACTTTTGGTGCCCTTTGACAAGTGACCCATATGCATTTCGAGGGCGTTGGGAAGAAGAAGCCGCTAAAATATAAATGCTGTGTCAGCTTCGATTCTGACTTCAAGCATTTAAAAAACATAGGCTACGCCATTTCTCCACAAACAAGACTGCTCCTTGAAGGCACCCACATGGTGTGTTTGTGTAAAATGGAGAAAAACAGGTTGCACCATTCACTGTTTGCGTCCCTTGATGACCACTTGGCAAGCACTATTCCAACCGCTAGAATAACTCTTTCAGTCAACGCCTTCCTTCACCACTTGGACTGTTTTGTCTATTTTTTCACTTGGCTCTTTTGTCTTTTCCTTGCCTTGTCTCTTCTAGCTCCTTTGGCCCTCGGGGGCTATCTTTTCAGCCTTGCTGGCTCCTTGGGCTCTTTTCTGGTTTTGTCTTTTGCTGGCTTCTGTCTCTTTGTCTCTTTGCTCTCTGGGCTCTTATCTGGTTGGCACTCAAGAATTTAAAGATCAATGGCTAGTCTATTTCCTTGAAATTGACAGCTTCGAAGATGTCACTGTCCTTGGCAATTCCTTCGGTCCTTTTCTCTTGATCATTCCCGAAGGGCAAGTGTCCCTTTGGCTTTGAAGAAATGTCCCTTCATTTTGGCCAGGAGTCCCTCACAAGGGTAGCTACCCTTTGGGGGTCCTTTGTCTTGAAATCCTTCAGACAAAATTTTTAAAGGATTTCTTCCTTTGCTTTTTGCTTATTTCCTTGGGTCTTTTCACACGGCCACTTTCCCTGCGAATTTTGTCTCGGCCACTTTTCCTACAGATAAAAATCTGCAAGAATTGTTTCTTCCACTTTGCTTTACCCTTTGAAATTTCTTCAGGGTTTCCTCCCGTGGCCTTTTCCCAAATTTCTTTAGACTTTTTTTCTGAAGGAAATCCTTCAGACAAAAGTCTGAAAGAAATCACTCTTGCCTCTGTCTTTGCCTTAAGTCCTTTTTCACGAGATTTTTTTTCATTCGTAGCCTTTCTGAATTTCTTCAGACCTTTTATCTGAAGGAAATCCTTCAGACAAAAGTTCAAAGGAATTATGTCCTTGTCTTTTCTTTCGACTGCCTTCGAAAAGTGCCCTTCGAGAAATCTGCTTCGGTACTGTCACCGACCAAGTGCCCTCCGCAAGGGCACTTGTCATTCAGGAGACTCTATTGAACCTTCCCATTGAACTGTTCCTTTGAACCAAGTTGTTAAACTGACTATTGAACTTTGCCGATGAGCTTTGCCGTTGAACCAAAGCGATGAACAAAGCACTTGAACCAAAATGACTGAACTAGACTATTGAACCAAGTACTTGTCCATTTTGTGCCTAAGTGTTGGGTACCCATTTATTGCCTACAGAGTCCATAGAAATGCCTAAAGAGTCTATATAAATTCTCTATAGAGTCTGTAGAAATGGGCATGCAGAGTTCGTAGAAATGGGCCTGTAGAGTCCGTAGAAATGGGCCTATAGAGTCCATAGAAATGGGCCTGCAGAGTCCATAGAAAACATGCCTATAGAGTCCATAGAAATGGGCCTACAGAGTCTGTAGAAAACTCTAGACTTGTGCAAAATCAAAAAAAGAGCTGGCTCAAGATGACAGGGAAAGAAGGGGACTGATTTTGGCCTGTTGGACCAAAAATGGTCAACAAATACCTTATAGAAGATTAATTTTGGCACAAATTAGAAAAATTATCTCTAAAATACAATTTAAAATGACAAATATATCTAAAAATCCATACCTACATTATTCCAATGTTTGTAAAAATAAAGATAACTATTATAAAAGAAAATTTTGTTGTTGTTCAACTACAATATGAAGCATTTTTTGGGAAGAAGAATTTATCCCTAATATTAGGCATGTTATTCTCTTTGTTATCAATTGATTTAATATTTATTTTAAGTTGTATAAAATCTTTTTTTTAAAATGTTTATTAAAAAATCAATATACAACACTATTTTGTGATTAATAATTGAGTTTAACCTATATTTTTGGCGATAAAAGTTTGTGTATGTTTTCCCTAAGTTTATATTATGATTGATGTATAAGAACTCTCTAATATATTTATTTCTATTAAACTTTATCTAAAAAAGACTGGTTTCCTTTTATTTTAATATGTGTTTCTATTTTTGTTTGTTTGTTTAATAATATTTAAAATGGGAATCAATTACATAAATTTTAGCATAACATAGGTTAAATTTAGAGAAAACATTTAAAAAAAGGTATTCACCTCTCTCTTGTAAACATGATAGTCCTAACAAGGTATGATATTTAAAGTTTTTTTTTGGTTAAAATTAATAACTTTTTATTTAGATTAATTTATGCTATGTATGCTTCCATTATTTACATCCATGAAGACTATTTACATCCATGTCTTCATGGGTACTCCCAACCATAACATCTAATAAAATTATAGGGTGAATACATTTTTTATAAATCTTTTATATCTGACACAATTTTAAGGGCACAAGAAACAATTGCATTATAATTTTGCTTTAAATATTGCAATCTAACTAATATGAGCTTCTTCAATAAAATCATTTTGGGCATATTTTATATCCATGTATTCAATATGGTAGACATTTAATTCTCAGTTATTTATAAGGTTTATAAGCCTCACTAAAATATTATTTATGTGGCATTCATATTATTTCATGGGTTACATTTTCCTAAAATATTTTTATAATTAGTTTTTATAATTTTTTTATTATGGGTAAATGTTTTTGAGCTATAATTATGAATTAGAAGTAAGAGTTTTGATAGGGTCTACAACCTAATACAATAAAGAGAAGAGATATTACAATTGAAGCCATATGAAGAATGCCTCTCCTAATAACCAACATGGGACAAAAAGGAAAATAATATAGCTAACCAAAACAACTAAAAGTGATTTGATAGTGACCAACAAAAAAAAACACAATAAATAGGGCATGCAAGCCTACACATCAAAAAAACAACTAGTCGACAACTAAGAAATAGTAAAAACACAATAAAAAATGAGACCTCAATAAGAAACAAGTTTTCCTAAAGACAACATGACAACAAAACCCAACAAGGACCAGACAACAATTATTCTAGACTTCTTATAGAACTTGTTGACATCTTAAAAAGATCTAACTCTATATAGGCTATGTTAGTTCTTCCATTCTTCTTCTTACACACCATGGCCCAATCCTTCTTGTCATCCAATTTAATATCTATTGAGAAAGGAATGGTAATCTAGATTTAAATAGCCTCCTTGTAGTTATGTTTCAAAAAATCTTTAGAGGGTGAATGTGTATATTTGGAAGGGGAGTTTGGGGTAACAACTTCTTGAATTTTTGTAATTGCAATATTTTCTAGTTTTGAGTCTTCTTCATCAGAGTCTTCATTTTCCACAAGCAAATGATTGGAATTTGAATATTTCTATCAAGTGGCATCCTTATTACCTTTTGATCTACTACAATCTTTGGTTAAATTGCCCATCTCATTTCAATTATGATAGAATAAAGGTAGGCCCTCATAATCAAAGTGCTAAATCTAAGAATGGTCAACAACTTATAGCTCAATTTTATCAAGTAGTTTTTTGAAGGAGTCAATATTTACTAAAATTCTAATATAACTAATATGAGTAAAGTATTTTATTATGTTTAACGTCAATAAAAGATTTCACAATTAATTTTCATTCAATTAAAAAGTTTATGATTTTTTTAATTATGTAATGTATAATTATTATAAATTAATTATTAAATTTGAAAAGTGACATTGACTTAATTAGAGAATTATTAAATAAGCATGACATTGGCTTTGTAATTACCATTGGAATCTATATCAAAATCATAACTTTATCAATAATTTTTTTTATTAAAAGTGGAAACTTCTCAAATCCATTTTAATAATGTTAAGAATAAAATATATTTCTTGTGGGAATTTTAAAAATTTACTCTAAGGGAGTATCTAGATGGATTAAAATATTTAACATTCCTTAATAAAAATACCTTACTAAAAATACAAAGACTTGACATCTTTACCTAAACATTAGGTGGGGAGTACCTAGGGTCACGCTTATATGATCCACATGAGATATAATGAGATTACTTAAATCAAATTAGCATATTGATTTAAACTTATTTTTTTTTTTTAATGCTTTATTGTTAATATCTTATGCATGAAAGATGATTTATTGTGGGTAATGATAAAAATAATTATTGTAGTTCTTTTGATGATTTTAAGTATAAGGTTTTTATTGATTTAGGTTTTTGAAGTTTCATAAATATTAATTATTATCAAATTACCATTCATTGTTTTAAATTGAGTAAAAATTTTGTTTGTATTTAGAATGTTTGGATTGATAGGCGAACATTTTTTTGATAGAATAAATTGAATTATGAAATATTCAAAGGATATTGTTTTTACATATATATTTTAGAATTTGAAATGATCATAAATTGATTACAATCTTTTTAATAATATAATCTTAGTGTTTATATGTTCATTATAATTGTAAAAAGTGTGAAAATTTAAATTTAAAAGTGTCAAACCTTTTAATATACATATCTTTGGTAATCTACCACCTTCAATTAATTAATAAAGTAAAACAAAATGAAATGCATCCTTTTTTCTCTTAACTAAAAATGAATATCATCTTTACCCTATGATTTTATTCTTTTTTGAACATATATTTTTTTTATAAAAATATATTTTAATAAGAGTTTGTATTCTTTATGTTATTTTCATGAGATGATTATTCTCTACATGTTTCATTTTTCATCTTTATTAACTATAGCTTATGATATGAACATGTTTTAAATAAAGAGTAACATTATACCTTCTTTTTGTTATATGTTTGAAGTATGCCATAAATATAAGAGGAATTTTGTAAAGAGTTGGAATCACCAAATGTTAATACAATTTTATATATTGTATTTTTTTGCTTGATATGAATTAAGAAAAAATACACATACAGAATCTCATAATAAGAGGAAAAAAAAGCTATGTTTTGAATTGTCAATATCAATTTATGGACCGCTTTATGTGTTTAAGGATTACAATTATTATTTCTTTTTAAATTGTATTACTTCGAAACATAAGGATGTCATGTTCTTGGAAGGATTGCTTCCTCGTAAAATTAAGACTGGTACTCTTACAAAGAGGAATTATAACGTAAAATATAATCTATATAATCACATCATTTCAGAAAAACTTTGTTGAATAGATTAGTAATGAAGTGGGATTTTTAACATAGATTGAAAATCAATGATGTAGCATTTCATTGTATCATACACACTATAATATAATCTTGTGAAGTCAATATGTTACTTTGAAATTGGTTAACATATTAAATGGATTGATTGGAACATTAATGCATTGAAAACCATTCTTCCAACAATTAAATTATAACTTGTATTATAATAATATGAATATTTATCTAAAAATTAGATTTTACTTAACCACAAATAATGTTATACTTAAATTTCAATCATTAAAAATGTGTTAAATTTTTTATTGATCTAATAACTTGTGGGTCTTAAACTTTGCATATAGATGGCTACTAAATCCCTTCCCTAGTCATTTAAATTAATGGAATTGGCAATCTTTGGATATATATATGATTTTCCTTGGTTTAAAATGGTATACTAATATAATAACATCTTGGCCACTAGTCTTTTATGATTGGTGGGTCCTAAACTTTGCATATAGATGGCTACTAAATCCCTTCCCTAGTCATTTAAATTAATGGAATTGGCAATCTTTGGATATATATATGATTTTCCTTGGTTTAAAATGGTATACTAATATAATAATATCTTGGCCACTAGTCTTTTATGATTGGTAGTACTCTCATAATAAGGCTTAATTAAATATCAATAAACCTTAATACTAACCAGTTCAAAATTTAAAAAAAAACTTGAGGATATATGGCCATTTACTAGTTTTGTGATATGATATGAGCTTTGGTTATTCCACCTCGAATGCAACAAGCCTATTGTTATAAGTAAATAAATAATTTATTATGTTTGTATTTATATCAAAAAAATAATTTTAAGCACCTTTTTTAATTAGATCATGAAACTTTTATCCCAATCTAAATTATAGATGTAATATTAAATTCATTTTATCAATGGTTCGGAAGTAATTATGTTTCTTCTTTATTAAAGAAAGGAGTTTTTGATAAAGGGTATATACTATGAAAGTGATATCGTTTTTAATAGAATATGATGTTGGATTCTATTATTAAAATGAGTATGGAAGTCCCTAATCTTAAGTCAAATGTGATTTAATCTTCTATTCTTATCGGCAAACACATCTTAAGTTTTATATGTATAACATTATGGTGGTTAATATCTTATCTTTAAGACATATTTTGGTGTAGAATTGAGGTATGGTTGAGTTATTTTCTTTTTTGATTTGAACAAATTAATCTGCCTTGATTTAAAAATGAATTATGAATGTAATTATGGGCTCATCTCAATTAAATTAGTGCAATCTTTAGTAATCAACTTTTTATCTAAAAGAGATGTATATTTTTATACTTCATTTAAATTATAAAAGATTCAATATTAAAAAAAATAGGGTTTCTTTTTGAGGTGGATTACATTTTTACCAAAAAAAAAACTAAGGTTTTTAAGTATAACTCTGTTTATAATAACTCAATTCTTAACCCATTTTGCAATGATTATATATTTAATTTTGGTTTATATATGTAGAGGTATAAAAAAATAGGATTTTATTATTCTAATAAATAATCAAAATGAATGTATGTTGTGTGAAAATAAATAAAACAATTATTGATGCACAATCAAAAAATAATAAATGTTCTTTTACACAACACATTTATTACCAATAGAAAAATAAAGTGAATGACATTAATTTTATTTATTGATTTGTCAATTTTTTGTATTTTTCACTTGGTTATCATTAGGCCAAAAGAAAACTATCTAAACCCATTTTCAATCTCCATTGTCACCCTTACAAACCAATCTTTTCTACCACAATGTCAAATAACATTATACATAAATATTTTCCATTTCAATTTTTATTATTAAAAATGACTTAATAATAAATACATGCCCAAACTATGATCTATACATGTCAAACTATATTTCAAAATCACAATGTTATGAAAACACATAATAAAATCCCTTTTCAATATCCACTATCATCTTAAAAATAAAAAATATTGCTTTACCAATTACCACAAAACCAAATATTAAGAATAAAAATATTCTATAAATTTCCTATCTTTGAAATCCAAAATTAACCTCTCTCTCATCATAATACTAAACCTAGTTCTAGAGGTGACACGCGTACATATAGATTGTATTTTTTTAAATATGTTATTAATGAGCCTTAAATTTAGTACTTAGATGTTTCATAGTAAATATGGTTATATTTCCATATTTTTGATGTGTGATATTTTTTTAGGATTATATTGTAAGGTTTGAGAGTGGAAATGGGATGCCCAAACTTTGATTTATGCATGTTGAATTATAAAAACTACAAGATATTTGAAATTTATTGGAACATTAAAAAAATTAAATCATCACAAAAAAATATTAAATATAACTATATATAGATATTTTCTACCACAAATTTAATTTAAAAAATATATACTAATGGTTACATATTTGGTGCTAGCAAATTTTTGTCATAATATTATGTCCCACTTTTTGGCATAAAGAGGTCACATGCACTTTCATCTTTTCCTTAAATATCTTGAGTTTGGATCATTGAAATTAATCAAATATGTAGTTCATATATATTTTTCTAATTTTAAAAAAACTCATTAAATATTTTTTAAGATTTATTTTTTAATATTTTTTTAAATCTAAAACCCATTTTTAACTTTCATTATCATCTTAAAGAAATGAAAATACTATAATAACAACTAACAAATTGAATCATACTCATAATTTGTTTTGAGATTTATGACTCTCACCCTTAAAAACTAATGATTTGTGATAAGAGTATAAAGACAACCATCTTAAAATAATTTCCACTACAAATCATATATAAAAATATCAATGCCGATAATAAAACATAGACATACAAAATATTCTCAATGTATTCACACAAAAGAAAAAAATTCAAACTTAACCTATTTCATAATTATTACATGCCCAATCCATAGTCTATGTAAATACATATATCACATTAAGTAATAAATAAAAATATTTCGATATGTAAAAACCAAAAAAAAATATCTTTTTCACATCTTACTATTAAAAAAAAAACAATAAATATCTTTAATTAAATTTAATAACTTACAATTGAATATTTGTATATTTCTCCTAAGAAGCCAACACACCCCATCGGTGATACTCATGGATTGTGATGCAACCACACCAAAGGGCACTACTCATCTATGACTACGCATATATAATCTATTTGGTCACATCATGATCTTATACATACATACTATCATTTTAAAAAAAAAAAAATCCTCCTAGCATATTTTCCACTATTTACCACATTTTACAAGGAAATAATTCATCATTTGTTAGAGGCTCTCTCACTCAATGAATATTGATGACATAATTGATAAGCTTTCCATGTAAATAACGTAGGTTTAATTTTATGTTATTATGCTTCATTAAAATATTTTTAATATATTTTAAATTTAAATTTTTTATTTTAAATTTAATTAAGAAACACTTTTTAATAAATAAATATATAAATTATATAATGTATTAAAATATTTAATAATTCATTTTATTTTATTTCATATTTCATTTATTATTAATTTTTTATTTTTATCATAAAATTTAGAATTTGAAATAAATGTTTTCAATATTTGAATATTGAGATAAATATTTTTTGTTGATTGTGTTTTGTAGATTTTCATTAAATGTTAGATATAATTTTATAAATTAATTTTTATATTTGATTTCCTTTATCTTTCAACTAATAAAATCAATATGAAAAAAAAAAATTAATAATACACTTTAGAAGGAATTAATCCGTTATTTGTTTCAAATTTTTTTATCCAATGAATGTTAATGACATGAATGACAATCTTAAAACTAAAATAAGGTAGCTTTTACATAATTTTATTTTATTTCATTAATATATTTAATATTGAGATGCTTATTAAACATGTTTTTAATTTATATTATTTTTTTAAGTTTAAAAAAAAATATTTTATTACATAAAATGCTTACATAAGTTATATGATTTCTCATATTTTCTTTGTTATCATTTTCGTGTCTTTATCATTTAATATAGAATGTAACAATATTTCTCAATATTTAAATATTATCAAAATATGTCACATGTTATTTATTGATTGAGTTGTGTAAAATATGATTAGAAACTCATAGTCCTTTTTGTCTTTCAAAAAATTACAATCATGTAATTTCAAAACTTTAACATTATCAAGGCATGTTACCTACATTTTATTAATTATATTTTGATAAAAAAAAGTGAATAAAATCTTGAACGACTTTCTAAAAACCTTAAATGACCTTGTTTTGAAAAATGACTTTACCTTTAGGATAAAATCTAAATTTTAAATGTTTTATTTTCTAATGCACTTTTAACATCATTTTATCATTTGATACCTCTTAATTTTTGACATTAAATCAAAAAAGATTGATTTTTTGTATATCCATATAAATACAAAAATTAATCTAAAATTTTTAGATGTTTCCTCATTCAATTATATACATACAAAGATAACATAACAATTATAAATATTAAGAATTAAAAATGTAAAATTTTTACAATATTACAAAAATGTTTTTTTTTTAAAAAAAAATAAAAAAAATCTAAAGTTTTAATAGTTGAAACATTTATGTTCCTATTGCGTGATCCATCAATAAAATCTTTTTTATATATTTTTTAATTTATTTAAAACACTTGTAAATAATTAAAGAAAAAAAAACATTAATTTATTTTATTTCTTTATGCATGGAGAGATACTTAAATATGCTTTAGGCTTTCATTATTTAAAGTATTTATACATAAAAATAGAAGGGAGGCTTTTATTATTTTAAGTCTTTTATACATAAAAATAGAAAGGAATCAGATCTTAGCCCCGTGTTCATAACATGACACTCGGTCTTGAAAACGCAAATCCACAAAGCAAGCAGACATTTCCTATTTATAGAATCGGACAGTTAAAAACATGTCACATTTCCATATTTATATTGGGCCTAATCTGCATTCCAAAATAGAAATAGTTTTAGTTTTGTTAGGCACTATTTACGGACTAGAAGAAAGACAGTTTAATTTTTGGGCAGGCCAGAATGGTTAAGGCGTTAAGAATGCAATATTTAGACAGAGAGTAAGCTAAATAAACTCAAAGCATGGAGAATATCTCTCTGGATGAATCTATAAAAAGAAGTTGCTCTAGATTGCATGATACACGTTGCACTCATTCCTATTTCAACAAACCTAAATTTGCCACCACTTGTCATCAACAAATCCTATTTTAAGGCAATGAGCGTGCCAAGAAAAGGAAATCGTGTTAAGTGGAATGCCTGAAACGGAAATCACAGAATCCGAATCATGGGGGCTACTCTTTTCTGTCTGCTTGTTCGTTTCCGATTTGAGCGTTACTCCAACCCAATAATACACACAAATGCCCTTAACCTTCTTCAAACAAGAAACATAAACCCTTAAAATAGCATCCAAAATCTTGCCATGATACCTGTTATGCCTATACCTAGCAAGGGCCAAGCCCTCTATTCCGTTTGGAAATGTTCTGACAAACAAAATTGGTTTTGTATTACTTTGTTTCTTGGCATCATACAGTCATGTCTTAGACAAATTTCTAAGACTACCCACTTACCAAAACAATAATTATGCCTTTGCTAATCTATTTTGTGCCTAAATATATATTTTGGCGTTTATATTCCACCACCCCTAAAGTTAAACTATGTACGGCCTTTCTATATTGGGTAGCAATTTTTTTTAATAATAAAGAATGCTTTTACTCCAATTTCTGAGCTTTAGATTTCCATATTAGGGCGGTTTACTAATTTAGAAGATTTTGTATTCTTATTTTTTCCGTTTTGTAAGGTCATGCCCAGCCACTTGATTTTCTTTATTTATAGCCTCTGCATAGCCGCTATAAGATCTTATTTTATTAGCAGAAGAGAGGAGAATATATTTCAAATCAAAGTAGTTATGGGTCGAGGGAAAATAGAGATCAAGAGGATAGAGAATGCAACAAGCAGGCAAGTCACATTTTCAAAGAGAAGAGGAGGACTGCTGAAAAAGGCTCAAGAATTGGCTATTCTTTGCGATGCAGATATTGCACTCATAATCTTTTCAAGCACGGGAAAATTATTCGAATTCGCCAGTTCCAAGTATGTTTATTTGCTACCTTAAATTTCTGCAAAATATGGCTGTTCTAAAAAATATATTGTAAATCAGAAATTTTACACTTATGCCATAATTTTATAAAAATAAGTTTTTTTTGGATAAAAATTGTGTGAAAGAAATATTTTTAATCAACGTTTCCTGATCAATCATCAGGAAGAATATGTAGTACAGATCAAAAAACTTCTTCACAGTTTTTATCCCGAAAACCTCTTTTTATATAATTAGATATTATGTTTGTTTGATTTTTTTTTGTCTGTTTTTTTTTTTTTTTTTTGCGAAGTTTCGAATCGTTCAAAATTATAAGGTAGAACCATTCAAGTTCGTTTTTAACGACTTGCATAAACTTTTTCCGTAGATAGACCGAAAGAGAGTTGTAATGTGGAAATTAAAACATAAAATACGCAAAGATATAGTGAACGGGTATTGAGGTGTAAATATTCAATCAATGAAGCATATTAGCAGAGAGGAGTGCAGGTCAATTGGGTTGTGATGTTTTAGCTATTAATTTTTTAGTCACTTGTTGATGTTAATAATTATATATATATTTTAAAATTCCTTTGATTTATAATGTCAGGATTAAAAATAATAGTTAGGTGGTGATTAGTCTAGTGCATCTGAATTACAAATGTTGATCTGTAATTCTGAGATAAGCGCTTGCAGTTTCAAAAATAATTTATTAACACATTTCAACAATGCATATTCACACAGCCAAAACGGAAGCTTATCGAGAAGGCTTGGAAGTAATTTGCCGGTGCGTTGCCGAATATTCTGTTTGGCATATAGAGGTTTAAAACTCATACACACAGAAACGTTGATCACGCAGTTTTTAACCATTGACCATTGAATTCAACGGCAATGTGCCAGCAACTTACAGTTCTCTACCAAGAAGCGTTATAAATAAATATCAGATTACTCAAGTATAGCTCTTTAAATTATGACCTTAAATGTAGTGGGCGCTACCCTTGAATTGTGCTAAATTGTGGTAAGAGCATAGAAGGGCTTTAAAAGGATAAGGGAACGGCAATGTATCAGTAACTTACACTTCTTTATCAAGAAGTGTTATAGATGCATACAAAATTATGATCTCAAATGAAGTGGGTGCTATTTTTAAATTCGGATAAATTGGAGTAAAAGCATAAAAAGGTTTTAAAAAAATAAAGAAACGACAATGTGTTAGCAATATACACTTCTTTATTAAAAAAATATAAATATTATAAATGCATACAAGATTATTCAAATATAACTTTCTAAATTATGATCTCAAATGTTGAAATGTAGTAAATTTGGGTAAAAACATAAAAAGGCTTTAAAGGGATAAGGAAAAGTAATAATAATTTTTAAAAGATGGTTCATAACGTATTAGTAAGGTGATACCATGTAGCATGAACACATTGGGTGTATCCATCATGTAGGTTTGGAGTCTATAAGTCATAACATACTAGTAAGGTGACCCAATGTAACATGGGCATGTTGGGTGTATTCATCATGTTGATTTGTACTTTATAAGTTGTTTGGATTTTTTTTTCCTCTGTATGTAACTTTTTGGAAAAGTTTGTTTGTTTGGAATAGTTTATTTGTAGGTCTATTTTATAAGTGAGATATAAATCATATCCCAATTTTAATATTAATATTCATTTCACCATAAATTAATTTTAATTTAATTTAATTAAAATATTAATATTCATAAAAAGTCAAGAATGGTCAATAGATTGAAGAAGATAACACATTAGTCCATTACATAAAACGAGTGTTAAATACATCTCCAAAAGAAATAAAAATAAATAAATAAAAGAAAATTGAGAAAAAAATAATAAACAATTATTCTAATATTTAAAAGTTCTAGATTTACTATTTAAGAGTAATGACTTAAATTTCGCAATAGATTTACTATTGAAGAGTAACGACTTAAGTTTTGACAGTAAGTCATGTTTTTTATAATGCATACATAATAAGGGAAGAGGGGACCTTAATACAAAGTATAAAGGACTTTGGCAAGTAGATTAGATTAAGAAATACAAACATTTCTAAGAGATAAAGTGGAAATGGGAAAATAGTCCAAAAAGTCAAACAACCACCGGTCCCCCCAAAAAGTATGGCGGCCAAAGATCAAAGGACTAGTTCCATGAAATATTAAGACAACCAACCCATACCTTCATTAAAAACATAGAAACTATAGGTCTTGACAAAAAAACATAGAGGCTTACATTTTGGCTCCACTTGTAGAAAAATCTAGCTACCCAAATATATAAATGCAGTATGATCTCATGAAGATCTTGTAAATATTAAATATCCTTGGAATAACCCCTTGAGAAAACTTGGAGTAAATTTTGGAAGAAATGTGAGTCCTTGACATAACTTCCTCTATTGAAAAAGCCATCAAATCCAAAGAAACATGCCATCTAGATCAAAAAGGAAACCTTGGAGAACCTAAATTTATAACTGCTTTGAAAACATAAAATTGTGTAATCCTAGAATGCATGGACATGTCTCCTTCATAAAAGTTATCCTTTGGGTCTGAAGGAACACCATATTCATGAATTCACTATAATTGATGTCTGTGGCACTAGACCTTTCAAGGGAAAGTGTGATAAAGGATAGAAATAGCAACAACCAAAGAAATTTCTAGGGCAAAGCAAAACCATCCATCTTGATTGAACCATATGACTAAATTCATTTAAGATGACCCCCCATGAATGAATTATCGAACAAGGGGATGTTATAGAATGCATCAATTATAATTTGGGAGAAAAATTGAAAAAATGACCAAGAAGAGAACAAGACGAACTTGACTATCAATCTTGGATCCTCATAGAGAAATTACAAGAATGAAACCATAAACTCCTTTTACTTTTTGTTCTTCCACATTATGATCTAGGCATTTTTGGGACATTGGGTGCGAGTGAAATATTTATTAATAATGCCCTTGTATTTTTACCAAGGGTGATGACCTTCACGTTACCAATCTTCATTTGAATAAAGGTGAAGAGTCCCAAAGATAGCCAATAAATATACTAGAGACTAGGTTTCACAATAGTTATGTGAGAATTAAATATTCTAAAGGAAAGGCATGAGTCAAAAAATATCTTGAATAATAGAATTGTGATTCCACTAGTTAGTTCTACCCATGTTAACATCATTTATGATCAAAAGAGAATCACCTTTGAAAATAAATTTTTCTAAAATTTGAGTCAATAGTAATTCTCAATCCTTTGAGGAGAGCTTGAGATTCAACCATTTTTTTTTGATGCCCATGGTATGTTAAATTCATAGTAGGATAACACGTGTCTAAGGTAATTTGTAAAGATACCTCTATCTCTTGAGATAACTAGGTTCCATTTGAAAGCCCGATCAAATTTTAGCTTAATGAAGTTGTCACTCAAGTACTTCCAAGAATCCATCAACCTTTGGTCTTTGTAGATGGAGGATGAAGTTGATTTCCAATCATTTCCATTTTAAGAGAAAATGGTTGTCCTCTCTAATGATGTAATTATTTGGAATAAATAATTTTTCCTTAAAAATATCTTAAAGAATCATCTCTAATTTAAGAGTTATAATGTCTTATAAGAGATTTAAATTATTGAATACTCCATTATTTATTTCCCACTAGAAACTCTAAATAATCAAAGATGGATCCATTGCCAAAATT
This sequence comes from Torreya grandis, assembly GCA_037957365.1. Lineage (NCBI taxonomy): Eukaryota > Viridiplantae > Streptophyta > Pinopsida > Cupressales > Taxaceae > Torreya > Torreya grandis. Next base: position 334,683 of record JARHVA010002694.1, read on the forward strand.
CCCTCCACCTCCCATGTCGCCCCCATAATAGAGGAGTATAAATGGATATAACAAGCATACCATATTAAGAAAGATAAAAACATTTATAAGAGAGAACATGGAGATTGGAAAATAGTCCAAAAAGCTAAAGAGCCACTAAACTACTCAACAAGTATGGTGGCCAAAGATCAAAGGATTATTTCCATGAAATTTTAAGACCACCAACCCAATCCCTTCATTAAAAACATATAAACTAGATGTATTGACAAACAACATAGATATTTAAATTTTGGCTCTACTTGTAGCAAAAGTCATCTACCAAAATCTACAAGTGTAATATGATCCCTTGAAGCTCTTTGTTGGAGATATGAAATATGATTGGGTTAGCCCCTTGAACAAACCCAAAGTGAATTCTAGAAGAAATTTTAATCCTTCATGTATTCCTCTACTGATAAATTGATCAAGATCCAAAGAAACATGCCATTTAGAGTAAAAATCAACCTTGTAAAACCTAAATCTGCAGTTGCTCTGAAAACTCAAAACTGTGTGATCTTAGAGTGCATGATGGACATGCCTCCTTGATAAAAGTTATGCTTTGGGTCCAAAGGACCACCATACTCATGATTTTTTGTAACTAATGTCCATGGCACTAGACCTTTCTAGGGAAAGTGTGACAAAGGATAGAAGTTGTAAAAGCCAAATAAATCTCTAGTGCAAAAAGTGGAACCATCCATCTTGATTGAACCATATGTACAATTTACTTTGAGATAATCCCTCTAAATGAATTATTAAACAATATGTTTCTATAACATGCAAAAATTTCAAGTTGGGAGAAAAATTTAAAAAAATGGCCAAGAAGAGAATAAGAGGAATATCAATGTTGGAGCCTCATAGAGAAATTGTAGTAATGAAACAAAAATCTCCTTTAAATTTTTGTTCCTCCATGTTATGGTCTAGACATTATTGGGACATTGGGTGTGAGTTAATAATTTATTAATAAGGACCTTAAATTTTTTACAAGGGGGATAACGTTCACATTACCAATCTTCATTTGAATAAAGGTGAAGTGTTCCAAAATTAGCCAAGAAATATACTAGAGACTAGGTTTCAAAATAGTTATTTGAGAATAAAATATTCTAAACGAAAGGTGTGAATTAGAAAATTTATTCAATAACTGAATTGTGATTCCACTAGTTAGTTCCACCCATGTTAAAATCATTGATGATCAAAAGATAATCACCTTCGACAATCAATTTTATGAAATTTGAGTCAATATTAATTCTCAAACCTTTGAGAAGTGGTTGAGCTTCAACCAATTTTTTTGATGCACATGGGATGTTAAACACATCGTAGAATGGAAATTATTTAATATAGTTTATGAAGATACCTCAACCTCCTAAGAGACCTAGGTTTCCTTTAAAATATTGATCAAATTTTAGTTTAATGAAGTTTTCACTCAAGTGATTCCAAGCAGCCATCAACCTTTGGTTTCTTTGTAGATGAAGGATAAAGTTGTTTTCCAATAATTCCCATTTTAAGAGAATATGGTTTTCCTCTCTAATGAACTTATTATGTGGGGGAAATACTTTTGCCTTACAAATATCTTAAAGAAGCATCTCTAATTTAGGAGTTAGGAGGTCTTTTGATAGAGACAAATTATTAAATATTCTATTATTTATTACTCACTATAAACTCTAAATAATCAAAGATAGAGCCATTGCCAAAATGCATTCCTTTCCCTCCCATGCCATCACATTCCACCCCACCACCCCCTATGTACAAAATGCATTTGACTTAATCTCCTCTGAAATATAAATATGGTGAGATATTAGGAATTTATTGAAATAAATTAGATGATCAAAGGGATGGTTTGCAGATAAAATAATCAAGTTTTTCCATCTTCTTTGAAAGCCTCAAACACACTATATTTTGACCCAATTATTATGAACTAAGGATCCCCATAGATTTGGGAAGTAATTTTCAAGTACATTAAATGAGGGATGATTTCAAAGGTGGCCCAAAGGAGACCAAACATTATTAAAGAAATTGATAGATCATCTATTTTTCATTTCACAGACAATGGAATTAGAAATTAAGGATCTATATTTTTTGAGGAAATTCTAGATATGTGACCCACACATTGAACATTGTGTGAAAAAATTATAGGCTGGGTCCTCCACATTATCAAGTTACTTTATTTGCAAAAATATACTCCAAATGATTTCTTTGGCTTAGTAGACTCTCTAGAGAAGTTCTTGTCATAGAGATTGACTCATCATGAACAAATGTATAATTCCATCTCCCGCTTTAGATTTAGGAAAATAGACCTCTTCCCATTCCATTTAGGTAATTTTATTATATTGTGTGGGAAATTTTTAATTAAAAAATTAATGATCTTAATTAATTTGTACATTACACCAATTAGGGCTTCTAAGAATAACATCATCTAAACTACTATTTCTTGAAAACTTGCTTGTATGAATTAGATTTTTCCTTCCTAAGACAACCACTTACCTTTCCAAGAAGATAGTTTATTTTTAAAGGTGGTATCATATTGTCAAAAAATTCCTTTTTTGATTGACCATAAAAGAGGGGAAAAACCAAGTATTTTTTTGGGAAGAGATGGAAAAGCTAGGATTCACTCAATTTTAAAAATAAAACTTGATGTTAAGAGGTTAACCTCCTGATCCGATGCTCATTAATAAGAGATAAGGATTTTATTAAACACACTACCTTCCTGTAGGCAAACAAAGTTTTCAAGAATTGTATTATTTAGATAAAATATAAGATTTTTACTAATGTTGATACCATTAATGAGATTCGGATATTTAGTGTTTTAGAAGCTCTTCTCAGAGCCTCAACGATGATGATAAAAAGGTGAGGTGAAATAGGATCTCCCTACCAAATACCTATTGAGGCATTGATTAACTAGATATAATTATATTTAAAGTATTGGAAACATAGGATTAGAGACACAAGATTTAACCCAATTACATAAGACCTCTAAGAAATTGAATTTATTCAATATTTTGAAGATAGTTCTAATTACCATATTAAATGATTTTTGTATATAATATTTGATGATCATAGTCACTTCCAAATAAATTGGTAGCCTCAGATTTTTATCACATCCAAATATTATATATAAACACTAATTATAGTTTTGAGCTTGAGATTTTATTGAAATTACAAGTGATAAGATTAGTTTGATGGAAAAAAATTGTATTGAACTCTCCCTCCTTAAGACAACACTCACTTGGTTTATAATTATATAATATCTCCTCTTTGAAAAGAAGTGAGTTTAGTTTTGCACTTAGGCCCTTTTCCAAGAGAAGGTATTTTTTTTCATGACTAGTCCATTGCATGTGGTCTTGAAGAATCTAGTCATTTGATTCAATGATGGTTTTTCTATGAAGATGTTCTCAAAGACATTACAAATGCAAAGATGTTGTCTTACATTTTTCAGCATATGGGATACAATAACCAATCTAGATATACCTATAGGGGATGGTTCCTTCCACCATTCCTTCATAAGATCCATCAAGTTTAGATCCTTGAGCCACATTAGTTTGAATCTAAAGGGTATACTAGTTAGAGTTCCATATTTTTTGATATTTCAGGAAATAGGCATTTGATTTGAGCTTAACACTTTCAGAATATGAGTGTATTATCCATATTTGATTCAACCAATGATTATAAGCAAAAAAATTATCAATACATTCAATGATGTTACTAAAGCCAACACTTTTAACACCAAGTGAAGGATCCTAATTTAGGTTCGATTTCCCAAAGGTTATTGTAACTAATAAATATGAGAAAAACTAATTGGGATTGGTTATTTCTCTAAATCCTACCTTTTTCTCATTAGTTTTTAAGATACAATTGAAATCAATGTCAAGCACAATGTTTTCATCTTGAAAGGAATTTAGAATTGCTAAGATTTCCTTCCACACCATTAATGTTTTAATCAGAATGAAAGGAGCATAAACATTAAACATGAAAAAGACTTATTCTACTTGAGGCCTATACTTTATGCTAGATCCAATTTTTTATAGAATCCATAATTGATAAAGTGATTATTGATGTTTTGGCTAGAACACACAAGCCACTTGATGCAACCGCGGTCTCTATAGGAAAAGGATCAAAGAGTTCAAGAATTTATTATAACACTTTTTTAGATATTGGACAATATGGAGCTTTGTTTCAGGAATAAATATGGGATATGGGTTTTGAATTTGAATTTTGTTTTTAAGAAACCTCCATTTGTTAGGAGTCCCATTCCTCTAACATTCCATGAGAATATATTCATTGGTGTTTGAAAGCAAACTTAACACTTCCTTATCCCTGGCATTTTTACCCTTTAGGAGTTGTGCTAGAGAGGAGAACTTTACAAATTTATTCTTCTTTTTCCTTGTGAGCAATATTAAACCCTTTTCCTTCTCCTAGATTGGGGGTTCTTTTCAAAAGAGGGGACATCTAAAGTTGATTACCTTGAAGATTTTTATATGATGATAAAATATCTTTATGCCCCAAAATTTTATGAGCCGCCATTGCTTTATGTGAAGCTTTAGTGTGAGAGGGATCCTTTGAAATGAAATATTTTTGTTTATCCTTTTTATCCTTCCCGCAAGTTGACTTATTGATAGTATTTGGAATGCACTCATAGGCAAAACTCAAAAAGAAGTTCAAAAGGCTTCGAAAATAACTAAAAGGGGAGGTCTAAAGAAAGAAGAGGATTGAGAGCGAAAGGAATAGAAATGACCAAGGATTAAGGAGACAAAGTTGAAACCTAGTTGGGATTTTCTTCTTACACTATAGAGAGGAATATCCATAATGATTTATGGATCCAAATGATTGGCAGATAAAGAAGGATGGATTTTTGGAGGGAGAAGGGGCTTGCATTTTCTTACCCATTTTAGAGTTTGTTGTTTTTGAAAGGAGATAAGGTTCAAAATGGTTATGGGAAGTTGATTATGGGAAGTCTAGGTGGGGGTAGTTGCCCCAAAAATGACCCTATGCATGACACCAATTACACTTGAAGGTTGGCTTCTCATATTCAAATTTTTGAATATACGTGTGATCTCCAACCACAAGCTCAATCTCTTTTGCCAAATGTCTGCTCAAGTTAAGATTGACACATAGTGTATCACAATCTCCTTAAAATATCTTTATAATTTTTTGGGTCAATGTCTAATAGAGATATGATTTTAAAGTCTATCTCAAAGCATAATTGTTCAAGTATTCTAAGGGTAAACCAAAAAGTTTGATCCAAACCAAGGTGCTTTGGGGTTTGAATTTTGAGACATCAAGACCTTTTTTCAAATTCAAAATATAAAGGCTAACATTATGCATGAACGGGGCCCCTCCCCTAAACATTTTTTTTAATCTATTCTCTCTGTTGTTAAATGTGATAATGAACAAACCTTTAGAGAGATAGGAGAAAGAGAAAGGATGAACCTCATTATAAGTCATGGATGCCCATTTAATCAACTCCTCTGAAAGCAACCAAATTCTATTAAAATTCCCTATGAAGGACCTTGATTTCAAAAATATTGTCTCTTTGTCCACAATTTTAGTATGCAAGATAATAGATGGTCTGATCAGATTCACATTTAGATAAGTTCCATCTTTAATTCTCTCTGTCAAACTATTAACCTGCACTGTTGACTAATTATGGTGGGGTAGGAATGTCCTTGTATCTTGTGATTGGTTATGGGAGCAAAGATCCTCTCTCTTCTCAAAATCCTTTTGATATTTATTGGCTTGTTCTTGAGTTAATTCTTCAATTAAAGTCTAGATTATAGACCGAATATCCTTGCTCTCACAATATGTTGCATCATCTTCTACAAGGGATGTGATTTCTGCTATAAAATCAATTTCTCCATGATGGAGACTACCTTTTCCATAGTGGACATCATTTACTCCATGCTACCTTAAAAAAATTGTATTATGGCTATGAAGACCTCAACCTTTGAATCACCCAAGAGGTTGGGACTGATAGAGTGAACCTCAAAGAAATAGGGGATACAAGTAATTTAAACATAAATACAAAAATGTTTAATTTTTCATTAATCTTCTTATGCCAAATGTTACATAGTTTTCAGTTTTTTATGTCTACAAAGCTACGTTGCTCTATTCTATTGCATACATTTTTGTGTTGTTTACAAAGAAGAAGGCAGGACTACGCTGCATATATATATTTTTCCATACCAAAAACAAAGCATATAATCAAAAACAAATATATTAAAATTTGGTTGCTTTTCATTGGAAGTTTGTCAAAGCATGTAGAAAAAGAGAAAGAAAAGACATTAAATGTGGTCGCTGGAGTAGGAAAGACTTCACTGGAAAAAGGATAGCAAGGTGTCTAACGTGGCAGGGGAGATTAATGCTAGGCTACTGCCCTGTAGGTCCACGTCCGCTAACACTCCCCCTTAATCTTCACTGCTATGTAAATTAGTTATGCCTATACTTTTTTGAAGATGTTCGAACATATTATTTTTAAGCATATTTGTAAAAAATGTCTATTAGTAGCTCTTTAGATCTGAAAAACTCAAGACATATATCACCATTATTCACCAATTCATGAATGAAGTGATATATAATATCTATATGCTTACTGTGTTTATGAAACACATGTTTTTTAGATAATGTAATGGTTGAATTATTATCACAAAATATCTTTGTAGCTTCTTTTTGAGTATGCCTCAAAACTAAAAGTACTCTTCTCATCGAAACTGTGTGGCAAGCTACTGATGTGGCTGCAACGTATTCTACTTCAGTTGATGAAAGTGTAACAATTGGCTATTATTTCAATGACCAAGAGATAGAACATGATCCAAGATGAAAAACATAACCTGAAGTGCTCTTTCTATCATCCATTCTACCTCCCCAATCACTATCCTTGTAACCAATTAGCTTGAAATCATTTGAAGGTGTATACGTGATCCCAAAACTCTTTGTTCTAGCTATGTGTCTCAAAATTCTTTTTCTAGCTTTTCAATGAGATTATTTTGGATTATCCATGAATATTGAGATAAGAATAACTTCATACATGATATCTGTTCTTTTGACGGTTAGATACATGAGGCTACCAACTAATCTCTCAAATAAAGTTGCATCAACACTTGAATTTTTGTCCTCTTTGCTAAGTTTTAAACCCATTACAACCAGTGTAGGAGCTAAATTGATATTCAACATCTTGAACCTTTTCAAAAAATCATTAGCATACTTCGATTGACAAATGAAAATTATTTTCTTGGATTGATTTACTTCTATGTCAAGAAAATATCTCATGAGTCCCAAATCAATCATTTCAAATTCAGTTTTCATGGCTACCTTAAATGATTCAATTGACAAATTTTTGGTAAAAATCAAGTCATCCACATACAAACATATTATTAAGATTTGACCTTCATCATTAACTTTGACATACAAAGTTGGTTCATTGCCACATTTTCTAAATCTATTATTAATAAAATAGGAATCTATTGTACTATACCAAGCTCTAGGAGCTTACTTCAATCCATATTAGGCCTTTTTCAGCTTGTAGACCTTATGCTCTTCTCCTTGAATTTCATAATCAAGTGGATATTTTATATAAACTTATTCTTCCAAAATAACATTAAAGAATGCTGATTTTACGTCCATTTAAAAAACCTTCCAACTATTTTGAGCTGCAATAGATAACACCATTCTTACTATGTCTAGTCTTTCTACAAGTGCAAATGTTTCATTGTAGTCTATGCATGGCTATTGTGTGAAGCCCTTAGCTATAGTCTTGCTTTATGTTTCTCAACTTTCCCATTTGCATTAAACTTTATTTTGTAAACCCATTTTACTCCAATCACGTCCTTTTCTCTAGAAATCTCTACAAGATCCCAAGTCTAACTCTTTTCAATTGATTGAATTTTTTCATCCATGGATGCAATCTAATTGTCATATTTAATTATATCCTCAAAGTAAATCAGATCAATTTGTGTTAGAAATACAAAATCAGAACATAAATCCATATTTTTAGCTTCTTGTGACTCATCATAAATCTCCTTTAGACTACGGGTCTTCTTTGAAGCGTTTATAGACCATGATATCAATGATGCAAGTGTTGGATTAGATGATCCATTACTGTTGTTACTAGTTGGAGTAGATGGATTTGGGGTGCTAGGTGCCTTAGAAGGCATTGTAAGAACATTTGGTTGTGGAGCTTGAGGAACATTTGATTGTGTATCATCTTCTACCATCTCATTTTCATGTGGTATGTCTACTGAAATTATATTTGTTTTTTCAATGCTTCCATCCCATACTTCTTTTTCAACAAATTATACATCATGGTTGATTATTACCTTTTTTGTAGTCAGATTGTATAACTTATATACTTTGAATTGTTCACTATATCCCACAAAAATACACTTTTCATCTCTAATATCCCACTTATTTTTCAATTATCAAGGTATCAAAGAGTATGCTACACATCTAAAGACTCTCAAATGTGAAACACTATGTTTTTTCTTGCTCCAAACTTATTGTAGTATCTTATTTATAACTGTTTTTATTGGACACCTATTCAAAATGTATACCACACATGCAACTACTTCAACTCAATATTCATTTGGTAGATGCTTATATTTTATCAAGCTTCGTGTCATTTCCATAATTATTCTATTATTTCTTTCTACTATTCCATTTTGTTGAGGTGTATATCTTGCTGTGAATTATTTTCTTATTCCACTTGCCTTGCAAAAATTTAAAAAATTATTTAATATGTATTGACCACCTCAATCAATTCACATTGATTTGATATAATATTACTTTTCTTTTCAAATTTTGCCTTGAACTCCTTAAAAATATCATACACATCTGATTTGTATTTCAAAAAATAGACCCAAATTTTGCCACTGGAATCATAAGTATATATCAAGAAATATAGATTTCCACTTATGGATGGCATTTGCATCAGTCCACGAAGATCTAAATGGACTATTTCAAATGGATGTCTTGCCCCATAAGATTTTTCAATTGAAAATTTTATTCTATGTTGATTTGCTAGTATGCAACTCTCACATTTTGGTTTAAGTGGATTTATTGGTGGCAATCCACACACCATTCTTTTTCTATACAACAACTACAAACCTCTAAAGTTTAGATGTCCAAATATTAACTACCATAACTAAGATTAATCCTTGCATAAAATTCTAAATGCTGCTTCAACAATTGTATACAATCCTTGAGGTTCTAGACATATTTCACTTTGAATCTTGAGAGAAAATATGTTATTCCTCATCATTTCAACTTTTGCAATTAACCTATTTCTTGGTTTTTTGTCCAAAATCACACATTCATCATCTTCAATATATTATATATTCCTTTTGCACCAATTGACCAATGCTCACTAAATTGTGTTGCAATTCAGGGACATAGTATACATCGAGGATATACTTCTTTTCATCTTTTTTTATTCTTATGTTAATTGGTCCTTTTCCCATGACTGATACTTTGTGATCATTTTCCAACTTTACTTCTAATTTTACTGAATTATCTATTATTGCAAACAACTCCTTACTTTCAATCATATGATTGCTACATCCACTATCTAAGAACCATACTTCCTTTGAACTCTTTTGTGAAACATTATATGTTATCAACATTGCATTTTGTTCACTAGTGTTGGGTTGATTTTCATTTGTAAAATTTATCTTTTGTTTATTCATATCATTTTTTTTTTCTACATTTAGATGTAAAATGTCCAAATTGTTTACAATAATGATATTGGATGTTGGATTTATCATACCTTTCTCCTTGATAATGGATTTGAAAATAGTTGTTGGCTCTTCCTCTTGATGATGTGAAAGATGTATGTAGGCTTGATGTTGGTTTGCTTTCAAATTGACGAGATTCTCTACCGCCTCTTGGGGAAAAATGACCTTTGCCTCTACTATAATTTGATCTCCCTCTTATTTTGTTGACTGAAAGCTAAGTTTTGAATGCATTTTTCAATGAAGATGACTTTGAACGGTTTAGTATTTGCTCATATGGCAACAATGACCCCATTAATTCATCAACTGATAACTGAAATAAATCTTTAGATTCTTCAATAGCCATTACAATTGAATCAAATTTTGTAGGTAAGTTTCTAAGTATTTTTTCTACAATCTTATGGTCTTCTATACTCTCACCATGAGTTCTGATTTGATTCACAATGCCCATTACATGTGTAAAAAATTGAATCTATATTTTCTAGACTCTTTTTTATGAAGATTCTCAAAATTTCTCTTAAGTATTTACAATTTAGCAATTTTAAACTTGCTTGTATCTTGGTATGTTGTTTGTAGGCTTTCTCATGCTTGCTTTGACCTTGTAGCAGTGTCAATTCTTGGAAATATTGATTCATTCATGGCTTGATGGATGAAAAACAATGCTTTAACATCCTTCTTGGAAATATTGACTCATTCATGGCTTGATGGATGAAAAACAATGCTTTAACATCCTTTTTCTTGTTTTCCTTCAATAAATCATTTTCTGCTTGTGACAATCCTTGATATACCTATTGATTTGCTGGCTCAGGGAACCTATTCTCAATTAAATCCCAAACATTTTATGAGCAAAACAAGGTTTTCATTTTTATGCTTCAAAAATCATAATTTTTGGAAATTAAAAATTGATATCTGGGGTTGAGAAATACTATGAGTCACTCCTATAGCTTCTCCAAAAATAATTTCCTTCTATTTGCTTTCGGCTGAGAGAAATTCTCTTTTTTCCCTTTTAAAACTATGTTTCAGCAATCTCTGCTCCTTATGCCCAAACTTTAACGACAGCGCTTTGAAAGCAAACCCTTTTAAAAATATTTGAGCTCCTCAGGATCTTTGTTAAGGTCTCATACCAAATTGATAGATAGAGTGAACCTGAAAAAAAAAGTGATATAAGCAATTTAAACACAAAACACAGAAAATTAAACACATAAATGTTTAATTTTTCATTATTCTTTTTATGCCAAATGTTACACAGTCTTCAGTTCTCTATGTCTACAGAGCTGCGCTGCTCTATTCTCCTGCATACATTTTTCTGTTGCTTACAAAGAAGAAGGCAGGATTACACTGCATATATCTTTTTTTCATACCAAAAGTAGAGCATATAAACAAAGACAAATATATTAAAATTTGGTTTTCTTTCGCTGGAAGTCTGTCGAAGCATGTCGAAAAAGAGAGACAGAAAAGACATTAAATGTAGTCGCTGGAATAGGAAAGACTTTGCTGGAAAAACGCTGTCAAGGTATTTAACGTGGCAGGGTAGATTAATGCTAGGCTGCTGACCTGTAGGTCCACGTCTGCCAATAGGGACGATTGAGCCTAGGTAGTGAAGAGGTTAATCTAGCAGAGAGGGTCGAACGAATGCTACCGGTGCATCCTCGGAGTTGGGATAGGTGAGGCTCTTGAACACGAGAAGAACAAAAATGCTTTATTCTAACGTAAAAGAAATGAAGAATAAACTTCATTACGCATCCCCAACCCATCAAGATTGTACTTGAAGGCAATATTGGATAAATGGATCAGCTGGATTAAATTATGTAACTATTCCAGGTTGTATAGCGCAGTCTAACAACCTAAACAGTCCTATCTCTTGCTAAATCTCTCTGTTTTCATCAAGCTTAAACCCAAAACAAAAAATGTCAACCATGGTTTCAACAAGTTTAAAATTAATCTTAAATCGAAGAATAACAAACTATCATGTTCTTTAGACTGATTTTAATCAACACTTATAAATTGAGGGAGTCCACACTCTCCACTAATCACATAAATTCATACCAAAAATATTAAATATTAATAAAAATTAATTAATTATTCAACTAAAATCATCCAATTTATAAATAAAAATTAAACTCAGATATCGACCGATTATCCCCTTCCCTAAGCTTCGCTCGAACCAACCTTCACAAGGTAACAACTTCTTATGCTCATCTATAAATAATTACCAATAAAGACGCCAAGTCTTCTAATACAATAAAGACAAAGCCGTGTGTCAATCCTTAATCATAATCCCAGCGCATCCTCAAGGTTGGGACGGATGGGCCTCGCAGGCGCGCAAAGCTCAAAAACACGAGAAGAGAGCCTTTGACGCACAAATCTGACCAAAAAAATAAAATCAGTGTACGACTGAGGATTCGACCTCTGATCCGATCCTTTCCTTCCTCAAGGAGATTTCCTTAAAAGCATCTCAATGAGATCGAGCTGCATTGAAAACGCTTTCCAGATCTGTGTCATGTTTGATCAAATGAAGAGTGACGGACTGTCTCGCAAAGCTCTTCAATCTTCCTACAATGTGATGTTTGATCCCAAATTATGTGTCCATCATGACAACATTTGAATGGTCGTGGCAACCAAGCTCTAAAGATCATCACTTGTTAATAAAATGAAACCGAATTTATCAGCACTTCCTACAGATCACGACATACCACTTGAATATCCTTTATTTATAGTGTTTGTGGCCGAAGCCGTCAACGTCTTTAACATATATTTTGTCTTATTTTCCTACAGTTGTTCCTCTACCTTCGTCGGGCCTGAGAGGAGGCGTCAGGGTCAAAAGATTGCGCAAGGTGTGAAAGAGCGGTGGGAGCACTGATCAATTTTGTGTTAGAAACTGGAGCTAACTGGAGTTAATTTCTCCACTCCTTGTTCAGTCTCCTCATGCACGCAGTCTGCATGTTGTTTCACTCTCCTCAGTATGCATGCATAATTGCAGTTAAACATTAGTTTATTTTTCAGTCTTAGCTCAGTCCGCATTAGTCTACCTTCAGTTCTTTGTTTGTCTTCAATTCTATTTATGTAATGCTTGTTCCTAGATTTTAGTAAGGCAGATTTAATAAGATTATCTTTTCTTGATTGCCGTAGCAATCTGCGCCTGTCTTATTTTCTTTATTTTCTGCTATTTTTTGCTCTATTTCTCTCGAACTGGTATCAGAGTGCAGGTTTGTTGGAAAGCGCAGGCAGATCGTAGGAGTCTCATTACTATGTGTAGACAGTGTGCCGTTGCCAAATCCAGCAGATAAGACAAAATAGATCGTTGTTTTCTTTTTTGAAGGCAGATCGTGAAGAGGAGGTATTGCAAAGGGCCGAGCCAAGGCCGAGTTCAAACCGTCGAGAAGCCCGCTAAGCGTTGGAGAAAAGGGTGACGCCTGCCGCTGCAAAATCACCACCTGCAGCGAAGGAACCAACCAGGTCCAAAGCTGCAGAAAGGAAGCCAGAAGAAGTGCATGGTAGAAAAGCAGATAAAGAAAGTGTCGTTGCAGATCTGATTGGCACCGCTTATTGTTCTCAAGCACTATGTTCCGTGATCAAGGAGAGATCACTGTTTACAGCTAGAAGAGCATTCATCTAAGAATTTGTCAATGAGCGTGGAATAAAAGAACCATTGTAAGCATAGTGGAAGCTTGGAAATTGTGACCTGCTGCGTACCTATAGTTGTAGCAGTTGAAAGTCTGACCATGAGGCAACAGAAGTCTAGCTACTGTGGAAGAAATTGAGCCTTCTCTTCATCCAAGAAAAGCGCTACTAGTTAAAGAGCAGACCCAGAGCGCTGGAGACAAGATCCAGGGAGGAGAAAGACTGCAGCAGGAGCAAAATCCTGCAAGTCTAGAGACATGGCAACAAACAACAGCATTTCTCAGCGCCAGATTCCCGTTTTCAATGGTAAGAATTATGATTTTTGGGCAATTAAAATGAGAACATTGTTTTGCTCACAAGATGTTTGGGATTTGGTAGAAAATGGCTTTGTAGAACCACAGAATGAGGCTGCCTATCAGGGATTAACTCGAGCACAAAAATAAGAGCTTAAAGAGAACAAGAAAAAGGATGCAAAAGCTCTATATTCCTAATCCAACATGGAATGGATGAATCTATTTTTTTTAGAGTTGTAGCAGCAATGAGATCCAAGTCGGCATGGAAAATCTTAGAGACCACCTATAAAGGTAATACAAAGGTGAAAATAGCTAAATTGCAATCTCTTAGGAGAAATTTTGAAAATTTGCAAATAAATGATTTAGAGTCTATAGACCAGTTTATGGGTCAAGTATTGAATATTGTGAATCAAATTAGATCTAATGGAGAAACAATAACAGATCAGAAGATCATAGAAAAAATATTCAGGAGTTTACTCAGCAAATTTGATGCAATAGTTGTAGCTATTGAGGAAACCAAGGATTTAAAACAGTTATCAATAGATGAATTAATGGGATCTTTGTTAACACATGAATCTAGAATGAATAGGAATAACAATACTTCTTTTGAGAATGCTTTCAAGTCTTAGGTATCATTTGGCAGAAGAAGAGGAAGAGGAAGGTCAAACTTCAGAGGAAGAGACAAAGGAAGAAATGGAAGGAATAATCTAGATCAAGGTGAAAACAATAATCAAAACTACAGCAATAGATGACGTGGCAACAATCACTTCTAGCAAAATTCACAAAGGTTTGATAAATCTAACATTCAATGTTATTACTACAAAAAATATGGACATTATGCAAGTGAATGCAAAAAGAAATAAGGAGATGTGGACAAGTAGAATGCTAATTACACAAATGAATCTAGTTCTGGAAGCTTATTTCTCACTTGTCATGTTGCTCAAGAAAATGCTAGAGATATTTGGTTCTTAGATAGTGGATGTAGTAATCATATGATAGGGAATAAAAAATTCTTTGCTAGTGTTGATGATTCCATAAAATCTGAAGTGAAATTAGGAAATGATAACAAAGTAGATGTAATGGGTAAAGGAGTAATAAATGTTTTGGCAAAAAATGGTGAAAGAAGATTTATTCCTGATGTTTATTTTGTACCTGGACTAAAGCATAATATTATGAGTGTTGGATAGTTAGTACAGAAAGGTTATAGAGTATCTTTTATGGATAATGTTTGCACAATACTAGACAAATTTCTAAATGACAGGTTGATAGGAAAAGTGGAGATGACTAAGAATCGGATGTTCCTTTTTCGAATTCAGTGCATCCAAGGAGAAGAGGAAGCCCACTTCAAAACCATGCATCTAGACCAATCATGGCTATGGCATTTAAGGTATGGACATTTACATTTTGGAGTTTTGAATTTGTTACAAAAGAAAAATATGGTGAATGGATTACCACCAATAGAACAGCCAGGAAGTTCATGTGAAAGTTGCATTTTGGCAAAACAACATAGAGAGAGCTTTCCAATAGGAGCCTCATATAGAGCAAGGGTAATATTGGAGCTAGTCCATAGTGATTTATATGGACCAATACAAATTCCATCATTTGGAGGTAGTTCTTATTTTTTAACCTTCATTGATGATTTTAACAGAAAAATTTGGATATATTTTCTCAAAAATAAGTCTGAAGCCTTTGAAAAATTTAAAGAATTCAAGGCTATGGTTGAAAAGCAGAGTGGCCTTTACATCAAGTTACTTAGATCAGATAAAGGAGGTGAATATATGTCTAATAAATTTCAATATTTTTGTAGATATCATGGCATTAAAAGGTAACTGACTACAAGGTACACACCACAGTAGAATGGTGTAGCAGAAAAAAAGAATAGAACAATCATAGAGATGGCTAAAAGCATGTTGAAGTCCAAACATTTGTCAAATGAATATTGGCCAGAAGCAGTAGCACGTGCTGTATATATTTTGAATAGAAGCCCAACAAAGAGTGTCAAGGATCAAATTCCATAAGAAGCTTGGAGTGGTAAGAAGCATAGTGTACATTATTTCAGAATTTTTGGTTGTATTGCGTATTCTCTTATACCATCTAAATTGAGAAGAAAACTTGATGATAGAGGTGAGAAATGAATTTTTATTGGCTATAGTGATGAATCAAAGGCTTATAAGTCGTATAACCCCATTTCAAAGAAAGTGATTATTAGTAGAGATGTGGAATTTAAGGAAGAAGAAGCATGGGATGGAAGCATTGATAAAACCATCACAATTGGAGAACCAATTCCCCAAAATGAAGAAGAATCTGAAGAACAAAATTTACAAGGTGATCAATCCTCTCCACAAGCAAGAACAAGCACTCCAATAAGAACACCTAGGAGCTCAGCACATGGTGAATCATCTAGTCATGCATGTCATCCTACACCCAATTCACAAGTAAGTGATGAATCAGATCCAACTCTTGCCACTTTAAGATCAAAACTTAAAGGTAAGAAAATGAGAAATTTGAATGAGATTTATAAACAAGAAGAAGAGAAGTTAGATTTATGTTCAAATTTTGCTCTTTTCTCTTATGATCCTATGTATTATGAAGAATCAGTTAATGAAGAACATTGGATAAAAGAAATGGATGAAGAGATGAATGCCATTGAGAGAAACCAAATATGAGATCTAATTAATCTACCTAAAGGTAAGGATTGCATAAGAGTCAAATGGGTTTATAAGACCAAATTTGATGCAGAAGGAAATGTTGAAAAACACAAGGCAAGGTTAGTAGCAAAAGGTTTTACACAAGAACATGGAATTAATTATAATGAAACATTTGCTCTAGTTGCTAGACTTGATACTATTAGAATGGTTTTAATAATAGCTGCACAAAATAATTGGAAAGTATATCAAATGGATGTCAAATCAGCGTTCTTGAATGGTTTTCTAGATGAAGAAGTGTATGTGAAACATCCACTAGGTTATGAAGTGCATGGACATGAAGAAAAAGTCTATAGATTGAAGAAGACCCTCTATGGTCCCAAGAAAGCACCAAGAGCATGGTATAGCAGAATTAATTTATACATGACAAACAATGGATTCAATAGAAGCAATAGTGAGCCTACATTGTACACAAAATCAACAAAGGTCAGATTTTGATTGTGTGTTTGTATGTGGATGATTTGATTTTCACTAGAAATTTGTCTATAGACACATTTAAATTAGCAATGAAGAAAGAATTTGAAATGATAGATTTGGGATTAATAAAGTATTTTTTTGGCATTAAAGTTGTACAATCAGAGAAGGGAATATTTGTCAAACTAAATATGCAAAGGATGTGTTAAGGAGGTTTAAGAGGTTGAATTGTAAATCAGGGCCTACACCAGCTACTACAAGGACCAAAATTGGCAAAGAAGACAAAGGGTCTAATGTTGATTCTACAACATTCAAAAGACTAATTGGTAGTTTGATGTATCTTACAGCTACAAGACTAGATATCATGTATGGGGTCAGTTTAATCTCTAGATTCATGGAGTCACCAAAAGACTCACATTGGCAAGTTGGAAAGAGGATATTGAGATATGTGGCAGGAACAACAAAATATTGAATTTTATATTTCACAACTAATGATTTTGGTTTGATTGGTTATACTGATAGTGATTTTACAAGTAGCATTGATGACAAGAAGAGTACTTTTGGACATGAATTTCTTTTTGGAACAGGTGTGGTCACATGGGCATCCAAAAAGCAACCTATAGTGACACTTTCATCAGTTGAAGCAGAGTATGTAGCAGCTACATCAGTAACATGTCAAGCAACTTGGATGAGGAGAGTATTGACATATTTATTACAAGCACAAAAGGAGTCAACACCAATCTTTTGTGACAACAAATCAGCAATTGCATTGTCAAAAAATGATGTTTTTCACAAGAAGAGCAAGCACATTGATACAATATTTTATTTTATCAGAGTTAGTGAATAATGGAGAAATCCATTTGGAGTTCTGCAGATCTGAAGACCAATTGGTAGATATATTCACAAAGGCATTAGCAAAATAGAGCTTTGATTATCTAAGACAAAATTTAGGCATTTTAAATGTTGAAGTAGTTAGTGGTATAAATTAAGGGAGAGTGTTAGAAACTAGAGCTAACTGGAGTTAATTTCTCCACTCCTTGTTCAGTCTCCTCATGCATGCAGTTTGCATGTTGTTTCACTCTCCTCAGTCTGCATGCATAATTGTAGTTAAACATTAGTTTATTTTTTAGTCTTAGCTCAGTCCGTATTAGTCTACTTTTAGTTCTTTATTTGTCTTCAATTCTATTTATGTAATGCTTGTTCATAGATTTTAGTAAGGCAGATTTAATAAGATTATCTTTTCTTGATTGCCGTAGCAATCTGCACCTATCTTATTTTCTTTATTTTTTGCTATTTTTTGCTTTGTTTCTCTCAAATATTTTTTTGGGATCATTTATGAATGATGCATAATTAAAATTGGGACATTCAGTAATTTCTAAGTTTAATTTACAATGGTTGGTAGGAATCAGTCTAAAGTGTAGTTGGGAGCCAGTTGTGGCTAGAATTAGGTGTCTCTAGTTTTACCTTATTTGGAAAGGTGTTGTAATCTATATAAATAGTACATTATTCTCAAATAATGAAAAGGTCCTATATGCCTAATTCCTTAATAGTTGATGGATAAGCTCAGGATGCCCCCTCGAAGGAGTGGTTGGCAAAGAAGTTGATTATTGGTCCTTCAAAAGGAAGAAATAATGGGACCAAAAAGTAAAAGGAGGAGAAAATACAATTTTCCCTCAGGTGGTTATAATTAGTGGCATAGTGAGATTGCCTAGAAATGAAACCGAATGCATCAACACTTCCTACAGATCATGACATACCACTTGAATATCCTTTATTTATAGTGTTTGTGGCCGAAGCCGTCAACGTCTTTAACATATATTTTGTCTTATTTTCCTACAGTTGTCCCTCTACCTTCGTCGAGCTTGAGAGGAGGCATCAAGGTCAAAAGATTGCGCAAGGTGTGAAAGAGTGGTGGGAGCACTGATCAATTTTGAAGGGTTTGGTTTAAATTTCAAGTTGAAGGGTATTTATTTATTCAGTTTTTATATGATAAAATTTTGTAATAAATAATTGCACTTCGATTGATAAGATTACATTAAGTATACATGTTACTAAAAGTATGTTAAATAAAATATTATTTTTAACTTTTAGTCACTAAAAAATATGTTCTTCCTCAGGTTGAATGGGCCGTTACTTTATGTTTCAAATATGACAAAAAATAATGAATCAAAAGACTTCAAAAATGCTTGTGGCCTGGCTGTAGCACTTGGGGTTTGCTAATAGTACTTGAACCCTACTTGTAGCACTAGTGAGTTCACTATAGCACTCAAGCATTGTTTGTGTGAACACTTGAGAGCTAGTTGTAGAGCTTGGGTGCTCATTGTAGCACTCATGTGTTGCTTGTGTGAACACTTTGGAGCTACCCGTATGAACACTACAGAGCTATAATACTCTAAAGATGCTATATTTTGAAGCTAAAACACTCCAGAAGTGGTCCAAAACTAATTTTGAATTAGTCCTCCGCTATCTCTAGTACAAAAAAATGGACTTTTTGCTATGTGTGTGGAGAACATATGGACCTATTAGTCTAGTAGAAGAGGATTTCATCATTTTATGTGCTTCCATGCATCATAAATAACATTCCAATCTAGTTTATATATAGCATGAGGTGTACAAAGGAAGATAAACATTAACATATCCAATGTGTTGGGAGTAAGTTTAGATCTATCATCATTATTTATCAAGTTTAACTTTGAGAAACCTTTTTCACATATGATGTGCTCGCTGAAACAATAAGAATAGTTTACCATAGTTGCATTAAACATGAAAATGCTTCAAACTATTCAAGTTCAGTCCCACATAGATCCCACACTCTAACCATATGTTTTTTGGGTATGATTAATAAATGGTACAAAGAAATTCATTCATCTCACCTAAACATTTGATAGTATCCACAATAGGTGAGTTCCTAAAACTATTTTTTTCATATAAAAATGTTAGCCATCTTTTTGTTGGATGGTCTCTAACATCCATCTACTCATTATAATTATGAGGATTGAAAAACTTAGCAACATTAAATATAAGTAAATATGTAAACAGTGTATTTAGAGAATCATTAAGCTTCACCATAAATTTTTTTCCAATACAATGCAACTATCTAGTGTCATTGATCTTTGTGAGTTAGGCAAACTATCAAATCTCAATGCATGTATAGTGCATGTATGTATCATACATGTTCCATCTAAATTCTCAAGTGTTCCTCCTTTTTCTTCTATTTAAAAAAGATGATATACGTATTGTACATGTTTCAAACATTTTTGTTTGAAATCTCATACAAATCATGTCAATAATAATATCTAAAGTAGTGACAATGAAAGCAATGTCAACATGATCCTATTTGAATTTTTTATTAAACTTGTTTAACTCAATAAGCAGGTTTGTAAATAAATAAATGCAAAATTGTGCTAAAAAATTTCTTGCTAAATTATAGATTTTTTTCCTCCTCTTAGCTCCCATTAATTCAACAAAGCAGGCACGAGTTTGAAAAGCCTTTCCATGACCTTTATTCTAAATAGCCACCTAATTTGATGCATTTATAACACCTCTAATCTACAATTTTGAAATTACTCCATTAGGTTTCTTAATGCTCATTTTCTTTTAGCATATTTCCCAAGCCATGAATAAATTTTATTTGTAATTTTTCAATAATTTGTAGATCTGGAAAACAAGATAAGCATTAACTACTAATGCTTCTTAATGAGCTATGCAATGAATATATTATAACCGAGAAACATCTCAATGAAGCTTAATATATAAACTTTCATAGATATTTCTCATGGCAAAATCCCCATCATATCCAAATTAAACTAACTTGATCAAGGATAAATCCATCTTTCCTAAAAGAGTTATCATGGCATAATATATAGATTGAGTTGTTCCATCAATTATTTGAAGGAGTATAAATTTTGTTTCACATTGACCTCTTCATTTGTCAAATATATAATATAAATTATCAAATATTATTTCATAGTCTGACCAATACTTTAATCAAGTAAAATAGAGTAAATCAACTACTAAAAATCTCATCTTTTAACTTTTTCCAATATACCTCCATTTCAACTTATAGAAAGTCTTTTATATATAAATTGATATCTATATATGCAAAAGTATTCATTTGTTAGAGGCATGTGTGGAGTGTCTTTATACATGGTCAACTCATAAATTGACTTATAGAGTTCTAAAGGTAAATCATGTGTGGAACTAAAGTACATATTTTCAATCACTAATATGATTCTCTCTTTCTTAGCATCTACCATTAGTTCTATATGTATTGTAATTGGTATACTTATTTATTTTATTTTTTCCTCAAAAAAATTGTAAATCAAGTTTATGAGGCTTTTATTTTGCACGTGCTATTAGATTATTGACTTGAAGGGTGCTACTCCTTGTTAAGCATAAGCTTATACTGAGAGGGGGGGGGGGGGTGTGAATCAATATAAGATATATTTTTTCACTTTTGACTATTAATCTTAAATCCAAAACCTCAAATTACTCTGCAATTAATATATTCAAAGCAATTAAAGAATACAATGCAAAACCACACAATGCAAATAGACACAGATTTACGTGGAAACCCTTTTGGGAGAAAATCATGGAGAAATATTCCTTTTATAAATATAACTCTTTTACAATGTTTGCAGGCACCAATCTACTAGAGACACCAATCCCCAAACCACCAACTCGATCAATTTGTGAGCACCCACCCACTGGAGACACCGATCCCCTTCTCCAAGCACCAACTTGGCCAATTCATGAGCACTAACCCCTAGACTATGAGGCACCGACCCCAAGTTAAATCAATTCCATCATCTGTGATTGCTTCTTCAATTGAATGATGAATTTGCTTCTCTTACACTTTCTCTCTCATTAATTTTCTTATATACTTTTTGCTCTCCTCTCTTTCACAATTCTCAAAGAATATTCTTCATTAAAATAAGTCTACCCTTCATACTTCTTTTATTCAGAGATATTCTATTTCATTTTCTACTCTTCCTCTTCCTTCTCTCTCACACTTATATGATCTTCATTCAAATCAAATGCTTTTTATACTTCCACATCTCTATTCCCTTATATAGCCTTTAAAGGATGTGTCCCATCCAAGAGATACCTCTTCACCAAAAGATGTGACCGTTGACATTTCCATCAATAATTCCGTTAACATTTTCATCGATAATTTCGTTAACATTTCCATCAACATTTCTGTTCACTTCTAGCAATAATTCCATTCACTTCCAGTAACACTTTCATTCACTTTCGACAATAATTCTATTTGACATTTCCATTCATATCCATTACAATTCCTTTGACATCAATGATAATTATTACGACAATATCCCCTTTTGTCATTGATGGCAACCTTCCAAAAAGATCTTTTCTGCAACTCTCCATCTTCTTTTTTGCAACTCCCCCTTGCTATAACTCCCTGTACTGCCATTCTCCCCCTTTGACATCAATGGAAAAGGGCCATTCAAAGAGCTGAAAAAAAGGTTAGCTCCCCTTTAAACAATGCTTCTCTTGATTTTTAATGAGTAGAAGCAAAAAGATATTACTCCCAACTTTTGTCATAGGTACTCAAATGTTTCCTTTGGAAGTGGCTTAGTGAAGATATCTGCCATCTGTTCGGATGTGGAAACATATTCCAATTTTACTTGTTCTGCCGCCTGTTCTCTCAAAAAATGATACTAAATAGCGATATGATTAATTTTGGAAAGCATAACTAGATTCTTCAAAATACTTATCGCACTAGTATTATCATAGAATATGGAGATTGGATGATCATACTCTACTTTGATATCTTTCAAGGTTTTTTTCATCCATAGAACTTGTGTACAACATAGCACTATCACTATGTACTCTGCTTCTGTTGTAGATAGAGATACATAATTCTACTTCTTACTCAACCATGATATTAGGCTATCTCCAAGAAAGAATGCTCCTCCACTTGTACTTTTTCTATCATCTACACAACCTACCCAAATCTCAATCCATGTACGCTACCAATGTGAAGTCTTTACCTCTTGGGTACCACAACCCATAATCTAAGGTTCTCTTTAAATATCTAAATATAAGTTTCATGGCTTGCACATGTGTTTCTTTTGGAGCTACTTGAAATCATGCAACCATACCTACTGCTTGCATGATATCTAGCCTAGATGCCATCACATATAGTAAAATCCTAATCATTGATCTGTAAAGAGTTTGATCAATATTCAGAGATTCATCATCTTTGCTCAACTTCATACCTGTAGTCATTGGTGTGCTAACAGAGGCACACTCCTCCATATAGAATTTCTTCAACATATCCTTCACATACTTGCTTTGGGATATTAATATTCCTTTGTTGGATTGAGAGATTTGTAAATCGAGAAAAAATGACAACTCACCTAACATAGACATCTAAAATTCCTTTTACATATCTTTGACAAATCTCTTAGACATTTCCTCATTGTCTCCTCCAAATATTATATCATATACATACACCACAACAATTAACTGGTGATCTCCTTCAGTTTTGATGTAAATATTACTATCAGCATATCCTCTCTTGAATCCTTGGTCTTGTAAGTATTTATTAAGCCTATCATACCATGCTTTAGGAGCTTGTTTCAATCTGTATAAAGCCTTCTTCAACTTAACTCAGATAAGATTTCTCTCCTCTCATTTCTCAAAGCATATATAGGTTGTTTGTGGTTCTATGAGCATCTACAACTAATTCTTTTGTATTTGCCTTCCTTATTTCACATCCTTTAGCATAAAACTTAAGTGTGTGTCCTTGATCACACATTTGGCTTACACTCAAGAGATTATGTTTTAATCCTTCAACATATAAAACATTCTCCATTTTTGTTTTACCATTATCAAGAATCAACGTACCTTTTTAGGTGATTTTTGTTGTAGCATTATCACCAAATTTCACTATACCTTCATTCACTTTCTTCAATGAGATAAAGTTGCTTTTATCTCTGATCATATGTCTTAAACATCCGCTATCAATGTACCACTACTGCCCTTCATCTCGTGCATGAAATTCCATTTGAACAAGCATGGTTTTTTATTTATCTTGTTTAGCTTCCTCTGACTTCTTTTTCCAGATCTTCGTAGGTTCTTTTTTCTTTTCCTTTATATTTGAATATTTTTTTCTTTGATCCTATTTAGAGAATTTAAACCCACTTCTACAAAAATGTGTTATGTGTCCATAATTGTTGCAATTATAGTAGATAATAACATCCTCATTATAGTATGATAGGGGAGTAAATGAATTATAGTTTCTATTAAAGACTTTATGAATGCCTTTGCTTGTATTCCTTGCTTCACTATCTCTTGCTCTCTTTTTGTAGTCTACCTTCTTATGACCAAAGTGATTACAATAAAAGTAATAACCATGAAAGGAACTTCCAAACATGGTCACATTTGTATAGCTGGGAACATATGGTCTCTTGACGGTGTTTTCTTCCTTCCTACTTTCATTCTTCATAGGTTCCTCGAGAATTTTTGCATAGCTTTTGGTCTTATTAGTACGTTCTTGTTCATCTCCATAGCCAAGACTTGACTTATTGAAAAATGATCTCTGATGGTCTAGGATCTCATCTAAAACCTCGATGCTCTTTTCAAATTTTAGATTATTTTTATTTGCTCTCTTTAAGTCCTTTTTCAAAGCAATGATCTCAATCTCACACTTCTTATATTCTTCTTCTTTCATTTGTAGCTAACTTCTCAAATCTTCCTCAACTTGTTTAATTTTTTGATTTGATTTTTAAGATCAACAATTACCTTGTTTGATTCCTCAAGGACTTATGATGTCTTCACTTTGAAGTCTCGATTCTCTTCTTCATATTTTTGGAGCTGTAAATTCAGTTTCTGATTCTTCTTCTTAAATTCTTTCATTTCTTCCAACATGCAAATAAGTTATTCTTCAAGCTCCACTTCACCTTCTTCTTCCATGTCTTCATCTTCCTCCAAAATATCTTTGCTGGTGGTGGCATTTTCTTCTATAGCCATGAACATATTCTCTTCATTATCACTCTCAACATAATTTTCTTTGTTTTCTTCAGATGAGCTGCTAGACCTCTTGGAGTATAGGATTTTCTTTTGTTTCTCAAATCTTTGCTTGTCTTTGCTTGGATTGAATCCCCTTTTGTACTTTAGTTTGTTTCCCTCATCATCACTATATCCTTTATTTGGACATTTGGCTATAAAATGACCAATCTTACCATAATTAAAGCATTTAAATGGTAGCTTTTCTTTATATTTGTTAGATCCTTTCTTTAGCTTCTGAATGAATAGAGCTTCATTTTCATCTTCTTCACTACTTGAATTTTCACTTGATTCTGGTTCTTTAATCTTCTCTTTCTTCGAGACCTTGAATGATGCTTCCTTCTTCAACTGTCTCTTAGATTCAGTTCTCAGTTTGTATGCCATAAGAATTCCATGGAGCTCATCCATTTTCATCATGTCTAAATCCTTCATTTCTTTAATGGTAGAGACTTTTGCATCAAATCTCAAAGGTAGGGATCTCAGGACTTTCTAAATGATTATAGATTCTTCAATTTTCTCTCCAAGTCCTCGAATGACATTAACAATCTCATCGACACAAAGAAGATACCTAGTAATGTTTTCATCATTCTTCATTTTTAAACTTTTAAACTACCTCTGGTGGGTTTGGAGTTTTGCTTTTCTCACCTTACTATCACCTTCATAAATAGTGTTGAGTTTATCCCAAATATCTTTTGCAGATTCAAAATGCATAAACTTAACAAACTCATTTTCTAAAATCCTGCATAAGATTGCATTCATATCTTTCACATTGTTCTCATTGGTGTTTTTTTTGGTGGCATATGTTGGTGTAATTTGTGGCATTGTGTATCTTATTACCACTATTTGCCAAATATCAAAACCTAGGGCCATCAAGTAAGTCTTCATCCTTATGCTCTAAAATGCATAATTCATTCCATTGAACAAAGGAGCCTTGTTAGTGGAGAAACCATCCAACACTTGAGATCTTGCCATATGTGCTTTCCAAGATCTACCTTCTAGAATTTATGCTAACATTGAAGGAACCAACTCTGATACCAATTTTTAAGCACAAGCTTATCATGAGAAGGGGGGTGAATCAATATAAGATTTTTTTTTGCTTTTGACTATTAATCTTAAATCCAAAACCTCAAATTACTTGACAATTAATCTATTCAAGCAATCAAAGAATACAATGCAAATAGACATAGATTTACATGTAAATCCTTTTGAGAGAAAACCATGAAGAAATATTACTTTTATATATATAACTCTTTTATAATGTTTGCAGGCACTAAACTACTGGAGACACGAATCCCCAAAACAAGCACCAACTCAATCAATTTATGAGCACCCACCCACTAGAGACACTGATCCCCTTCACCAAGCACCAACTTGGCCAATTCGTGAGCACCAACCCATAGGAGCACCAACCCCTAGACTATGAGGCACTGACCCCAAGCCAAATTGATTCCATCATCTGTGATTGCTTCTTTAATCGAATGATTAATTTGCTTATCTTACACTTTATCTCTCATTAATTTTCTTATATACTTTCTACTCTCCTCTCTTTCACAATTCTCAAAGAATATTCTTCATTAAAATAAATCTACCCTTCATACTTCTTTTCTTAAGAGATATTCTATTTCATTTTTTGCTCTTCCTCTCTTCCTTCTCTCTCACAATTATATGATCTTCATTCAAATCGAATGCTTTTTATACTTCCATATCTCTTCTCCCTTAAATAGCCTTTAAAGGATGTGTCCCATCCAAGAGATACCTCTTCACCAAAAGATGTGACTATTGACATTTCCATTGATATTTTCATCGATAATTTTGTTAACATTTGCATCAACAATTCTATTAACATTTATATCGACATTTCTGTTCACTTCTGGAAACAATTTCATTCACTTCTAGCAACACTTCCATTCACTTCCAACAACAATTCCGTTTGACATTTCCATTCATATCCGTTACAATTCCTTTGACATCAATGACAATTATTCCAACACTCCCATCATTAGCAAATAGAGTTTCGCTCTTATATTTTACATAGTAAGAAATATTTATCCTTTAAGTTCCATTTACAATATTTTATAACATAAACCCATGGAAATTATATTTTCCATTTGGACTTGATTGTTCATTTATGTTTCTTTGATGCTTGTTCCTCTTCTTGAATTTATTCTCTATCTGTTTCATAGTTTTCTTTGTGTGGATGAACATCAAAGTCTTCATTTTTGGAATGGTATTGTTGATTATAGGTATACCCAATGCATGAGCAAGTGATAGTTTCTTTTATCCTTCTTAGGACTACCAATGGAAGTCATTTTATCATAATTTATACTTATTCTATGAAAAAATAATGTAAATATCAAATTATAAAATAAACAAGGGCCCAAATTTATTATAGATGTTTTGAAATATGTAAGATGTAAACAAAACATCCTTGTGGCAAATGGAAATAAAGTTGTGGAACCCTATTACAAATTATAGTAAACTCCCAAAAAAACATAATTTTGTGAAAATAGACTTACTAACTCTTTCACCCATCTAGATTTCCTCTAGAAATGTAAGCCTTAGAATCTCAAATTAAATAAAAATAAAATGCATAGAAATATAAGATGTAATTTCCATCTATATTTAAATAATATGATCTCTTTATTTTTCCTTTTTGTTTGTAATAAAGTAAAAAGATGACAAAAAAACATTTCATTCTCAAATAAGTAGAGCTCCATGAAATCATAAACCAAAGAGAAGAAATCCTATAAAATATTTAGTAGTTTGCCCATTAATTAATGATTGATATTCTTGGATGCAACACAAGTTTCTGTTATGAGAGCCTTTCCTTCCTTCATGAACAAATAAAAACACTTCCTTTGTCTCTTCAAATAATTCATTTTGAATATAAAAAACACACGTGACACACCATGTATTAAAAATACTTAAATTTCAATTTCAAGTTATATTAAACAATATTTTAGATAAATTCTATACCTTTTAATTTATTAAGCATATTTTTTAGATAATTTATCTTAAAATCTTAGCTTCAATGCAAATTTCCTATTAAATTCCCATTATTTCACTTAGTATCACAAATTTCATGTACTTAAAATCTTTCACATGCACAAATAATAAAAATATATTTCAAAATCCTAGTTGTCATTATTGTCACTAGTAAATCAATGATCACCACATACCTAAGAGGCTACCAGGGTGCCAACACCCACAACTATTTGATGTGTATTTAATGAAATAGCCCTTATTTTCTTTTTTCATTTATTAAAAAAATTAATACTTCAACTATGGCATTTAAATTCATAATTTGATTTTTTTATAGGTGATTTTTGAATTGTAATTCTCATATAGTTTTAAACCCCCTTGACAAGTTATGATGGGTTCAATTTTCATCATTGGGTTAGAGGAATAAGAAGAAAATAAAACAACCCCAACATGAAAGATTGGGGATAGTGAAACATGTTAATATAGGAAATCTACGCTGGTAAAAAGGAATGGAATTTTACTTCTAACTTATCCTCAAGGTTGATACAGATGGGCATCACAAGTGTCAATCGTTCAAGTAGGATATGTACAAGAGGAACTATCTAATGGGCTCAAGGAGCTCCTTGACAAAGGCAGATAGTTATCCGATAGAATATTTGGTGTTCATGAGGTGAAAAAAGGCTAAGATGAGTGATGCAAGTTGAGATGTGACTCGAGTTGAGTTGGACTTGTGTGAGTGATGCTGGGACAAGTTTAGGACTTGTATTGATACTATAGATTCAACACTTAGATGTTTAGGTGAGTTAGGTTAGTCTTGGCATGTGAGGCATACTCTAAGATCCTCAAATCTAGATTTTCATTGTAAATGAATACTATGAACATTTTAGTGATGTATGGGGTGGCAGGTGAGGCTTACCCCATGACAATAAGTTCAAAACCATGATAAGAGAGATCTTGGTACCTAAAGATGACAAAATAAATAAATTGAAAAACTCTAGATTCAACATCTAATATGAACCTATCCTTCATCAAGGATATTTACTTTAAATCCTTTCAATGAGACTGAGATGTAGTGAAATGTAGACATGCCTCTTATTCTAGATTGTAATGATGATGAACCGTACACTAATTTTTTTATGTTTTTATTTTTTTATGGAAAAAATCTCCAGAGAGATGACACATTTAGGTAAGACCCAATGAGGAAGGGGAATATCTTATTCCAAAATCACCCAGTGCTCACCCCTGGATTGCCCCCTTCAACTTGATCAAAAATCATACCTAGCCATAAGGAAATCAGTTAACAGACCTTGCATGTAGCAGCCAAAATACAATAAGACCAATTTCTTAAGGTTCATGAAATAAATATGGTCTAAAAGGAGAAATAATCTAACTTCCAACCAAGATTAAAATTGGAAGCATCCACTGAATAAAACCCATCAACAAATAAATCTAATAAAAGACCTAAAAATTTGAGTTACTAGAGACTAAAGCTACTATAGATGTGATTATAAAAAATAAGCATCCATAAAATATCATTGCATAGCTGAGATGACCACCATAAAGGAAGATGATCATACCCCTTCACATTAGATTGATCAAGGGCTTGACTGGCCAACACATCAGTTGCTCTATTGTACCTTGTAGGAGTATACATATAGATAAATCTGTCAAAATTTTACTAAATGCAATGAATTTTGTGTAGGATTCTATAAATTCTCCAACCCTTTGGGCTATTAAGACTAGGCTATGAAAGCATTTGGATCCAATTCTTAGAGTCCATAATCACTTGAAGGTTCTTCTAGCCCAATTTCTAAGCTTCCTTAAGACCCTTCTAAAATTGCTTATCCCTCATCCAAATTATTAGTAGTAATACCAATTTTAAAACATAAAAATAAAGCCACATAAAGGTCATAATTCTAACCATCAGCTCCAATACTAGCCTATCCATAATTTTCTCTAGATGTACCATCCAAGGGAAAGCAATTAAAACCCATAAGAGGATTAACAGGATGAAACTAAGGAGTGGAAATAACCTAAGGTTGAAGGGGAAAAGGAACCATATGGAGCTATTAGAGAATAAACGTACATTACTTAAAAGGAATTTGAGGATGTTTTATCAAGTGAATTACTGATTCTCTGATGTTGGTAAAAGTACATTGCCAAATCCACCTAATGTCAATGAAATGTTGCTTGAAAATTCTAGTACTGTGCTCCTTCCATAGGTTCCAAACTAAGAAGGAAAATCCATCCAAAAGAATCTGATTAGAAAAATAATCAATCTAAAAAATGCATCTCCATCACTGAAGATCTTGTGAAAGAGATGAAAATTAATTCCAAGGACCCATTTAAACCTCACTCTCTTGAAAAAGCTCTATATTCTCTTGAAAATGAATAGGTTGAATAGAGAAAGAATAAGTGGAGAATAGATGGGAATTATATTCCTTATTCTCTTAAAAAAGCTCACATCTAAAGGACCCATTTAAACCTCTTTTCATGAATTGGTATCACAAAATAACTCTATAATGTTAGAGTAACCAAATATAAAACCTCACCTTAGGCCACAAATTATGATGCTAGAGTTGTTTGAAGATAGGCTTGAGGGGCTAAACAAAGGAAAGTTAAAGAGAGTGATACCCATCAACATAAAAATACTCTCCAAATTTATTACCCCCTCAATCCAAAACATTAACATCATTTGAGAATGAAAGGTCTTTTTTTTAAAGAATATGAAGAAACTTATTTTTATAATCCTATGGAATCTAAATTAACTAGGCTTCAAGGGGAATCCATTCCTTATCAATCACCCCATTGATGTTGGATATTATAAAGTATTTCAAGACCAAAATCCTTCAAAATTGATGAAGTTATATCATAAGACCATGGAAATGAGGAAATTAATCAACCAAAGGGGGATACCCATCCCAAGAATCACTCAAAAAATGGGCTTTAGCACCATTATTGATGACCTAGAATGGCTTATTTTTAATAATAGCCTCTCTAAATTTAAGAACCACTAAAATAGAGAACCTATATAAGAAAGAAAAGGATGGAAAATGTGATCAATATATTTATTACCTATGTATTTAGATCATAAGGTGTGCACCCAAAGCTGATTAGGAGAGTTGATTAGATGTCAATATATATTTGTTGCTAAATCTTGACCATTTAGAAGAGAAAAATAAGAACCTAATCCCCCATCAAATTTATGTAGGTATAACTTTGTCCATTTCACCAAAGCCAATTTTTTAATATGTTGAGGTCCTTCCCATAATAATTTATGACAAATTTGATAAATTTCTTTAATAATTCCCTTGAGAACATTCAAAATCAAAGAGAAATAGATGGGAATAACTTGAAAAATGATACTAACCAAGGTGATCTAACCTCCCGTAGAAATCCATTTATGAGTCCACTTAGAGATTTTAGATTTCACTCTATCAACTAGCCAACTCCAATCAGAAAGTCTACAGTCCTCAAGGGGAATGCCTAGGCAAATAACATACAAAGAAACTCTTCAGAATTGAATATTATCAAGAATCATAGCTTCTTTTATTGGAGAAGTATGGAAGAAAAAAACTTGGATTTATCCTCAATGACCCAATAAACTAGGTCTAACAAGCTACTAGAACTATGGAGGCATTTAATAAAATACTTGAAAGAGACAGTGAACCCAAATCCCCAAACAAAGAAAAATATGAATGGAATTGAAATATGTGCATGAAAGATATGGATTGAAACCTATGAATTTAAATTTTAATTTTTTTTTTCAAAATTCTTGACATTTTGGTTCAACCTAAGGAGGTATAAAGTTTCCTCTCCAACCCCTTTACATGCCAGAGTTAGATCCCCAAAATACTGAGGTACATTGCATGAAGGCTATTGATGGATCTTTGGTGGTCAGTATCCAACATGCAAATATTCATTATAGTATCAATATCTTGGAGAGGTGGGCCCTAATTTTTTGTTTTTTGGTATTTAGGATAATTTTGCATTTTTTTTTGGCTATGTGTTTCAATATCATGGTTAACCTAAACTATGGAGGCATTTAATAAAATACTTGAAAGAAATAGTGAACTCAAATTATCAAGCAAAATGTGCATGACAGATATGGATCAAAATCATATGAAATAAGTTGTTAAAAATTCTTGGAATTTTGGTTAAGCCTATGGAGGTATAAATTTTCCTTGCCAACCCCTTCACATGTTAGAGTCAGATCCTAAAAAGACTAAGGAAGGTTGCATGAAGGTTGTTGATGGATCTCTAATGGTCAGTATCTAATAGACAAATATTTAGAATAATATCAATATCTTGGAGAGGCAAGACCTAATTTGTCAATTTTTAGGATTCAGGCTGACTTTGAATTTTTTTTGGCTATGGGATTCAAAATCATGGTTAACCTTATGGGAATTCCAAGTTTTTGCGTATCTAAATGGACACTTCTTGGTGGTGTTTACTTAGGATGAGGACATGCAACAAATATTTTTAGGAGGCTTATGGTTTATGGGGAATGTTGCATTATTTATGAAGCTATGGCATTATCTTTTCAAGGTTGAAGAGGATCTACCCTCGGTTGGACTAGTCTAGGTTGGGATTTTTGGACTATAGGTGGAGTTCTGGGAACTTATTATCTTTGAGGATATAGGTAATACCCTGGGATATTATATGTTAACTAATGATAGCTCTTTACACTTTGAACACATTTTTTATGCTATAATATGTGTCTTATAAATTTTGATAACCCTTTTCCTAAAAAAATAACTCTACTATTTGGGAATAGACCTGGGAACAAGAAGTGGATTATGATAACATCTCCTTTTGATGGAGAATTTGTCACAAGGATGGACACTTATTCAAGGATTATAAATTCTCTATTCCTGACATCCCTAAGGATACCTAGGATAAGGATGTCTTTTAAGACCCTAAAATGAAGTGCACTATTAAAACCAAGAGTTTCAAACCTAAGCCTTCCCCACATGCAAATTATTTTGCTTCTTTAGCTATCGATGACCCTCCATAAGAAGATGAAGATTTGTTTATGGACATTGAAGTTCTTGAAATGCATCTTTCAAAAAATCATCCTTTAACATGAATTGAAATTCAAAATCAACATGATAGAACTTTTTTTTAGCCCATTAGATTAAAATATCCTTACTTTGTATCACAAAGAAACATGACAAGTTAAAAAACACAAACTATAAAGTTCTAAAAACATGAGTACAGACTCACAAGATCTTTATGGTGACCCCCCCTCTTAGAGCGTTAGTTACTTAATCATCATCTAAGATCATCTATCCATGCTGGATTTGAGTGGGATTAGTCCAAACTCTAAAAAAAATTTGAAAATGGTCTGCAATCAGAAGGGAAGAAATCCAAGGAGAAGAAGGCTAAAGAGATGCTTGTTTCAACATGAAGTGCATTTTGTGTAACATAAGTGGTCTAAAAGGTTTCCCTCTACATTCAATGAAATTAGTAGAATTTTAAAATCTCATAACCATGCACTAATTTTATCTTATATAACATTGAATTTTAGCTAGCCATTACAAATGGAAAGGAAGGGATCCCTCATCCTGGAGATCTTGTACACAAAGCCTCTTGCATTAATTTCATTTATCCTTGGCATTTATTTCTCAAATTAATAACATTTCAATAATAAATATAATTTATTTAAATGGATGGTTAATCATTTTCTATGTAGATGTATTTAGGAATTCCTCAAAGCAATAAGTCCTCTTAAAACTACTACCCCCATATCATATTCTTGGGAACAATTTTAAAATATTATTATACATTTTGACATATATATTAAAAATGATTAAATAAATAAATAAATAACTTTAAAATGAATAATTAGATAAAAATAAAAAATATGTTTGTACATTAAAATAAAAATTAAGTTGGTTAATTAAAGGTAGTAAAGCTAATAATGTTGTTCTTATAGCTAGATAGATGGGTGAGGATATTTTGAAAAGGTTCTAGCTAGGTGAAGGGATCGATGGCGATGGTATAGGCATGCAATAAGAATTAAAGGTGATGAAGGTGCAGGTGAAGGTGAGGGTTAGGGTGCAGTTTCTCCTTGTGATGGAAAATGTCAGCATGGATTTTTAGTCAGCTGTGGTGGTAGATGGAGTTTTGAGGGAGGAAGGAAGTGGTGGGCCTTTGTTGGAGGTAGAGGTGGATATAGACAAGGTTTTTGAGGCTAGTGAGGGATAGGAGAGGAGACCATGTACCATTTGGGATGGTTTTCCTTGGGATGGAGGTTAGGCAAGGTAGGAAAAAGCAACAAAGGTGTCAAAGGTTCAGCTAGGTCAAGGGAGAAAACAAATAAGGGCACAAGTTCCTCCCAATATCAAATCTTGGGCTATAAATGATCATGGAAGGCCTAAGCAACAGCCTAAGAAAAGGTTAGACCTAGGTAGAGGTAATAAATCCAAAGATGTTAAAAATTATTTTGGTTTTTTATCATCTCAATTTGTTCAAACTAACTTACCTTTTGAATATTTTTTGGAAGGGGACAAGCAGGTGGTGGACAAAGGTTTATATGAGGAAAATATCTCCTCAAAGAAGCATGTAGGTGGAAATTATTTCATTTTGGATAGGGTTTTTGAAGAGAATGTTGTGTTCTCAAATTGCAACAATATATCAAACCCCTTCCATTGTTGTAGTGATTTATACAAAGAAATCATTCTTAGAAGTCATCTTGATTCTAATCTAGTTCTAATATCTAGAGGTAAACTTCAAAAAGAAAATATTGTTAAAGAGGCTTCAATATCTATTAAGGAGGCTAGTGGAAAGTCAAGACCAAATGCAATATAGAAGGAAGTACCTGAAATTGCCTTTTTGTAAGACATTCCTTTAATTTTCTCTGAGTCTCCTCTTCTTTTTGAAATCTCTAACACTGAACTCTCTTTGCTAGAAGTGGAGAGATGTCAAAGAGATTTTATTGGTAGGTGCATGGGGAGAAACCCTTCTAGTCTTCTCTTTTAGAATGGTCTCAACTCATATAGATAAGAAAATCTTAATAAAAAGAGAGTTAGGTATATCTTTTCCCATTAAACTTGGTCATTATATATGCCAATCAGTTTCTTGGCCCAACCTCAAAACTCCCTCTTTATTGAACATGGAAAATGATTTATTTGTGCTTTTATTCTAATCTTTGGATGATAGGGAATTTTTCTAGTCAAAAGGGCCATGGTTCATTGGCAAGAAGGGGGTGTTCTTCTATCTATGGATTCCTTTTTTGACCCAACTACCTTGTCAATCTCCCAAGCCCTTGTTTGGGTCAGATTTTACAACCTTACTATAGCCTTTCAGGATGTTGCTCTCTTCAAGAAGTTGGTTAACAAGCTAGGAGTGTTTGTCAAAATTGATGAATCCATAGGGGCTAATCTGAACTTTGTTAGGGTTTGTGTGTTGGTGGATTTTGGTAAACCCCTGCACCATTCTATTCATATTTCCTCCTCTCAAGGTGTTTGGACTCAGTTTATTAATTTTGAAGGGATCCCTTTTAGATGCTTCAAATACAATCAAGTTGATCATAAGATTGCATCATGCCCTAAGACAAATTTTCAAGGATCTCATTCTTTGTTTCTACAAAAATGGATCAAAAAGATTGGTTGTCTGAATTAGGATCTAGTACATTAAATGCATGTTTTCTCCAATGAGCTCTTGTCAATACTAGTTTTAGAACCATGCTTGAACAAGTTTTAGGTGGGTAAAGTTATGTCATATTCTATAGCATAGATTGATAAGGAGGTAGGGCAACAGTCTTTGACATCTTGGGAAAGGGTTGTTATTCTTGAGGAATCTAGACTAGATCATTTTGTCCCTACTCCACTAGGGGTTTCTCATAAATCAATCAATTTAGTTAAATATGGGGAAAATAAAGATGTTGATTCTAAAGGAGGGCTGGTTAATAGAGTGGTTCTATGTATTGCAAAGCAACCTAGTATTATAAAGACCCCTGATTACGGTATACAAAGTAAAATGGGTAGAAAATTGGAAGTAGAGCGGCTACAAATTTATGCTTTGAATTCCATTTATGGAGGTATGCAAAGGACTTTGGACTCTTTGCTATCTAGTAGATGTAAACACTTGGTAATAGCTAAAGGATAAGCTCATTGGTCTGGTTTTCATGTTTTTTCTTTTTTCGTAGTTTTTCTATGTTCTTAGGGGCTTTTCTATTCTATTCTATCTTTTAGTCTTCTTGTTAGTGGTTTTGTTTGTTTCCTTCCTAGGTGAACCTTATGTCTTTTGAAGTGCTTCCACTTCTTCTAGTTACTTTTTTCTTGAGGACTGGACACTTGGTTTGTGTTCCAAAGCCAGTTAAAAGTTCTTGTCAAAAACTTCTAATTGTTGCTCCAAATAGAAGCCCCATATTAAGCTAAAATGTTGATCTTATACCTATAAATTATATAGTCATATCTAAAGGAGACAATACACTTTAGAGAAATGAACCTTGAAATTATTTATATATAAAAACTTTAATAGGTTAATAGGATTGTCATAAAAGTACATTTTAAATAAAAACTTTTAAGAGAAAAAGTAGATGAATATAAAAACATATGAAGTAATTTATTCAAATATTTCTCCTAACAACTTGCAATTGTTAAGTAGAATAATGGATCACCTTGTACATCTAAAATTGAGGTTGAAGAATAGTTTCTAAAGTTGAAATTTTAAATAGATAATTATGTTATTGTGCTTCCTCTCTTTGATGAATAAAAAAAATATAATCCTCATAATAAATAAGATATTGTTTGGATCACATTTAAATATATTATGAGTCCCATTGACATCTTCTTACCACATTTGATGAACGTTTTTAATTTTCCTATTTTATAAATAAAAAATATGATTTATAAATAGAAATATTTTATATTTTATTTGAAAACTAGTTTATAAATGTAAATAAAATGGTTTATTAGTATTTTTTTGATAAGTAATTAATTTTGACTAGAGCTAAAACTAAATTTAGGGCCAATTAAGGGGTCTAGTCCTTGAGAAAACAAAAAATAAGAAACTAGGGCATGTTTGAAAAGTGACCAAAACAAACCAAACAAAACTATAAATAAAAATAATCTAATTTTTCAACATAAATCCACTTGATAAGGGAGGGCATCACACATTAAAAAAATAGAGAATGATTACGGTAAAAGGATCAAGCATGAAAGTCCAAAAATGAAAGTAGTCTCCAAATTAAAATCAACCTCAAGCCATAAGGGTGTGTTGGCCCCTATAGAAAGCAAAGCTTCCATTATACATTGAGTTCCAT
Organism: Torreya grandis; assembly: GCA_037957365.1. Taxonomy (NCBI): domain Eukaryota; kingdom Viridiplantae; phylum Streptophyta; class Pinopsida; order Cupressales; family Taxaceae; genus Torreya; species Torreya grandis. The sequence continues at coordinate 371,731 of JARHVA010002694.1, forward strand.
TACTGATGGAATTCAAAACATCCAATTGAAGAGGACTAAAATTCCCCCTTTGAAGATGATGTTGATGCAACCCATACCCCAAGAAGAACACGTAAGTGAATATACTTACTCTCAGTGAAGGGTTTGGTGAAGATATTAGCTATCTACTTTATAGTCTAGCAAAATTTAAGATCAATGACCTATCCATGAATGAGCTCTTGAATGAAGTGCATATGAATCTCGATGTGTTTGGTCCATTGATGTTGGACCAGATTTTTGTAGATCTGAATGGTACTTTAGTTATCATAAAAGATGATTGTGGGTCACTTGAACTGTAAACCAAACTCAGTAAGAATCCCCTAAAGCCAAATAGCTTTAGTAGAAACATTGATAGCCCCTCTATATTCAACTTCAGTAGATGATAAAGCAATAACATTTTGATTCTTGCTAGACCAACTAATTGGTCATGAACAAAGTGAGAAGCTATATCTTGAAGTGGACTTATGATGTTGAATATCACCAACCCAGTCTAAATTTATGTATCCAATCAAGTCAATATCAATGCCTACTCCATAATGAATCCCAAAAATGTGAGTACCCTGCATGTAGTAGAGAATATGTTTGGCTACTTTCCAATGCAACTCATGCGGTATCTGCATAAACCTAGAGACCATGCCCACTTCATATGAAATATTAGGTCTAGTGTGAGTCAGATAGATGAGGCTACCAACTAGTTATTGATACAAGGTAGCATAAACCAATGGAGAAGAACACTCAGCCTCAAGTTTGACTCTAGAAAGAAAGGGAGTCATAGTTGGATTACAACCATCTATGTGAAATCGTGAAAGCAAATCAAAAGCATACTTAGATTGTGAAATGGTAATCCTTGAGTTAGACTGTGAAATCTCAATACCAAGGAAATAATGTAACAAACCCAAGTCAGTCATAGAGAATCTATCATGTAGAAAAGTTTTCACTATTGTAATAGAGGATGAATAACTCCCTGTGATCAACAAGTCATCCACATAAAGAACCATAATTAAGAGTGAATTATCTTACTGCAAGATGTAGACATTCAGATTTGAATTGCATCTAGTGAACCCAACTGTGAGAAGAAATGAATCTATCTTGGCATACCAAGCTTGAGGGGCTTGTTTGAGGCCATAGATAGATTTTTGAAGTTTACACACTAAGGAAGAATCTTCCATAAAACCTTGTGGTTGTTCCATATATATCTCCTCCTCAAGGTCACCATAAAGAAAGGTACTCTTTACATTGATCTGATGAACATCCCAATGATACATTGTGGTAATGGAAAGAGTGAGTCAAATAGAGTTCATTTTAGCAACTAGAGCAAATGTTTCAGTATAGTCTACGCTAGGAACTTGTGAAAATCCTTTTGATAGCAATTGTGCTTTAAACTTATCCACTGACCCATCTGCTACAAATTTTGTTTGATAGATCCACCTACATCAAACAAGTTTCCTTCCCTTAGGAAGTGGTATTAGATCTCAAGTGTGGTTACTAATTAAGGAACTATACTCTTCATGCATAGATGTATCCCACTTAGGAATACCAAATGCCTCATTAAAATGATTATGGATTAGAAGCACAAGAAATGAAAACATGTAGAATACCCTAAAATTGTGAACAAGTCCATCTAACATCTGATGGATTTCCAACCCAATCACCTACACTCTATAAAGTTTATCTAGCCCAAAGAGGAATTGAAATTAGAGAATCAGGGGGAGATTATTTATAAATATGACTATGAATGGAATGAGGTTAATATCTATCACTATCCTCATCATCTAAACTAAAAGAAGAATCTTCATCAATAGCTATCTGATCTAGATGATCTGAATCATCTGAACTATCATCATATCCCAAAGAGTCCAAAGAGGAGGGAGAAGTGTCATGTGTGGAGTCTGATGGAACCTCTTGAAAGCATACACTCCTCTAAATGAAAAACTCATGTGTGGTAGGATAAATAATCCTATATTCTTTAACACCTTCTGCATACCCAACAAATATACAAGTCCTACTCTGATGTTCCATGGCCTTACATTTTTCTTAGGAATGTGGGCCATCGCTGGAGATCTAAGTACTCTAAAGTGATTAACATCAATTTGTTGACTTCTCTAAGCTTCTAAAGGAATGATCCCTTTCAATGCTTTATGAGGAACATGATTTTGGATATAGCAAACACAATTAATGGCTTCTACCCAATATTGTGGTGTAAGCGATTTAGAGTGTATCATACAACTTGCCATTTCCTTCAAAGATCTATTTTTACATTATAAAACACCATTCTGTTGAGGACTATATGGAAATATTCATTGTAGATCAATCCCTTCTGAAGTATAGAACTAATTAAAGTGATGATTAACATACTCACCACCATTATTAGTACACAATTCTAATGGTTTTCCCTAACTATTTCTCAACAAAAGCCTTGAAATATTTAAAATGGTCAAAGAACTTAGACTTCTATTGAATAAAATACACCCAAGTATACCTAGAAAAGTCATCTATGAATGTAAGCATGTACCTAGCCTTTTTGAATGAAGGATTTGGAAATGGTCTAGAAATATCACTATGAATTAGCTCCAAGATTTTAGTAGCTCTCCATGATTTTCCTTTATCATATTTCTCTTCAGGATGTTTACCAAGCATGCAACCTTCACAAACACCATAAAAAAAATGAACATGAGGCAACCCTATTACCATATCTTGTTGATTGAGTTGTTCCAAGTAGCGATAGTTTAGATGACTAAATCGCTCATGCCATAGTTTGTTCACTCCATCAGAATGAGTGAGTAATGTAGTAGAAGGGTAATCAAGAGCAAAATTTGAGGTGTACAACCTGATTGGTGATTTTCTTTCCCAATGGCCACTATAGTATTACTAAGCAGCTCTTTAATGACAACAAAATCTGGAGTAAATTCAACTTTCTTGCCTGATCCAATGTGGGTGATTTGATAAACAGATATAAGATTAGTTGATAGTGATGGAACACATAAGACATTTTCAAATGTTCCATCATTAGCTTCAATATATCCTCTCCAAAAAAATTCAATATAAGTATCATCACCTATTAGAATAGATGGCATATAACATGGCTCTAAGGATGAGAACAAGTCTCGTGAAAAAAAGCCATGTGATGTTAGGCACCATAATCAATCATCCATATGGATGGTTGAGATGTTACTACAATAAGGTATTTTCCCTTACCTTTCCCCTTACTACTTTATTTTATCTTAGAAGACTCCTGTGTTGATGAGGTTGATTTAACTATATTAGGTACATTGATGTTATTTTTCTCAAGCATCTTTGTTAAATGATCAATCTATTTTTTCATACATTTTGTTTCATCATGCCCAGTTCTCTTACAATAGGAACATGTAATCCTCTCTTTCTTGGATTTCCCACCTGAAGAGGAGGACTCATATGATAATTTTGGCTTAGTATCTAGTTTTTGACCCTTTCATTGCTCTTGGTCCTTCTTATTTTGTTTCTTCTCCTTATTTATTGAAGTTTTTAGTTTGTCATGACTCAACAAAGCATGTGATTTGGAGGACTTCAATGTACCCATTTGGATGAGTTTGTCTTGATCCCTAGTTAATTCTTTAGAAACATCATCTAAGGATGGCATACTCTATGTAGGTCCTAGGGCACATTTCAAAGCATGGAAGGTAGAGACAAAAATTGAGTAGTCAGGACCTAACTTGGAAAGAATAGAGAGGATCAATTTTTCATCCTTTTTATCTATACCACACAATTTTAATTACAACCTTTGTGATTCAAGTTTGGTGAAAAAGTCTTCTATAGTGTCAAAATTACCTAGACTTAAACTAATGAGCTCATTCTCTAGCTCATGACCCCTCATTACATTTTGCTTCGCAAAGAGTTGTTCCAAATCTCATGTGGTGATTTATCAGATTCAATGTGAAAGAGTAAATCAAGGGAAATAGAAAAACATAAAAGACCATATGCTTTATCACACCTATTATACCACTTAATTTTATTTGCACCAAGTTCTGGTTTAGTTTCCATATTCATGGTTACCCTGTGTGCACCTCTGCTTCTTAGAAAAAATTGCACTTTAGATTTCTAGTCATGATAATTGAATGGACTGAGAAGTGGAACTAAATTGTGATCCATGATGCAGTGCAAGCAAAAACTGAATGAGTAATAGAGAAGGCAAGGCACTCAACAACCCCCCTGAAACTATTAAAAAGAACCCCCCAATTACAAATGTTTGGCACTTTATGTTTTAGTGTATATACAATCAACAATTTAGTGTGCATACAATTGGTACTTTATTTTTTAGTGTGTATATAATCAATACTTTAGTGCATATACAATGGGCACCAATTTTTTTTCACAATAAAGCCCATCAAATATTAAGATATCATAGAGGGCCAAAGATAGTCGTAAACATGAGTATAGAGTTGATTTTTGAGGCTTCAACTCATGTACCAATGATAGATGATGCATACACTATAAATAAGATACTACATAGTAGATATTGCACTCAAATACAATGAATTGTAGGTATAGATCCACACAATAAACCACAAAGATATAACCAATGTTGTCAAATTATATGATTTGGTGTAGTATTCACCATCGCATAATACACACAACAACAAGGTGACTATCCAAGGTTGTTGAATGTGCATTACAGTGTAGTATTTACTATTGCACAATATATACAACAACAAAGTGGCTGACATAGAAATGAGTGAAATCTTTACATTAAAGGCACAAATAACAATGCATGCTCATAAAAAATGGATGTCAGACTCAACTGAGAATGCATGAAAAAATGAGCAATCTGTGCAATGATTACATAAGTGACAGTGCAATATCACAAAAAATAGACATCAGGCTCAACCAAAAAAATGTCCATGAAGAGAACAAGAGTGTATGAGTTAAGCAAAAGAGAATAAATTTTGTTTTGCTTGTCAAGGGGGTTGACCTCCTGCCAAAATCGAACCTCACCCTTCATCTTTATGAAATAAAGTGTTGCAAAATAATGATAAATAACTACTTAAAATATTTCTCACAACAATATTGTTTTTATTAAAAAAAATTTATAAAAACTCATATTTTTTCCATCATCAAAATATAATTTTTTTTGAATTGTATCATAGTTAGTAAAACTATGATAACTTTTTCAATTATTAATGAAATTACAAATCTCAAAATGATCTGAAAAGAGGAAGCCAAGGTGCACATAACCTAGAATTTTTTTGAGTGATTATCTAATGTTCTTTTGTAGTTGGCAAAATAACAATCATTTTTAATCAAAAAATGGATTTTCAAAAATAATAACTTATAAATCTTGCCTCATCAAAAAATTATTTAGTCTTTTGTCCAACCAGCTTGAATTCTCCTTTCATATCTACAAAAGGTTACTTATATATTTTATAAATATGAAATAATTGCAAATACTAATGAAGTTCACCAATTAGAGAAGAAAGGATTGTAGATGATACACATAGATCTACATGTTTCTTATTTACAATCTTAGTTAGAATACAAACCCAAAAAACTACTCAAGATTTCGAGAAATTAACAACAAAATGATGTTCATTATCAAAAAAGAGATCTGATACCATGATGGAATTGTCCAAGATCCAACTGATAGAATCAAACACACGAACTGCAAATGCAAAGCAAATAGAATTAGAACTCCATTATGGAGACTGAAATCAAAATAGAGCAGAATTATAATAATATTACATTCATAACTCATCAAAAAATAGCTTAAATGAGATGCATATTTATAGGTATAATGGAGGCATAGAGCCAAGACATTTGACAATGTGAACACAAGACTTTTGCCAAATGGTTTGTGTGCTCCATATGTCAATATTAGTGGGTAAGGGTATCTTTACCCACCAATTTGACTATAATTTTCCCATGTGCATGTGCACCTTAATTACCTCATTTATGACACCTAAGTGACATCAAAATAAAACTGAAACAAGCTAAATACAAGTGTAAGAATAATCCATAATAATAAATAGAAGTAAAATAATATCCTACACTAACATTGGCCCCTACTAAAAAGTAAAGCTTCCATTATACATTGAGTTCCATTACTGATGGAATTCAAAACATCCAATTATAGTCTTTCTGCTTCAAATTTCCTACCTCTTTTACCCTTACCAAAGTTTGGATTTGATAGAAGACATGAGTATTGAGAAAGAGGCAAGATCTCCCTAAAGCTAAAATGCTCATCATCTTCTTCCTCCTAAAGAAAGGCATCAACCTCATCCACCTCTTCCAGGCCATCCACTTTCAAAGAACCTTCAACCATTAGAGATTTTTACTAAATTTTAACCAACCATGATCATCTGATTAAAGAAAATAATCTACTCAGAGACATGAGGATCTTGTTTCTCATCAAAAACTAAAATCTCTTGTGGAGGACTCTTGTCATTTTGAGATTCCACCACGTGGGGCTTTAACCCTTATGTTAGAAGAAGAGACTTCCTCAAAATAAGTAAAAGTCAAGGATTTTTGGAGACTATTCACAAGGTAAAGGTTTGGGTAGCCAATATTTCTAACCCATTTATTCAAGAAGGAAGGACTAGAAGCTTACAAAAATCTCATAGGGAAAACTACCACTTTATGGTAAACCTAGTTACACTTGAAACATTTGAAGGGAAATCCTTCATAATTGATGTGATGTGTCCAGGAGCCATGAGAAGAGGTAACCTTAAATGAATGATGGAAAGGTTTGGAAAAATAAGCTAAAACACAAACCCTTGTGAACTTTCAATGGCCAACCAAATCTTGATCAATTTTAACAAACACCATGATCTTTTGAACTCACTGTTGGAACACCCCTGAATCTCTCAAGATCAAATGTATATTGTAAAATCTTTCCCAAATTGGAGTTTTAGTGATTTTTGTGTCATATGGAATAAAAAATGGGGCCCAAGGGCATAGAAATAGTCCCTATTTCCCAATAAAATGGGGACCATTACTCCACACAAAGTCTTAATTATCCATAATTTGAAAAAGGATCAAGAAAAAACCATTATGCATCAAGGAATGATAAACCTCTAAAAGTTTGGTCTAGATGGATTTGGACTAGATCAAAATATCCTCCTAGGGTGGTCACTTCCCCACATCTACCAATGAGATATTTTCACCTAGATCCCTATAAATGGAAGAAATAGCCTCATATGTGAGCTAAAGAATCAGGGAAAGTTTGGAGAAAACTAGGGAAACATCCCATAAAAATATAGGTTTGAATTTATAATGTTGCTTTCCTATAGCTTCAGTCCTTTCTTTTGAGCAACTTGCATCCCCATTTTACCCCCTACCACTTCTGGGAAGCTATAAGTTCATCCAGGAGCTCCTATCAACTAGTTGAGGTGATAGAGTAGCTTTTACCCAAGAGATAGCCTCTTTACAAAAATTACCGTAAGATTAGAAGGGGTTTGAATAATTTTTTCACTCAACATAGATCAAGTCTAAGTTCTATGGAACCCCCCCATGAGTGCTACACCTTCATTAGGCCTCAGATCTTCCAAATATTTCCTAGGACTATCCTTCTTAGAAAAGCCCATTGGATTTTTGTTTTTACCAATCACCTTTTTTCTGACCCTCTCTATTGCATCCCATCTTTGATCTATCCTACCATTGCCTGTTGTTCTTACCTACCACTTCCTACCATTCCTACTACCATTCCTCCCTGTTGATCCATCGCCATCTCTAGTGCCATCACCACCATCCCCTATGCCATTTCCACTATCCATCCACTTTTCACTTCTCATTATCATGTTTTATTAATATTTTAGGATGATGAAAAAATTATATTAAAATTAATGTTATGTGCAAATGTGTTTTCTAAATTCTAGTGACATCTTAGATGTTTATAAGACCTAGGGACTTGAAGGGGATGTCCCATTTTCATTAAAAATCATTGAATCCTAATCCCCAAAATACCGTAGAAAAAATTTAAATCCCTAAACTCTATATATTAACATATTATTATATCTTAATAAAAATATAAACCATAATCGATCTCTATTACTCAAGAATATGTTAAAAAAATGTTTTAGGAAAAAAGTAGTTTACTATAACCTCAACCCCATGGGAGGGAAACTACACTTATTTTTTTTGCATTGTTGGTGGTCCCATACAACAATTTTTTTGGATGATATTAAAAAAAAGGTTTAAGTATAGATCCTCAATCAAAGTTTCAAAATATAATTTTTTAACATTACTACCTAGAATATTTTGTACTTTCCTATTTGGAAACTCAAATATACACTCCATCAATATTTTCACTTTTAAAATTTGTGTTGTATTATAAGCTGTTCTTACAACATATCATGGGCTTCTTAAATTATTATTCAAAATATTTTAACAAAACTAGAACCAATATACTTCTCTGTCATACATATTTTATTGAAAAATGAGAAAAAATCTATTTTTAATCTCCCATCATGAACTGTACATTTATGAAATTAACAAGGATTTACAAAGAATATATAGACATTCCTTTATATTATGTCTCAAAAATTTTCCTATTAATAATTATGAATGTGAAATGAATTGACAAAATAAAATATGTTTCCAAATTAACAAACATTATTGAAGTATGAAATAACAGGCACATGCCCAATCTAAATTAGTATTGATACTAAATGTAACAACACCACATTGTTGATGGATAATGTGAACCCTGATCATTTTGTATCTACAAAGGCATCCATTTCTAGGATGATGGCAATGTATTTTTGGAGGAATGAATCCAATGCAGGGGTTTCATAATCTATCCTAGATGTAGCCAAAGATATTCATAAGAGGTGGGCACTGTTAACGAATAATGGGAAGAAGAGAACCACTAGCTCTAAAAATGGAGGCAACACAGATGAGAGTGGAATGTATATGAGTAAAAGGAAATATTTGATCATACTTTATCGATAAAGGAAGGCATTAATATCATAAAATAGAGGATAATGGATAACAAGCCTAGATCTGAGGCCATTGGTCAAACCCCAAGGTGCATGGGACATTTGAATCTATAGAATGCATGGGGTTTCGTGGATCATGCTAAGGTTGTGAATTTAGGAGGATGGAAGTAGGGGAGGGTTGATCCCATGCTATTAGAGGAAAGGACACAATCCAAAGCTGAAGAATAGAAAGTTAAAGGGCATTTATTAGGTAGAATATCATTTGCAAAAGCTATCTGAGGACATAAAAGCTCTCCTATGATTCCAGCCACGGATACCGCTATTGTTTTGTTTGATAAGCAAGAGATTTAATCTATTGCTGAGAGGGAAGAATGGTTTACTACATAGGTACTGATTTATAAATTTGAAGGGTTTTGGCTGACTTTTCCAGCTTTGCACGAGTGGATCTCAACCCGATGATAATCTAGAGTGGAAGGTAAAATATAGATTGGACCATGTTTTAGAGGATTTTTTTATTCTAATTTTTAATTTTGTAGAAGATAAAGAGGCTATTTTTAAAGACATTATTTGGAACTAGGATTAACATACTGTATTGGTAAAACCCTGGCATCTAAAGTTTAATGCCCAAGCTAAAATTTTTAATTTCAAACCGATTTGGATTAGGCTTCCAAATCTTCCTTACCAGTTTTGGGATGATTTGGTGTTTTCTACCATTGGAAATACAATACGTAAATTTTTGACCACTAAAAATTTGACTAATGTTAAGGGACATTCCACATATGCCTGTATTTTGATTTATGCTAATTTTTCTATAGATCTACCTATTCAATTAGAATTTAGGGTGGGGGGAAAAATGGATGTAATCCCTTCACTTTGAAGGTATCCTTGTTAGGTTCATAAGATGTTTTAAAATAGATCATCTTGTAAATGATTGCCCTAGCTTCAAATTCAAGAAGATGGTATCATGGTGGAAAATGCAGATTTTAAACATAATATGGTTCCATATATGAATGATAGTGGAAGTCATAACAAGGGATCCGAACCAGAGATCCCTTTGGAAGCATATGAGTAGAATAAAAAAAAAGAAACACTATGTTGTGAGGCAATGACCAAGGAGGGGGGGCTACTGTGTTACAAGAGAGGACTAATGGAAATGTAGAGATCAGATCAGATCCATTAGCCTAGAATCCATTATAAATACAAGGCATGTTTAACTTAGTGCAAACACATAATCAAGTGGTATTTTTGAAAATCTCCATCCCCATATTGCCAAACCTTGAGGAGGAAGGATAATGGAAAATTGTTAGAAATAAAAAGAAAGGCAGAGGTAAATTGGGTTTTGAACCCATGATAATGTCTCTTAGATCTAACAAATAAAATCTCATGGGAGACTCCTAGTTGGTTTCTTTCTTGTTTTGTTTTGTTGTTTGGGAAACAACTATTGAAGAAAATATTGGCATATGTGGCCATTTTCTTGTTGATTTTTAGTTGTTCTTTGGCTAATTTTCTCTAGTATTTATTTTACTACACAGTGTATTTCTATATTTGGCTTGTGTGTCCTTAGCTTTATGTTTCACTTCTAGGGTAAGGGTCCTTAGTTAAAAAAACCCCCACCCTTTAACATTAATAAAAAATAATTATGAATGCAAAAATTTATCTTCCATTGTTAATTCATCCCTTCTTCTTGACATTTATAAAACCATGTTACCTTACACAAGTTTTGGTGCTAGAAACACAAGACCCAAATTTTACATTATCTTTGTAGATACAAAATTATTTATCTTTTCATTGTAAATGATAAACTGAAAATAGTTTCCTCATGGATTGCACTTGGTTTTTATATTATTCTCCCTCTTCTACTAACCTTCACGCAATTATCTAGTGGCAAAATAAAATTCCTTTGTGTCTAAAGTTCCATTGAGGGCACTTCTTCCTCATGATTTATTTTTTTAATCAATCCACATTGACTCTTATTTCATTTATTCTTTGTGTTATTATTCTATTGACATTCGAATACATTTGATGTCCATTTTGACCACATTTGAAATAAATTGTATTAAATTTACTATCATGGCATCTAGTTGCATATTCTCTTCCTTCAAATGAGAAATTATCTATTTTGTAGTTCTAATCTGTGGACCTAATTACTCTCCATTCTTCGATTTATTAGATTCTAAGCCTCTACCAAGTATGTAACTTCTATTTTACATTTTTATAGACAATTTTCTCTCCTACATATCTCTTATGTTAATTGTAAACCATGCACAACTAACTCTTGAACAAGATGCCTCAAACCATTTACATACCCCTCACACCCCTGGCACAAACAAATAATGTTTTTTTAGTAATTTTCTCTCTTTAAATTTCATTCTATCTTCGCATACCATTTTTGTTAAATGTAAAATATGCAAAAATAGCTCTTGAATAAGATGAATAAAACCTTTTACATTACTATACAACTTCATGTTTTATGTGTTTGATGGTCAATCTATAGATATTATCAATGCATAATTTCTTACTCAACTCAAATATTAAAGGTTAAGTTATTTAAAAACTTATACTTATAATTTTATTTTGATACCGAGTAATAAGGTAATAAGGGATCTTACCCAAAGATTATAAGAGGTTTTGAAAAGAATATTAGTCCTAAAAATACCATAATATATCCAACAATAGAAAAGATACAAAATAAATTCCCAAAATACAAAAATTCAATACGCCACTAATTAAAAGACATAATAAGAAGCCAAAACTAGTCAAATAGGATAAGATGAATGTTAAAAAAACCATAAGCATCATATCTAACAATTCTAAAATTGATAGAATCACCATTTAGAAGGATTAAATGTCACAAATATTTGGGATCTCCGTTACTCATAAGATTGCTATGAGTGGGATAAATACAAAGGTCAATAGAGTTCATGCCTAATGGGATAGATGCATGTGATTATGGAACCCTTCCAACAATTTTTTTTCTTCTTTAGAATGGCCCATTTTCACTTCAATATGTCAAAATATGATGCCATATTCTCATATATATTTGATATGGGGTCAAGGAGATGGGAAACCCATTTATATTTTCCAGTCATCAAATTTAGAGAATTATTAGCCAAGATTAATATTTTGTTTCATTTCTCAACTATTAAATTATCCTTATACAAATACCAATTTGCATTATGAGTATCACATGCCATAAGTTTGGGATCTACAACATACCTATGTCCAAGAGTGATACATGATCATCTAAGGGTTCATGCAACATTACATCAACCAAAAAAAAAGTGCTTATGTGTTTGTGTGATTTATTTCATTTGTTTGTTGTTTTGGCATGGTTACATGATGACCAATTTAGTTCATGAGGTTTACATGAGTTTGCACACATTTATTTATTGGTTCCTTGGTGCAAGGATTCAACCTTTATGAATGTAAATGGTTTGATACATCTTATTCATTGGTTCATTTTCATATTTTATGAATGTCATGTGGCACGTGGGTTATGAAGTAAGGAAGACATGTATGAATGTGTCTATGGTGGTCATATTATGACCCAAGGAATTTTTACAAGAAAAATATGTTCCTTCAAGTGGTTAAGAGAGAATTTGAAAAGGTAATGAAAGAAGAAATGAATGAAGAAAGATATTCATTTTAAAGTAAAAAATGAAATAAAATTAGACATAAGGCAGATGAAACACTAATGGAATGGTTATTGAATGTTGGCGGAAGGTGAACCAACTGAAGCTGAATGAATTTCTGGGTAGAATTTAAAGGAGAATGGATGAAATAATACCAAGTTGTGGATGGAATATATGAGGGTCTAAGTTATCTCCATGTAATTTAAGACTCCTATAGAGGCAAGTGTGTGTGAGGGAGTGTACATTCATTTGGATTTTTTTTGAATATGATTTCATGTAATATGTGTATGAGTTCAAGTCCATATAGTTTTCTCAAGTATATGGTAATATTTTCAGTGTTTAACCATGCATCATAGAGGTAAAGGATGACCTTAAGTGGACCCCCTCTTTTGTGATTGCACTAGTTAATATTAAATCAATTTCTATACTTGATGGGTTGAGTGTGAGAGACTCTTACATGAGTAGTTGTGAAAAATAAGTCTACTTGAGTTTATTGCAAGTTGTGAAAAAAAGTTTGCATAGTAGAGAGGGTGAATTTGTTGTAAGTGTGAGATAAGTCCTACAAGTGTTGAGGAAGTGTGAGAAGATATTATCTAATCTTATTGTAGGTTTTGAAAGAGATAATGGGATTTATCAGATTCTACATAATTAATTAATGAATAATGAAGCTAAATCATAGAGTCGAATGCACAAATATAGAGAAATATTTTAACAAACTAATAATATTATATTATTCCATATCTCTTCATATGGGATATTATAGAGTTATATAGGAAAATTCTTTCTTATAATTGGAGAGATTATATCTCCATATCTCTCTCACACACTTATAATATCTCAATATCCTATATGAGTAATATTGTTATAAAATATAACAATATATTACAACCGACTAACCAAATAATATATTCTAATAACTAACTCACACAATATAATATTTACCTATTGCTAAATATCCAAATGTAACTAACAATGTAAAAATTAATTCCTAACATTCCCCCCCTTAGTTTTTACATGGTGAAAAAACATTCACACTCTCACTTGAAGTATGCTCACCCCTATGGCATGCCCAACTATTTGGCTCATGAACTTGATACAAAGAAAGGCTCACTCTTTCCATGACTTTAAACAAGTTTACCACAAACCTTTACATGAATAGGAATATCATCTACTATCTACCTCCAATGGTTGTTTGGATCTACCACAAACCTTTTCAAGATCCATGAATTGACTTGCATTAGTGCTTTTTTGGTTCTTTTATTATGTTTTCACGTTAGGGAATTATGTTTGGAATTTATCACTAATTAAAAATATTAAACATGCATGAACTTCTATTTTTATTTGAAAAAATACAATGAAAACTAAAAAAAAACACCACACGATATGTCACCAAATCATCTAGGGTCTCATCATTGGTGATTGAGAAGAGGCACTAAAACCTCCAATCTCCATTTCCTCCATCCTCTAGTAGGTGAAGCTGCTCACTCAAAAAATGTGTCAATGAAGTTTAGATGCACTAATTTTTTTAGGAGAAGTCCCACCTAGAGTTTAGATGTCATGTACAAGTGATAATACATCCTTATACTAAAATCCATAATAGAATTGAATTATTAAATTAAAAAAAGTAATACAAAAGGTGTTTATTTATATAAAACTAAGTGAGATTAGATCTCCTAATTTTTAGGAGATTATGACTCACAATAACTAATCACATATTTAGGAAATACCCCATTTAACTAAACTAGGTCAACCAAGGTGCAATACCTTGAGACATTTATTACAAAATAGCTAGGATTAATTATTCTAACATTCCCCCCTTAATTGATTATAGCCTAAAGAGAAGAAGAGAGAATTTTTGAATGCCTCAAAATTATCATGTGCAAGTGACTCATGAAGACATCTATACATTAATCCTGAGTAGGGAAATATTTGAGCTATATGTTATGATAATGAACATGTTCGCATATGAAATGAATATGAACTTATATATGCTTGGTTCTCTCATGAAACACTGGATTGTAAACAAGATGTAGAACACTGTGATTGTCAAAATTTAGAACTGTAGGTTGAGTATGTGGAACTCTAAGTCCTAAAAGAATGCAACATATCCATATTACTTTGAAAAAAAATCATGTTGTAGCATGATATTTAGCCTCTATGGAAGATCTAGAAACATAACTTTACTTCTTACTTCCCCATGAAATTGAACCAGATCCTAGAAAGAACACAAATCTAGAAGTGGATTTCCTATCATCAATAAAATCTACATGATCTGCATCTATGCATCCTATCAAGAATAACTTATCATTCTTATTTTACTCTAGGCCATATTCAATTGTATCTCTGATGTATATCAATACCCACTTTACTTCTTTCAAATGTGCTACCTTTGGTTCTTACATGAACTGATAAAGATAGCTGATAACGTAGCTAATATCTGGCCTAGTATATGTCAAGTAAATGAGATTCCCAATCAAATATTGCTAGAGAGTTACATTTACTTCTGGTGATGGATATGTACAAGACAATTGGAGTCTTTTCTCTATAGGTGTTGTAATAGGCTTGCAGTCTATCATCCTGAATTTTTTGAGCAATGTCTTTGTATACTTCATATTTGAAACAAAAATGTAATGTTCCTTCCACCATACCTCCAAACTAAGATAATAGTAAAGCAACCCAAGATTTGTCATGTCAAAAGATTGCTTGAAATTTTTCTTAGTTGCATTGATCATCTTCACTATACTACTAGTGATGAATAGATCACCAACTTAAACAATCACTATAACAACATCCCCCCATGTTATTTGGGGTAGAGATTAGGATCATATGGAATCTTGTTGAATCCATCTTATACGAGATTCTCATCAATCTTAATGTACTAGGATCAAAGCACCTATTTTATCCCATAAAAAGACTTGATAAGTTGACACACTTTTTATTCCTAATAAGGTGACACAAATCCTTCAGGTTGAGTCATGTAGACTTCCTCTTTCAAATCTCCATTGAGAAAGGCACTTTTTACATCCATTTGATGGCATTTACATCCAAACTGTGTAGCCATAGTAGAAACCATTCTAATAGTCTTTATCTTAGCTATGGGACAAAAGTCTCCTCATAGTCAATGCCTTCTTTCTGAGCATACCATTTTGAAATAAACCTTGCCTTGTAATTATTCATAATGACATTTTCTTTGTACTTAGTCTTAAAGACCCATTTGAATGCAGTAGGCTTCTTTCCCGGTAGAAGATCAAAAAGCTACCAAGTGTTAATCTTTATCAATGACATCTTTCCAAGGTCTAAATCGTACAAATTTTGTTACTATAGAGGGCTCATATGATTCTTGCACAATACTCATAAGGGCCATATTAACCTCTTCTCAAGCCATTATTTGAGTCCTCTGCCTTGAAGTGGATGTAGTTTGTACTCCGTTCAAGTTAGCATTTTATATAGTACTTGTATATCACTTGGCCATACACTAAAATGTAGGTGGTGGTGTTGGAGGTTTTTTTTGACTATCTTCCTATTCACTTTCACTATCACTATCTAAAAATATTACATGACTTTTGCCTGTATCATTTGCCTATGTAGAAGGTGGATTGATTCCACTCTTTTCATCAAACACTACATCTCTGCTAATTAGTACCTTCTTTATTTTTAGATCAAGGAGCATGTATGCCTTTAATTGTGCATTGTATCCTAAAAAATACATTCCTTTTGTTTTACTATCCAACTTATTCCTTTTATTCTTAGGAACATGCATATATGCCTTATAACCAAAAAATCTAAGGTGAGATACCTTTGTTTTATTCCCTATCCAAGCTTCATGTGGTGTAATTCCATCAAGGGCTTTGGTGGGTGACCTATTCAACAAGTAGACTGCAGTGTGACAACCTTCTACCCAATATGTATTAGGAAATTTTGCATCCTCAATAATTATATGAAACATTTCCACAATGATTCTATTACATTGTTATGCAACTCCATTATGTTGAGGTGAATATGGAGCTATCAATTATCGACTGATTTCATTTGTACTAAGATAGGCTGAGAATTCTTTATTGGTGTATTCCCTCCCATGTTCTAAGTGGAAGGTCTTCATTTTCCTACCAATTTCAATTTCAACTATGGCCTTGAATTATTTGAAGACTTGAAAATCTTGATCCTTAGTCTTTAATAAATATACCCACATTTTATATGAGTAATCATCCACAAAAAGATGAAAGTATTTGTACCCTCTTAGACTGGGAGCAAAATGTCTACAAAGAACAATGTGCACCAAGTCCAACTTACCAAGTGACTGATACTCAAATCTTTTCAAAGGGATTTATTCATTATTTTCTTGATATGCAACCAATACATATATTAGAAGATTGCCCAAGTTTGAGAATACCACAAACCATATCTTGTTTGTTCAATTGAACTAAATAACCATAACTCAAGTGAGCATATCTTTTATGCCACAAGTTGCCTAGTTTTGTATCTTTGACCATAAGTGCTTGATGATTATTATTAAAAAAATCAAGCTGAAACATTTTGCCAATGTTGGAAGCCTTGGAAATCATTTTGAAATGCCTAGACTTATCTTTGATGTGGCAAAACTTTTGACCATTTTGGTGATCAAGTTCAACCATGAGGTTGTGGTCAAGTCACTGATTAATAGATAACATATTTTTTGTAAGTCCTGGAGCATAAAGAACATTTGAAATGTTACAATTCCTATTTCCAAGTTGAAGTTTGATGCCATCACTACCTTGTACTGTATATGAGGTACCATCTCTAAGTGATACATTTCCGTTTGATTTTTATTTTGTCAAAGTAAAAAACCAATTTTTTTTGCTTGTCATGTATTTGATTGCCCAAAATGCACTTGGATGATTGGTAGACTCATGTGTTTGAGTAGCTAAACTATATTCCTCATTTAAAGAATCATTGTCTTTAGAAACATTGCCATGTTGTTTAGGCTTGAAATTTTTCTATTTCCACATATTTTGTTGTTATGGCTGCTTCTTTTCTATTTGTGGTGACTTGTTGAAAGAGGGATTCTTGATTTATGAGCCCTATTAAAATGTGTTATACCTCTAAGTGATACATTTCTCTTTGATTCTTATTTTTTTCAAAGTAAAAAACTAGTTTTTTTTGCTTGTCATGTATTTGATTGCCCAAAATGCACTTGGATGATTGGTAGACTCATGTGTTTGAGTAGATAAAATATATTCCTCATTTAAAGAATCATTGTCTTTAGCAACATTGCCATGTTGTTAGGCTTGAAATTTTTCTATTTCCACCTATTTTGTTATTATGGCTACTTCTTTTCTATTTGTGGTGACTTGTTGAAGGAGGGATTCTTGATTGATGAGCCCTATTAAGATGTGTTATACCAATAATGTTTCAAGTCATGCCCCTATTTTCCACAAATTTTACATGCCTTAAGAGAACATGAATTGTTCCCTTATTGGTTTTGTTGTTTATTCAGATTTGGAGATTGTTTTGGACCCTTCATGGGTTTATTCCCCTTTTGATTTGATGCAAGTGCATACTCATGAACTACTTCCTCTAAATTATGTATAGCTTCTTATTGCAATAAATTTACCCACACTTTAAATGTTGGTTTTTTTTCCTGTGATATTCAATGTGGTCACAAAGATACTATATGTGGGGGGCAGTGCTCTAAGTACTATAGGGACCAAAGAATCATCTATCATCAGTTCGCTCAAAGATTGAAGTGAAGCCCACAAAGTTACAACTCTTCTAAGGAATGCTTTTAATTTTTCATCTGATTTAAGCTTAAGAGTGTGCAATTGGCTCTAAAGATGTAATATTTGATTTTGATTCTCAGTTTCATTATTGTTTTAAGCTTATCCCAAGCATATTTTGTAGTTGTAGCACTATGGATATGAGGTTGTACCCCATCTAAAACTCTAAACATGATTATTAACTTAGCTTTTTTATTAGCCTTATCATATTTTTATCATTGATCAACATCTATTGTATGTCTGACCCATGTGTGGCCTTCTATAATTGACCCAATGTCTTTAAATTCAAGATGTGTTTGTACTTTTGTTTTCCATGTTACATAATTATCATTGTGAAGCAATTGTGTGTCAAGTAACATAAAACATGGTCCAAAATTAGACATTATGCAAGTTACGTATGACAAATTACAAGTGTGTTGTTAAGTGCAAAAATGAAATGCACATTTGAAAAATGTAAATAAAATGCAAAAATGCAGACACAAAGATGAAAAATCACACAGAATCACACAATGGACATTAGACTTTGATGAAAATATGTCCAAAAAAGCAATGGAAAATAGGATGTTGGTTTCAACTGAAAATGCATCCTAGGAGCAAATGAGGTTACAATTTTTTTGTTATATTTTTATAATTGAATGACATCAATAGATAGATAATCTAAAAAATATGCACTTTTGAAAAAAATAGAACTCAAATTTGAGTTATGATTCAAAATCTATAAGAGTTTTGATTTCCTATAAAAAATTTGTCAAATCAATTAAAAAACCACTAAAAATTGTTTTTTGAAGACATAAAAAAAGAATATATTCGTGCAACTACTCGTTAGAACCAAAATTTCACTATGGACTTTGAAAAGTCAATGAAAGTGAAAAATAATCTCGCCAATTACCTTGGTATGCATGCAATGGATTTTGACTTCCTCTTTTATAAAAAATTTATGTTGTAATAAAAAAATAATGAATTTTTAGTTGTGTAAAAAGGAATATGAGATGGATTTTTGTTTGTTACTTAGTAAGTTCCTAAGAAGGAAAAATGACTACCACTAAGATTCGGTTTTCTCAAAAAATTGCAATCCACCAAAGATGATGCCTTTCCTCTCAGAAACCTCTCACCATGCACATCTAGTGCCACTCTCCACATAATTTAGACCTACAAGAATAGAAAAAAACAATACTAGTAGCTCTATTCCTTGCTCTAATGCCAAAGCTTCTTATTTGTAGGTAGATACTTGTACAAAGGTGCAAATATTTGATGGTCAATCAAAAAATAGAAAGCTAAGGATGCCAATGTGTTTATTGTCATAATGGTGGAGAGCCTTAGAACATAGATCTTAAAAATTATAATAGATCCAAGCCAAAATGAGTATCTAACAAGAATGCTAATGTAACAATTAGAGATAGATGATGTCAACTTGATGTTGCAGATTTGGCACCGTATAGCAGCACATTGTAGCAAATAGATGTTGCATAGTATTTAGATTGTCATCAATCAAACACTATGGTATTTGGTATTTTGGATAAGCAACAAGGATGCATATATGGCATTTTACGAAAATTAAATCCAAATGAAGGCAAATTGATACTAAAACTAAATGAAGGCAAATAACAACTATTGTTGGATGCCATTGGCTAAAGGCTTAAATGATGATCGATGGTGTTTGGCAGAGTTGTGGCTACTCAAATATGGAGACTAAAGAATACAAATACTAAATAAAATATGTGGATACTAATATGCACATGATGAAGATAATGCATTGATCAATTTAAACATATGGAAAAGATATTAATAATGCCAATATTAAAAAATTGATCAATATCATATATAAATTTCAGATCTAAAGAAAACACACAATTTCAAACCCTCTCTTGTATGAATTCACATGCAAGATTTGATTAAAAAAATCTTGAATACCAGATCTAAAGATATACACTCAAACTCTCAAATATCAGATCTTGGATAACATGATAGAATGAAGTCAAATAAATCTTCCAAAAACCTAAAATTTTCTCTTTCCATAAATTGGCTAGAATTATGCCATCATTTCAGCTTGGGATGGTTGAAATTGGAACAATATAACGCATCCAAGGATCACATGTAATTGGATCTTGATCTCCAGTGAATCTCTGATGTTTCAAAAAGACTCAATAATTTTCTACTCTGGTACCTAATGAAATCCAGAATGGAATTTAATTAACTGAATTAACAAAAACACTACAAGATGTGCTTATTTATACAATACTAAGTGAGATTAGATCTCCTAATGTATAAGAGATTATGACTCACAATAAATAATCACACATTTAGTAAATACCCCATCTAACTAATCTAGGTCAACTAAGGTGCGTACCTTGAGACATTTATTACAAAATAGCTAGGATTAATTATTCTAACATATACATTTGAACATTTTTTATTATGACTCTGACTCTCAAATTTCACTCTTTTATAAAGATGACTTTTGAAATTTTCTACATATTAAAAAAATGAACCTAACTTATAAAAGACACTCATTTTTATTTTGACTTTTTGATAAAACTTGACAACCTTAATTATTATTTTTGATGACATACTTCAGTTAGACACTTTTGAGTTTTTGACAAAGACATAAAAAAATGATTACATAATAATGTCAAACATTTATTAAATTTTAATTGACTAAAAACTTATAATATGGCATTATATTAAGAAATGCCCTCCAATTATTAAAACTAACCACTATATGAAAAAAAATATGCCTAAATTACCTAAAAGTTTTTGACTATATAGTCAAAATTTTTCATTATATTGCCTAAGTTTTAATGATAATTAAAACCTAAATTATTTACACGAATCTAAGACATGAAACTATTATTATTAGTCTTTAAATAAAAAATTGAACCAAAATACTGATAAAATAAAAATACCTAAAATCTAACTTGGAAGGTGAGATGGAGACGTGGTGATGCGAGAGATGCACTTTAATGTGACATGGTGATATCTTAGTCACTAAGAATAACAATCAATAGAATTTTTTAGCTTGTTAAAGAACACAAATCATAACTTGCATTTGATTCAAAGATAACCTATCCACAATGCACAATACATGGGAAGGCAATCAAGTTGGGTCATCAAGACTGAATCAAAATACTAAATCAAGGGCTTCAAAGTCTATCTGATGGCATTTGAGGTTCGAGTATACTTCTACCAACTATATAATTATGCATGAATATATCCAATTTTAGTACAATAGATTGATATGAATGGAATATTAGGGATTAAAATGCATATGAAAATAATTGATCTTCAATATCTTTGCTTCTCTAGCCAATATAGATAATAAATGGAGAACTCGATGAAATGGATCCAACAGTTTTGACTTTGAGTGAGTTAATTAGAAGAATAAAAAAATAGAAAAGTCTACAGAGGCATGATCATGTTAGAATAATAATGTCAAAATAGCTACACAATAGGAAAAGCATCCATTGAAAGGATGATGAATGACGATGGTAGAAATACATGGATGTAATAGCAGATAAAGAGAAGGACAAATCATGGAGATGGACAAAAAAATAGGAAAGTGGATGCTTCTATTGATTATTAAGTATGAATGTAGTTGACTCATGGCATGAAGAATGATGGTGGGAACACCAAATGAGACTATTGTATTGGATGAGAGTCTAAGACCACTAAACTCTAGCAATGCATTCAATGATGCCTTAAAATATCATATAGGGTTGTAGGTCTAGATAATATGCACATATCAAACTAATTTATCATCTTTCCAAAATAAATATAGAGACTAAAACTTTCCTCAGGTTTGTAATAAAAAACAAAATAAATCTTGAAATGTTGAGTGCTTGGATCAAAGCTCTTGAAAACTCCAACGACTAGCATAGAGAATTATAACAAAGTTAGAATGAATCCTTAAAAGAAGAAAGAATCTCATTTGGACACCACTTGATCTTATACCAGATAATGGTATTTATCAGAGTCTGCACACTTAATCCAAGAATAATGAAGTTGAATCATAGAGCTGAATACACAGAGAAATATTGTAACACATTGATAATATTATATTATTCCATATCTCTTCATATGGGATATTAAAAAGTTATATAGGAAAAGTCTTTCCTATAATTGGAGAGATCATATCTCCATATATCTCTCACATCCTTATATTCTTTCAATCTCCTATATGAGAAATATTGCTATAACATATAACAATATATCACAACCGACTAGCTAGATAATATATTCTAATAATTAACTCACATAATATAATATTTACTTCTTGGTAAATATTCTAATGTAACTATTAATGTAAAAAATAATTCCTAAAAAAATAATCCTATTTATTGAGGAGAGATGGTACATATAGGAGGAAGAACACTAGATGCATAAGACTTGACAAAGATGGTGAAGGAATTGTAAGAAAGATTTGAAATGATGGAAGATGCAAAAAGTAGAGATGTTTCAAATGTGAGTTAAGAGGATGAAGAACGGATGATGATGAGATTTTTTCCCCTACAAGCAAGGTTAGATGCTTTAGTGAGAGACCAAACAAGTAAAGTAAGATATTTCAGCTAATAAAAGAGACCAACAAAGGTCAAGATTAAGGAAATAGTTAATCCCACTAACATATGTTTTATTTTGGGTGGTACAAAGAACTAAGATAAGTTCATGAAATGGGTAGTGGATTTGTAAATGTATTTTAAAGAGGATAATATTTAGGACATAGTGAGGGTTAATATTTTATGCAATAAATTATGTGGACATGTATATGAGTATTGGAGATATCTCTAAAAAAGGAAACAAAGAAAATGAATGGTTAAGGTAAGGAGCTAGGAACATATGGTTTCCAAGTTTATGGGTCATGTTGTGCACCGAATAATGAAAGTAGATTGGTTCAATAAGATTCATGTTTTGAGAGAGAAGATGATAATAAGTATGCCATGAAATGAAATGTGAGAGTGAATTTTCCATGTGAGATGTTCAAGTCTACTTTGGGAAGTAGAAAGAAAAAGGATATGAATGAGGAGAATCAGTTTATCTTGTAAGAAAACAATAGAGTGAGGTTTCTAAGTGAGAATCCCAAATATGATTTAAAAAATATCAAGGAGGAGGAAATTTTTGAGAATCTCAAATAATATTTTCAGGACAACAAGGAGAAAGAGGTTTATGAGCAGCCCATAAAGGAAGGTATCCTCATGCAAGAGGATATGGAGGTGATAGTTGCTATATCATAATAAGGAGGCCCATTATTTGATGATGAGAAGAATTTTTTAATATCTGATAAGTGGTAAGATTAAAAATTTCCCTTGGTGAATGAAGACAATGCATTTATATTTTCTATTTTGAAAGGAAGAATGATACAAGACAACCAAGGAAATATACATGTTTATTTTAACAAATTTAAATAAAAGTGAATGAATAAGGATACTAAGAAGAGTTTTAGGTTTCCATGAAGGAAATAATAGATATGGTTGATATGTAATTAATTCACATGAGTGTATGGTTGAAGACCAGACATGTGAAGGAGAAGAATTTAGTAAGAAGGATGAGGAGAGGACAACCATGAAGGTTGTTGAGAATAAGCCTTTGGAATTCCATTGTGAAAATTAAAGCTATGAGGAGAATGTGATCAACATAGAAGATTTAGACAACATGTCTTTGAGGCATGATGAAGAGATGGAGAATTTGTGGGAATATTTACTCTAAATGTGTTTGTTCAATGTGTAGGACCAACAATAGAGAAGATGGAAATGAAATAGACAAAGTGTGCTTTAGTCCTACGTGCTCATTTGTGTGAGAATCAAAGTGAAAAGGTGTAACAATATAATTATATGTTAGTGTTAGTTAAAGATCTGGTTGGTGATGATATATCAATAATAGAATATTTTATTCAAGTCATCATGGAGACAAGAGAGAGTGTAAAATAATGGGAACAATATTTTTCTCAATAGAATATAAAAGAGGGACTTCATTTGCATCTAATAAATGTGGGAGAGAATACTCATAAGAGAAAGTGAAAGAGGTTATAAATAAGAACAATAACTTTTCAATAGGATAAAAATGGATATAAAATGATATACATCAAATATCCATATTATGAGATAGATAAATAGTAGAATGGTGTTTGGAAAACCTAGTAACTTGGTGATCTAGGTTGGTCCAATGATCATTTGGAGAAAGAGAGGAAGAGAGGTGATTAATGTCACTCATGTGACATATAGGTAATAAATAAGATATAAATGGTGGACATATTTACACTAATAATAATGAATAATGAAGGTGATGTTGCATATGTGGAAGCAATCCACATAGATGTTGGAGAAGAGATTTTTATGAGTCAATGCATAACTAATTTTCATATGGACAAGGAGAGTGCAATATTATTTGCACATGGCATGAAAGTGGTGAAGGAGATAATAATTAGACTATAATGTATATAAATATGATGATAAATGAATAAGATGAAAAATAAATATTGATTTATGAATCAACCAATAGAAGTGAGAAATATGAAGAAGATGAGGAGAAGGTTGAAGGAAGGAGTTGGAGCAAAGACCAACTAAGGCAAGACAAATAAAAAAACCAATTAAAAATAATTTTTTGGGGTTAGCTAAGATGTATCATAAGTGGAAATAACACACATGAGTATAAGAGGACCATGAACTAAAATGAAGGTCTTTGGAGACCCCATATATGATGAGGGAGATGACAAAAAAGTCATTTGGATTCTTTAGAAAGTAGCTGAATAGGGGGAGTTGATTTACATATTAACTAAATCATGTGAGGAAATAGAAAGAAGAGTATTTTATGACTCTTATGAATTAAGAAGACATAAATGAGAGGTGGTAGTGGCAAGGATCAAAGCAGAGAAGTAGATGGTATCCATGAGAGAAGAGGAGCTAAAAATATCAAAGAGTGAGAAAATAAAAAAACTAAAATTAGGTTGGATAATGAGTAAACAAAGTCAATAAGGCTCTAAGAGGAGGTGGTATATTAGAGGTGGTATTAAACCCATAATATAAATTAAGATGAAATAAAGAGCATCTTGGTATAGGTGGTTGGATGAAGGTGGGTTTCAATCTACAAGAGGATGGAGAGAAATGAGGATAAGACTTTGCCAAAGGAAGACAAACTATGGTGTGTCTATCCCCACAAAAGGTAGAGTGAGTAGAGTTGAGGTAAAGAGGACAGATTGTAGGCCAAGAAGAAAAAGTTAAAAATGGAAGAAAAAGACTAAAAAAGTTGAAGTATTTGGTATGTCAGAAGGGAATTCCATGGCCATTATTCTCCATGGTCAAAAGAGTGGTTTTAATTAGATTATTATATTTGAGAATTTCTTTCTTGTTAACATTGATGTGAGCAATTAACTCTTAGAAAATTTATATTTGAATGTTGATGATCAGATTTGGGTGCAAACCATTAATTATGAAGGATTATCTTTCAGATGTAGGTGTTATTTTGTAATAGGCATTTTGGTCGATTTATGCATGTTAGGTAGAATAAAGAAACAAGGAATTTATCAAGGGAAAAATTCTCATAGGGACCTCTTGATAGTTGAACTCAAAGACACTGAGGCAATCTAAGAATGTCACCCCAAAGATGGAAGAAAACATAACTGATTTGAATTAAAATGAAGAGAAACAAGTGACTGGTGATTCTAATAATTTTCATATTAATACAACCCCAAAAATGGTTTTGTAAACTCCAATTATTTTAGGCAAGGAGCGGTCAACCAAAATTCCATTGTAAACCATCCAATATTCTAAAGTTGAAGAGGGAAGGTTGACAAATAGTTTTGACCCAATAAATGATTTGGTAGTGCCTATACCCATTCATGATGACACTGAGGAAAGAGGGAATTGGAAGGTGGTAATCTCCAAAAAATAGAAAATGTAAAGAGAAGGTACTCCCTCTTAATGTGAACCTTAGATCTCAAAAAGAGAATGTATAGAATCATGTTAGGATTATGGTGGTGTTAAAAATATGGGATTCTTGGCATTTTGTATATGGTTGGGCCCTTAATTCAAAAAACTCTCTATTTTACCAATTTTTAGAAAGATAAAAGGAGGATGTTTTTATTACCTTTAACTCTTAGGGTCATTAACAACTATTTTTGTCTATTTTTTGTAGTTTATTTGATGTTCTTTTTTGTATTGTAGTGCTATCGAGCATACTATAATATTTGGATTTTTAGGCCTTGGCTGTGTGTTTATTTTCTAGGGTTAGGGTGCCTAGTTTAAAAAAACCCACCCTTTACCCATAATAAAAAAAATAAAATTATAGTTTCATAAAAATGGAAAGGAAAAAAAAATCTCGAGGAAGAAATTTTCAAATTGAAAAATATGTCACACAAACATTTAATTCCTACCAAAAAGTCTAATTAATGCCAAATAAACATAACATATATATTAAAAGTATAAAATTATTAAATTTAAATAATCATAATAACAATTTTTTTTGAAATTCATTTAAAATATATGAAAGGGATGCTACCCTAATACAATGGAGAAAATGATATACAATACATTACCAATGAAATTCCTCTGCCAGTGAAGAAATAAACAAGAATAAAAAAACTGAAAAATAAAAACAAAATAACAAACATTTAAGACTCCCCTAAATAATTTTGTTTCCTATATCTAAGGGTCATATTCAAAGGATCTACCTCCCTATTGTGACTATTTTTCCTTTTGATTTTAACAGTTGTCCAATCCCCTCCCTCCAAGAAGAAAAAGTTAAAAATGCAAGAAAAAGACTAAAAAAAGTTGAAGTATTTGGTATGTTGGAGGGGAATTGCATGGCCATTATTCTCCATGGTCAAAAGAGTGGTTTTAATTAGATTATTATATTTGATAATTTATTTCTTGTTAACATTGATGTGAGAAATCAATTCTTGAAAAATTTAGAGTTGAATGTTGATGATCAGATTTGGGTACAAACCATTAATTACGAAGGATTATCTTTTAGATGGAGGTGTTATTTTGTAATATGGAATTCGGTTGATTTATGCATGTTAGGTAGAATAAATAAACAAGGAATTTATCAAGGTAAATGTTCATAGGGACCTCTTGATATTTGAACTCAAAGACACTAAGGCAATCTAAGAACTTCACCCCAAAGATGGAATAAAGCATAATTGATTTAAACAAAAATGAAGAGAACCAGGTGGTTGGTGATTCTGATAATTTTAGTGTTAATACAACCCCAAAAATGGTTTTGTAAACTCTAATTATTTTAGGCAAGGAATGGTCAACCAAAATTCCATCGTAAACCATACAATATTCTAAAGTTGAAGAGAGAAGGTTGACAAATAGTTTTGACCCAATAAATGATCTGGTAGTGTGTATACCCATTCAAGATGACACTGGGGAAAGAGGGAATTGGAAGGTGGTAATCTCCAAAAAATAGAAAATGTAAAGAGAAGGTACTCCCAGAATTTATAGAATCATGTTAGGATTATGGTGGTGTTAAAAATATGGGCTTCTTGGCATTTTATATACGGTTGGGCCCCTAATTCAAAAAACTCTTTGTTTTACCAATTTTTAGAAAGGTAAAAGGAGGATGTTTTTATTACCGATAACTCTTAGGGTCATTGAAAACTATTTTTGACTATTTTTTGTAGTTTATTTTATGTTCTTTTTTGTGTTTTAGTGCTACCAATCATACTATAATATTTGGATTTTTAGGCCTTGGCTGTGTGTTTATTTTCTAGGGTCAGGGTCCCTAGTTTAAAAAAACCCACCCTTTACCCATAATAAAAAAATAAAATTATAGTTTCATAAAAATGGAAAGGAAAAAAGCTTGAAGAATCAAGTTTCAACTTGAAAAATATGTCACACAAACATTTAATTCCTACCAAAAAGTCTAATTAATGCCAAATAAACATAACATATATATTAAAAGTATAAAATTATTAAATTTAAATAATCATAATACCATTTTTTTTTGAAATTAATTTAAAATATATGAAAGGGATGACACCCTAATACAATGGATAAAATGATATACAATACATTACCAATGAAATTCCTTTGCCAGCAAAGAAATAAACAAGAATAAAAAAATTGAAAAATAAAAAAAAAACAACAAACATTTAAGACCCTCCTGAATCATTTTATTTCCTATATCTAAGGGTCATATTCAAAGGATCTACCTCCCTATTGTGACTAGTTTTCCTTTTGATTTTAATAGTTGTCCAATCCCCTCCCTCCAAGAAGAAAAAGTTAAAAATGGAAGAAAAAGACTAAAAAAGTTGAAGTATTTGATATGTTGGAAGGGAATTCCGTGGCCATTATTCTCCATGATCAAAATAGTGGTTTTACTTAGATTATTGTATTTGAGAATTTATTTCTTGTTAACATTGATGTGAGCAATCAACTCTTGGAAAATTTAGAGTTGAATGTTAATGATCAGATTTGGGCACAAACCATTAATTATGAAGGATTATCTTTCAGATGTAGGTGTTATTTTGTAATAAGGAATTTCGTCAATTTATGCATGTTAGGTAGAATAAATAAATGAGGAATTTATCAAGGGAAAAATGTTCATAGGGACCTCTTGATAGTTAAACTCAAAGACACTGAGGCAATCTAAGAACTTCACCCCAAAGATGGAAGAAAGCATAACTGATTTGAATGAAAATGAAGAGAACCAGGTGGTTGGTAATTATGATAATTTTAGTGTTAATACAACCCCAAAAATGGTTTTGTAAACTCCAATTATTTTAGGCAAGGAGTGGTCAACCAAAATTCCATTGCAAACCATCCAATATTCTAAAGTTGAAGAGGGAAGGTTGATAAATAGTTTTGACCCAATAAATGATCTGGTAGTGCCTATACCCATTCTTGATGACACTAGGGAAAGAGGGAATTGGAAGGTGGTAAGCTCGAAAAAATAGAAAAATAAAAGAGAAGGTACTCCCTATTCATGTGAACCTTAGATCTCAAAAAGAGAATTTATAGAATCATGTTAGGATTATAGTGGTGTTAAAAATATGGGCTTCTTAGCATTTTATATACGGTTAGGCCCCTAATTCAAAAAACCCTTCATTTTACCAATTATTAGAAAGGTAAAAGGAGGATTTTTTTTTATTGCCATTAACTCTTAGGATCATTGACAACTATTTTTAGCTATTTTTTCTAGTTTATTTCATGTTCTTCTTTATGTTGTAATGCTACTGAGCGTACTATAATATTTGTATTTTTAGGCCTTGAATGTGTGTTTATTTTCTAGGGTCAGGGTCCCTAGTGAAAAAAAACCCACCCTTTACCTATAATAAATAAAATAAAATTATAGTTTCATAAAAATGGAAAGGAAAAAAGCTTGAAGAAGCAAGTTTCAACTTGAAAAATATGTCACACAAACATTTAATTCCTACCAAAAAGTCTAATTAATGCCAAATAAACATAACATATATATTAAAAGTATAAAATTATTAAATTTAAATAATCATAATACCATTTTTTTTTGAAATTCATTTAAAATATATGAAAGGGATGCTACCCTAATACAATGGAGAAAATCATATATAATACATTACCAATGAAATTCCTCTACCAACAAAGAAAGAAACAAGAATAAAAAAATTGAAAAATAAAAACAAAACAACAAACATTTAAGACCCTCCCGAGGTATTGTATTTCCTATATCTAAGGGTCATATTCAAAGGATCTACGTCCCTATTGTGACTAGTTTTCCTTTTGATTTTAACAGTTGTCCAATCCCCTCTCTCCCTGACATTGGGATATATAAGAATGACAACTTCAAAAAATCAATAGGTTGAGAGTTCTTAATCTAATCCTCTCAAACCTTGACCAAATATTTGGTAATGCTATTAAAACCTTCGATGAATATTTTATTATTTCAAGTTATTTTTTATTTTCTAAAGGATCCACTCTTGGCTGTGTTTAATCAATGTTTCATGGCATTTGTATTGGCAAAGCATCAATTTTGATTAGAGAAAAACATTCTTTTAAGAGGAAAATAATAGAGGCTATTGAAATTATGGAACACTCTTATAATCTTAATCAGGATAAGGATTGGATCTTAGTTATTCATTGAACCCTATTTTTCCTTGTCTTAAATATAATAATCAATAAGCTATAATTAATTATTATTGTATTATAAAATTTTCAACAATGATAATTAACTTTAGTTTCCTTTAAATATAGTTTGATTACTATATTTTATTATTTTTAAAAATGTTTATCTATATAAATACCTTTAATATGTAATATAATCATTTAATATTGAAGATAAACCATAAAAATGTAGTCTATAAAAGTTTGATTTTTAAATAAAATCTGACAATTTATTTAGAAGCTCTTATTTATAAAATTTAAATTTTTAAATATTTGATAAATAATAATGTCTTAAATATTTTATATTTTCATTACATGTAAAGGTTTTTATAAATTTTTGGTAGGTTTGTGTTGAATTTTATATATTTTTAATTTCGTAAACAATGAGCTCCAATTATATCAAGTGAATTCATTTAGGAGCTTCAATAAATCAACAATACACTCCATTACTTCCACCATACAGTAGTATTCAAATCATTATTTATATCCTCATTTTAGAATTATCTAATGTTAAGACTTTAGTGTTATTTATTGTTTCCTCCGTCTTTATAAGGGTTTTGTTTAATGAGTAAGGGTGTTTAATTTTTCTTCTTCTGCCATCACAACTAGATTTAGATGACGAATGAAAAGCTATCCAAGAAGGGATATTAAATCTAGCATAAGGTTAAAGATACTTGGTATAAGAACTAAACTAAGGAGATGGTAATAGAGAATGAGAGAACAAAAGACCTAAGCTCATATGGGTCAATATTTGCACAAGTCATATTTTATATATGATAGTATTCTACATATAATTTAGGATTTAAGTAGAGTGTAACTAGACCCTACATGTATTAGGTAGCAGTCTCTTTCATTTTTATATTTTTAATAATATTTTATATTTTTAATTTATATTTATCAGGTAATAATTTATTCTTACATCATTAATTTATACAACTTTTACATGAAAATAATTTTTTATTTTAAAATGTTTCAAAATAATTTAATTGAATATGGCATTCCTTTTACAAAATAATCAATGTAATTTTTATCAAGGTTTGTTTTAAAATTTATATATTCAAACTATCCAACTATTTTCTAATATTTGTTTTTGTTTTTTTATCACATGCTTTTGATGCTTAGCATAAAAAGTATACTTGAAAGGTACAATAAATGCCCAGAAGGATCACAATCAACGGTGGTTGAGTATGATAATGATGTAATCTCTCTCTCTCTCTCTCTCTCTCTCTCTCTCTCTCTCTCTCTCTCTCTCTCTCTCTCTCTCTCTCTCTCTTTCTTATACCCTCTTAGACATTTAAGATATAAAAACTTGTGAGGTTTACCATAGGACACAAAACCATTAATTGTAAAGTTGAGAAAAAGCAATTACATGCAAGTCTTAACTTGGTATTAGTAGTAATAATTTTTCTATGATTTATGGTTAAAATCAACATTAAATTAAAGATATTTAAAATCATGGGTTATAATATAAGTCCATTTTGTTAATATTGATACTGGTGAATCCTCTTTCATTTCCAGTAAGTTTGTCAAATGCATGTACCCTAGGAAATATTATATACTCTATTTTATGAAGATAATTTAGATGATTCTATAATGGTATAAAATTAACATATTATGATTCTTATGTTAATTGAGTGGTGCTTTTTTGTATTAGGATAAAAAGAAGTTTTGAAAGGTCCCAGAGCCTTGCACAATAGAAATTTGTAAAGATAAAACCTTGAATCTCATATGATATACTTTTCTCAGTGGTAACTATGGGATACCAACAAACCCCAAAAAAAAAGATGTCTACTCTAAAAACTCACCAAACAAAGAGCCAACTAGTTAACTTCGAATAAAAAATAACATGTAATCAACCAAAAAATAAACATCTAATAACGTTCAACCTAACAGAATGCACCCTACCAAAAATTAGCTAGCGAAAAACCACAAAGATTGCTATTTATTTCCTAGATTCAACACGAAATCTACATTACCTAACTCAACTGGTGACCTTAGTGATGGGTACGACCTTTGAAGCAAAGTCTTTTTAAAGTCTAACTTTACTGTTGCTCTTGACTAAAGTCATCCTATTAACATAATAGTTAATTAGTTACAATAGAGTCTATTTTCTTGTTCAGCCACACCTCTCCTCTTTTATGACTTTTAGAACTATCTTAAATCAGATACTTGTAATTATTACATTTTATAATTTGTTCTAAAACTCAATTATGCATGTCTATATTAAAATGAAATATTATACTAGTTGGAAGATAAGCACTTGGCTCCTTCACCACAATGGGACCGATTCTAATATGACACATACCAAGTATTGTGTAAAGACCCTTGCCCAAAATAGAGAAATTTCCATGATTGTTACCTAGTTTGACTATGCAAGCATTTTGTCAAATAGTTGGCTTGCTTGCTGATCCAAGTTGCTTTCAATGAATATTTAGATAGTTATTGCATGCATTAAACTCCACATATGAACAAATCCATGGATTGAAATAGTTCAGTTATCTATTCATTTATTACATAAAAAGGAAATCTAAAATTCACCATAGTAATAAATTCTATTCATCTTCAAATTGGTACATATAACTAACACATATACATACATTAAAATTATAGTTCAGAATATTTAATTGCCAATAGATATAGTTCCTGGAATATGGATGCACCTTATGAATAGCCACGATCAGAAAAATGATGACATGGTTGAGTAGAGGATAGTGATTAAGAATAAAAGCCTACCCTCTTCAATAAGCCATGCCAAACAAACCCATGTTCTCCTTCACATTAGTCCATGGTAGGTAGAATGAATGGTTCTAGAATTTTATAAAGGCTCACACCCTCCTATAATCTCCATGATCCTTGATCATTATCTATAGTTCATACAAAATTATAGGATGGAATGATGGCTATGTTGGTAATTCAAATGGCCACGGGTTCCATAAATCCAAACACCTAGGTCACATTGTAAGCAAATGTATTTACTCTAAAATATGATCGATCCTCAATAATTCCTCCAATTCTCAATTTGTAACACTCAAATTTGAAAGTAGTTTGGTATAAACGACCAACCAGGAAATCCTCTTCAATATATTAGCAAATACAATCAACTTGAAATATCTAAATATGTTTGATCAAAATTTTTAGGCTAGGGTGGAATCGTTTCACCATCAAAACCCTATAACCTCAATCTGAATGCTCTCAACAATACTATCAAAATATAAATTCCAATAATGATCAGAATTTAAAAACTCCCCCTCTTAAACCTCCCATCCAAAACTTTAAAATATAAATTTCCCTCCCAAATATTAAAATTTAAAATATTTTAATTTGAATTTAGGAGGGAAATATAATAAAGTGACTTTTTAAATATTAAAACCCCACTTTAGTCACTTTAAATAATATTAAATAATTAATATTATTTGTAATATTTGCTTGGGAAGAATAATATTAAATAATCAATAATTAATTCCCTTATTTTATTTAATGACTTATGGGAATTAAATAAGTCATTAAATCATTTGGCTTATCAAATGGAATGGGACATGACAGTCCTCCCTTCTTGGAATTGCTTGCCCACAAGCAATTTCATATTATGATGTTAAAGGATCTACTCATTCTCCCATGTGGCATCTTCCCCAAGTATATGCTTCCATCTAACCATATATTACTTGATTATTCTACCTCTCAATTTCCTCTCATGAACATCCAAAATCTCATCTTGCACTCTTCATCAAGAGGTAGAAGCTTTGTTGAAACTATAAAATGATATCTAAGTGCCTTCTTAAGGCACAAGACATGAAACATGTTATGAATCTTGTTGCACTTTGGTAGCTCCATCTCATAAGCCACCTCACCCACTCTCCTAATGATATTGTACGGTCCATATACCCATGGTCTCAACTTCTCATCACCACTCCTCTTCAAAGAGGACCATCTGTATGGTTTAAGGCAAAGATAGACCAAATCTCCAACCTCAAAAGTATGCTCTATTTGGTGTTGGTCTACATAAACCTTCTGCTAGTTTTGAGTGTGCTATAGATTATCCTTTAGTGACTTAAGGATATATTGATTCTCCTAAATCTACTCCTTGGCCTTGGGTGTCTAACTATCACCAAATGCCACATCCATAAATGAATAAGCCTCATAACCATACAACACTCTAAAAGGTGACATCCCAATGGACATATGATAGGTGGTTTATAGTAATAATCACCCAAATGTAACCATCTAACCTAGGCCCTCTACTGCTGCACAACATAGTTGCATAGATAATCCTCAATCCACTTATTCACTATCTCTTTCTGTTCATTTGTTTGAGGGTGATATTTGGTGGTCAGAGTCAATTCTATACCTAAAAATCTAAATAACTGTTGCCAGAATGTATTGAGGAAATGGCTATCCATATCACTAATAATATTCTTCAATAACCCATGTAACCTAAATACCTCTCTAAAAAATAAGTCTACCACTTGAGGTGCCCTGTACTCTAAAGTGATAGCCATGAAGTGAATAGATTTGGTTAACTAATCAACCACTACAAAAATGGAATCTCTATCCTATACCTTTAGAAGACTAGTGATGAAGTCCATCGATATGCTATCCCACTTTTACTCTATAATGGGCAAGGGATGCAATAGGCCAACAGGGATAGTGTGATCTATCTTGTTCTATTAACAAGTGGTGTGCTCACTAACATGGAATAGAACATCATCTTTGAGACCCCTCTAAGAGAACCTCTCTCTAGTCTATCTATATGTCTTATAGAACCTTGGATGTCCTACCAAAGGAGTGCCATGCACAAATATCAAGATTTTCTCCTTCAACTTAGATTTTGGAACCAAAAATATCCTTTCCTTATAGTAGATGATATCATCCATTACTTTATACCTATCATCCTATATTTTTCCATCCATCAATTCATAATCAAAATCATTCTTGGAGTACTCAACTAGAAGATGAGATTTCCAATCTACTAAAATCTTAGGCAAGGAACATATGGTAGGTTTCTTGGATAGAGCATCGGTAACTATATTCCTCTTTCCCTTCAAATACTCAATATCGAATTCATATGCCTGAATTTTGCCGACCCATTTTTTTGGCATTCATTCAAGTCCTTCTACTCTAGGAAGTGCCTCAAACTATTATGATCAATTCTAACTACAAAAATGTCCACCAACCAAATAGTGCCTAAACTTCACTAATGCATGCATGATGGGTGAGCATTTCCTTTTTGTATATAGAGTACAACCTTTCAACATCCCAAATATTCCTACTCTCATAGGTAATGGGATGCCTATTCTGCATCAACACCACATAAGCACTCTCTCATGATGCATCATATTCTAGTATAAAGGGCTAGGTAAAATCTGATAATGCAAGAATCAAGTAGGTACTCATGGCCTCCTTAAGTTTGTCAAAGAATTGTTGAGCCTCGTTGGTCCATCTAAATGCACCCTTCCTAGTGAAGTCTTTGAGAGGTGTCCCAATCTATGAAAACCCCTGGATGAACCTCCTGTAATAGTTACATAGGCCAAAGAACCCTCATAGCTCCATGAGTGTCCTCGATGGTGGCCAATCTAAAATCACTTGGATCTTTTCCTGATGCACTTGAACTCCTTGTGCACTGATTATGTGACCCAAGTACAATATCTCCTTCATACCAAAATCATATTTGGAGGCCTTGGAATACAATGATTATGTTTTCATAATACCTAAAAACTCATCAAGATGCTTCAGGTGGTCCTCCCATGTTTTGTTATATAAAAATATATCATTGAAAAATACAAGGAATCTCCACAATTATTTATTGAAGATGTGATTCATGCACGATTGAAATGTTGTGGTGGAATTGGTCAAACTAAATGGCATGAGCAAGAAATTTATCGCCCATTATGGCACATAAAAACTATCTTATGGATGTCTTAGTCCCACACTCTGATCTAGTGGTATCCTAATCTGAGATCTATCTTAGAGAAAAAGACTACCCCATCTAACTCATCTAACAATGCATTGATCTTAGGAATTGGATACCTATTTTTGATTATCTTCTTATTCAAAGAATGATAGTCAATATAAATTTTGAGAGTTCCATCCTTCTTCTAAACCAACATCATAAATGAGGAAAAATGAATCAAACTCAAACTGATATGTTCCATATCCAACAAATCCTTGATATATTTCTCAAACTCATCCTTAAATTTCTTGAGATGCTGATAGGGAGTAGTAATGATAGGTTTGGCCCCCTCTTCAAGCTCAAAGGTGTGCTCAAATCCTCTATTAGGTGGCCTCCCTGAAAGAATATCATTGAATACTACACTATGATTGTGTAATATATCATGAAAATCACCCTCGTAGTGATTATGACTGCTATCCATAGACTTGGAAGAAATTAGACATTATACTGCCCAAGTAACATCACCATGTCTAAATATACACTCCATTTATTTGGCTGAAACAACTCTAGGAGCTCCATTAGACATTCCCCTAAATACCACTTTTTTGCCATCTACCTTGAACTTGAATTCCATGGTCTAAAAGTTTTGTGAATACTTCCTGAGTGTAACCACTGAATACCCAAAATGGAATTAGTGTCCCTAAGTCTATCACATATAAATCATCAGTAACTGTATAGTTACCAATCATGATGCTTATCTAAGGGACCTTATACATATAGGAATTGTGATACCCATTTACAACCATGACATTAAACCCCTCATGCTCAATTGTCTGCAAACCTCTCCTGGTAACCATAGTAGAGTCTATAAAGTTATGGGTGGCCCTAATATTAATTATAACTGTGACCCTCTACCCCTGTAATACTTCACGAACTTTGAAAGAGTTAAATTTTGGTGTACCCAACATAGTAGAAAGAGTACCACCCTTAACTCCCTTAGGTATCATCTCATTAGATCCCATCTACTCCTCATCTAACTCACTATGCTCTCTACCCTAGTTATGATCAGATTTATCCTCTTCCTCACTATCAGATACAATCTCTATGTAATGTACCTTAACCTTACCAAGACACCTATGTCATGGCTCCCAAGGCTCCCTGTAGCTAAAAATAAAATTATTTCTCTACATATCCTATCGAGTCTCATCATCCATTCTATTTTTTTGGGCCACTCTTTCTGAAATGGTTTCTTGTTTTTATCATTCTAAGAGGTAGATCCCTTCTACTAAAATTTATTCTTCAAATTGGTGGAATCCATGTCCCTAGCTTTCTTGATTACCTCATGAAGTGAGCTAGGATTGAATGCCTTGATCCAATTCCTTAGAGGATCTATCAAGCCATACATAAGTAAAACTAGTTGTCTATTCTTTGATATATTAGTAACCAGTACTAAGAGTTTCTAGAAATCAGCAATGTAACTATCAACTGATCCCCACTACTTCAATTGAGCCAACTCCTTGAAATGGAATTCAAGGTCCTACTTATCAAACTTCTCAATTAATCTCTGTATGAAATCCATATGATATGTGATATGATCATGGCCCATGGTGACCATACCATGATGCCACCACTCACGAGCAATGCCATCAAGATATATGGTAGCATATTTGATTGCTTTCTCCTTTGGCATCAAGTTCAAATGGAAGTATGTATCAACCTTTTAAACCCAAGCACATGATAAAGTCTTGCCTAAACCTTCAAAGAAGGGAAAACCCAATTTACCAACCTTACTCCTAAGATCATTATGGTGTTCTCTATTACCCCTATTGGGCATATGTCTCATCTTGAGGTCAATATAGTCATGTAGGAAGATATCATGTTGGAAACCTGGACCAGTATCAACCTAGTCCTATCATAATTATTCCTATAACTCTATCAATGTAGGTTCATTTCCTTCCTAAGGCTCTAATATTTGTGGAAATACATGCATTAAAGGCCTTGAA